>JAQJVL010000499.1:35000-645820 GCA_035578905.1 Stictocephala bisonia | reverse complement strand
GCTTGTCCTCTCCAGCGCCCGCTCTGCCTGCTGGAGAGGAGGATGCGCTGCTTCGGTCTAAGGATGAGAGTTCTCAGGGTAATCTCCAGAAGATGGACATAGGTGGTCCACCTAAGAAGAGGATCCCCGAGGCCCTCCGAAGACTTCGGAAAGAGGAGGCTCTTGCCAGAGGCGAGAGAATCCTTTCGAAGGCGGAGAGACGTCAAGTTAAGGAGGAGAAGCACGGTGCAAGGAACAAGTTGTCTTGTATGTCTGGCACCTCAGGGGACCAAGATGACAAGGCAGCCTACTCGCGGGTAGCTACCCACAAAACCGGCCAGCAGGCTTCGTCCTCTATCGCCTCCAAAGGTCTTGGTGTGAAGAGGTCGTTCTCGCAACTGACACCGGAAGAGCTTGGAGTTGAAAAGAAGAGGGCTAAGCGGCTAGGTCCTTTGCTGAGAATTTTTCGGTGGAGGAGCTGGCCATTGTCAGGCAAGAGCACCCCGAACAGCTTCTGACCGAGGAGCAGGAGGCCTCTACAAGTTGCCATTTTGAGGCTGGAGCGGTTGTGATTGGTTGCGCCAGGGAATGGCTTGAAAACCAGGTCTCAGATATGAGCCCTTTCGAGGGTGACCAACTGAAGCTTGGACTGGCCAAGAACCTGGTTAAGATGGTGAAGCTGACTACGTTTGTTTCAGTAACAACTTCTACTGTTACTAAAGCTGAGGTCTTTTTTGGGCCTGAAGAAGCAAAACCAGCTGAACACTGATAACTGGGTGGTTGTTGGGAGCACTCAAAACCCCAATGGCCTATTCCTAGTGATCATGGTTGATAAAGACTCCCTTAGGAGACTCAATGCCCTCTCTATGCGGCCCTTTCTGGGGCTGGAGAAGATAACATTCAAATCTAAGGGGGGACTCAAGTCCCCACAGAAATAATGGCAGTGCTACAGATCAACCTTCATCACTCCAGAGCGGCTACAGCCACGCTCTGCCAGAAGATTCTCTCTGACGATGGAAGAGTGGGCCTGATTCAGGAGGGAGAGTGATGGGGCTCGGCACTGCTAAAGGTAATTTGGTGTATGTTGTTAGCTGCAATAACTCTAGGGCTTGTATCTTCATCAGAAGGGACATCAAATTTCTAAAATTGATCGGTATTTGTTCCAGGGACACGGCTGTAACTGAGGTATACCTGCCAACAAGTGACGGAGACGTCAGAATCTTGTTGGCATCAGTATGCCTGCCCTATGACTCCGAGGAGCTCCCTCCTTCCCCTACGTTGAGGAGGATTGTAGACCACGGAGTGATGCACCAACGACATCTTGGGGCAGGGTTTAGTGCCAACGCCCATCACACTGCATGGGGGAGCACCAACATAAATGATAGAGGTGAGTGACTGTTAGACTATATAGCTGAAGCTAATTTAGTGATATTGAATCGGGGCCGCAAGCTCACTTTCCAACAGAGGAGGGGGTTAGGTTTGCGAACAGAGGTCCTTTACATAACCCTAGCAAGCTGCCATGCAGCTTGCAAAGTAGACGGGTGGAGGACCATATTGGACGATCCGTCCATGTCGGATCACAACTACAGCAACTTCTCCATGGTCTTTAGAAGAGAAGACGAAAGACTTATTGGGTGGTAAGCCTTTGCTGTATCATAGGAGGGTTTCCCAGGCTTCAGGATGAAAATAACCCTGGAGACCACCCATGATAGTGTTATGACATTGTACTCCCTGGTATGTAAAGACAGATCTAGCACAGCACCAGTCCTCCTGAGGCCCGGGGAACCAAGGTCCCCCCTTTCCACAGGGTCATTCTGGATAGCTAGTATAATCTGAGTAGAGTATTACTGAGTATTGAGTAAAACCTCAAGTGTCTCTTCCGGGCTGTTTGTTTGGGAGCCGTCTTATTTGCAGACAGTCCCAACAGCGTTGATGGGGTTTTGATCCAAGATCTTGTGGATCTTGGAGCATTCTGGGATACTGTCAACGAGACTCTCCTGGCTTTGCGGATTGCTCTGTTGTAGTCGCCGAGGGCCCTTGAGTAAATATTCCAGTTATCCGCACGTTTCAAAACACTGTGCAGTCTTCGGACAGTTTTCCTCAAGGCTTCAAGCTTTCGATTCCACCAACAGGCATTCTTGTTAGACTTTAACTCCGTCTCTGGACACGCTTTGAAGTAAGATGTGTCGATAGCTGATTGTAGATGTCAGCTATACCATCTACCTTCTCGCTACGCTCCAGATCAGGATGGTCTAACCGAGCTTTCAGCTCTTCCTGGTACATAGCCCAGTCAGTTCTTCTAGGATTTCTGAACCGCACCTTAATAAGAGCCCTTCTAATCGAAAAGGAGATGTAGACAGGAATGTTAGAGCCAGGGTAGCAAGCAATCAACTTATGCATTACAACCAGCATGCCTACCAAGCTGGTAGATCCAGTGAGACTGCTTTACACACATTAGTCTGCAGGATCGAACAGGTGATTTTCCTAAGGAGATTGCTTTGACAATGTTCCTGGACATAGAAGGAGCCTTTAACAATACGAGGATTTCCTCGATTGTGACAAAGCTGGTGTCCAGGGGCACTGAAAGAACAGTTGTACGCTGGGTCAGCAACATGCTCAGCACCCGTAGATCCTAAGCTTCCCTGTGTGGGGCAGTGAGAGAGGTACGAGCGCAAAGAGGGTGTCCACAGGGGCGTGTTTTGTCACCCTTCCTGTGGAACCTGGTCATGGATGATCTCACGGCACTCAACAAGCATGGAGCTGTACGCTCAGGGCTATGCTGATCACATAGTTATCGTAATAAGAAGTAAATACATGGAGACATGCCTCGACCTTTTGAGGAGGGCATTGTCCATGGTGGAGACATGGTGCATAGAGGAGGGGCTATCTGTTCACCCCAGTAAGACCGTTATGGTACTATTCACAAATAAAAGGAACGCGGAGGTTGTCTGTCAGAGTACCAAGAACTTTTGACAACTGCGTCCAGGTGTCTAAGGACGTTAAGTATCTGGGTGTATGGCTAGATGACAAACTTACTTGAATATACACCTCACCCATGCCATAGACCGCTCTTGGACCACATTGATGAAGCTGAGGCGTACCTTTGGTAGGGACTGAACCCTCAGTTGGTACATTGGCTTTATACGAGGGTTGTCAGACCGATGCTTTTATATGGAGCCATTATTTGGTGGCCTAAGGTCCAACAAGTCACTGCTGTAAAAAACCTAACCAAGGTGCAGCAGTTAGCTTGTTTGGGGATCCTTGGGGCATTTAAGCGTACACCAACCGCTGCAATGGAGGTTCTGCTAAGTCTGCCCCCTTGACATTTTTATCATAGGGGAGGTAAGGCTTGCAGCATATAGGCTCCAGACCAGCGGATGCTGGCAAGCTCACCACTATGCCAGTAAGCATACCAAAATCTCTAGCATCTTACAATCGGACATTCTAGAGATGTGTTTGAATAAGATGCCTAGACAAACTGACTTTGACAAACCCTATTGTGTCGTCATTGGCGACAGAAAAGATTGGGAACAAGGTGAATCAATCGCAATGAAGAACGTGATCACATGGTACACAGATGGCTAACGAACCATCCTTGGGTCTGGTTACGGGGTCTATGGTGCCAGGTCAAAAACTGAGCTCAGTCATAGCCTTGGCAAACTGGCTACGGTTTTTCAGTCGGAAGTGGCTACCATAGCTGCCTGTGTTCGGGCAAACAGATTTGGAAAAAACAATCTATCTGAACTCAGACAGCCAAGCGGCACTAAGGTCACTTGGCAACTCCAATAGGATACTAGGTTAGGTTAAAGGGCACTAGGCCAGGAATTAGTATATTAAGAGAGATAGGACATCAGCAAACTTACCTTAAAAGACAAGTTCACTAACATCAGAGTAGTAGTCACAAACACAAAATACACAAAAGCTCACAAATTTTCAACACCACTGGCATTTTCTTCAGGTGAGTAGAGGGAGAGAGCATAGGAGGAGCATAGGAGAGCAATAGGATACTAGGGTAATCCTGTCATGGGTGCCAGGTCACACTGGGGTACTGGGAAATGAGAGGGCCGACCACAGTGCCAGAAGAGGCACTGAGGAACATCTCATTGGCCCAGAGCCGGCATACGGGGTTGCCTATAGCGTCGCCAAGAGGGTTGCCTCTACATGGGTCGCTGGCAAGTTCCCAGGAGACCTAGGGTGTAACGCCAGGTACCAGGCAAGCAATCCAACACAGCCGAAGCTCTTTCTCTTGCAAGATCAGAACTCCGAAGGGTGGTTGGTTTTATAACTGGACACTGGACATTTCGGGCACACATGAACGAGATGGGTTCCCAACCCCATTTTCTCTTTTGTAGGAAATGTGGGGAGAGTCTGGACAGCACATCCTCTTCCACTGCCCTAGCTAGGAAGCGGGCTCTCACCTTGGGTGGCGTTTTAGAACGTGGCCAAGGTGTAGTACAGGAAAACCTCATCAACTTCATCATGAGCAAAAATGCAAACCAATAAAAACATATTTTCAAAGCACAGCTGAACTTTTTCTATTTTACAACCTGCTTTGTGTTTTGTTGAACATGTTCATATTTTGTATTTCATATTGTGTTTTATATTTTGTATAGTTTGATGTTTATTTGTTTTTAAGAACACTTGATTTTCTTAACAGTTAACTGTAATTTTTAAGCATGTAGTTTTTTAGAGTTTCCTTGAAGTAGTATGGGTTAAGGAAAAAGAATAAAAAAACTAGTTTTAGATTTTGGCTAAGGTAGTAACACTTGAAGAAGACAGATATTTATCATACCTGTCGAAACGTTGTGTTTGTTTCCTTAAAAACTTGAAGCACTGGAAATCTTCAAATGTTGTTTACCATCACTATCTATCTACTCTTTACTAGATCTTTGTTCTTATCACATGCGTAACTAATTTAATCGTGACCGTTGGTCACCTCAAAAGTACTATTCGAGTTCTATATAATTACTGTCATTCATACAGTCAGTTAATTTTTATGCCGTAAAGTAACTGTGATATCCATGTTTTTCTCGAGTAATGATGTACGAAGTACAACTGGAGCAATAAAATGTTTTTGTCAGAATAAAAACAAATTTAGTTATTTTTAGTGAAATCAAGAAAAATACAGCTAACTACGAAGTAGAATAATTTAAAAATAGTCAAGTTTAGTTCTGACTGGTCCCATTAATTGAATGATTACACTCTATGGCGGTCTCATTTAGGTTGGGTTAAAGATGGTGGTAAAAATTTAATTCACCTTAATTGCCTATTCATTAGTTGTCCAATATCCTTAATTTCCATGGCTATTCGGCTATTAATAAATACTCTTTCTGGGGAACAGTCAACCTTGGTTAGTAACAATTACTACACTCTTTCATCTACACTCATTCGCCCTTCATATTCGCCCATATCTCGACAATCGGCATCTTATGAATGAATAATAATAATAATAATAAAATACATGCTGATCGGAAAAAATTTGTAAGTATGAACAATGCCTATAGAAATTTTGGCAAAATTAAATGTGGTGTACCACTGGGATCTGTTTTGGGGTCTATTATTTATAACTTTCCTAAATGATCTATGCAGAGCAAAACTTATCGGTGTTCTATTGTACACTGTATTACAGATATTTGCAAGTTAATATCTGATTTGTGATATCGAATGCTTTTTTATAATATTTAAATATGTTGGAAAAGGGAAAATATACAAAGCCAACACTTTTAATTTTTATATTTATTCAAACAATTTAAATTTGGCTTCAACGATTTATATAAGATATTTTAGTACAGATTACATAGAAAATCAATAATAAACTTAAACTTATGCAATCAGTAGTACATTGACAGAAAGAATGTTTGTTGTGCATATTAGAAGTTTCTTTATAAATTATTGTTAGAATTTGGCTTGTTAGCTTAATATAAATTACACTCAATATTCTTAAGACTATTTTGATTGCTAGTTTGTTTATTTGATACCTAGCACAATCATAATAGAAGTTTGTGAATGAACATTAAATATATTGTTCTTACTTGTTGTAATAACATTTTAATTCCAAATTCCCTTATGGAAAATATAACTGTGACTAGAATTATTTCCATTTCCTATCTTTTAGAGTTACAAGTTATGGATTTTTTTGACTCTATTTACTCATATACCAACATATCTCAATCCTGGCACTTCATGTAGAAAATACTAAAACAAGAATTAAAGTTTTGGAATGTTCTACTCCTTATTGTGAGGTTGAGCAAATTATTCCGCTATCAAGAACTGTTATGCTTCCAAACTAATATGTTGTTTAAATTTACAAAATTAATACTCTTTCACAGACATTTAAAATTAATATTTTCCACTCTAAATTATTCAAAAGGTTTATAATAACTAGCGTAACTTTATTTTTCATTTGTGATATTTAAGTTGTTCTAAAGGTTATATAAAATTACTGCCAACTAGCCTGGAATACTAGAAAATTCAACTAATTTAAATAAAATATTGTACAAGATACTTAGAGTAAAAATCAACTATCACAAAGTGAGGTAACTTAATTGTTCAGAGATGATACCCGAAGTCTGATTTGACGTACATTCTACGTTCTGGCATTGTTACAATCTAACTGCACACACTTTCCATCTCTGTTATTGCAAATTAAATAAAGACTTACAAGTAATTTAACAACTGAATATAGCAATGTATTGGTAACAAGGTATTGAACAGACTTATATACGTATTCATAGACAACATTAAAGCTTTGACCAGCAAACATATGTGTACAATAACAATAAATACATATCTGAGACGAATACTGAAGATGAAAAATTACACAGTAAACATTGACAATGTACAAGTTACATACAAATAGATAAAAATATTAATCCAATAATTAATGCAATGTATATGTTACAAAGATAGGCCATTTAAGTAGCTCACACTCAACACGTATTGTGCATCGTAATACAGTTAATGTTGCGAAAGATAAGCATTAGAAAAGTAAGTTATTAATTTACATATCATTTTAAAGTATAGTATTTTTCAATATAACTACGAAGTTTTAGCTTAAAACATTGGAAGGTATTGATTATACTAAATAGTAGAATATTTTTGTGTATAAATGATAGTACTGAATATATAATCATGAAATCCCCTATACAATGATCATTCAACACCTGCATTTTACATATCCAGTAGCTATTTATAATACATCTTGAGATTCATTATCCACAATTTATTAGTTGGCGGCTCTCATAATAATTTTATTTATGTCTCTAAAAACATTTCATTCTTTGGAGAAAAGAAACATTTGTGAGTTATAAAGCAATCCAGATCACATAACGTGCCAGAATGGCAGCTCAGTGCGGAGTCCAAACTAAAAATTAAAGCTTACAGTAACGATAATGTGTAATTTAAAATATTTACATCACCAAACGTTTTGTACATGCTGCGCTGTGGCATCTCAGAGACTGTCACTGTATCTCTGAGACCACTGTATCTCTGAGTCTCAGAGATACCACTGAGGATGCCAAATCACAGCATGGGTGAAACGTTTGGTGATGTAACTATTGTAATTAACACTTTGACACAGTCATTAACAGAAGCTTTAGTTTTTTGTAATGACATGGGACGCTTAAGCCTACGAATTAGGATTGTAGAGTCCAAAGTTCAAATCCCCAACTGAGCTTACAGTCGGTCCTTCACTTGTTGAAGAAAGTTCACGCACAGGCCTACAGCCACTGTGAACTGGCAAATAAAGCTAAAAAAAGGAAAAGTGAATATGAGAGATTTCAACAGTAGCAAGCATAATGTAAAGGACAGAGCGGTAACATTACTGTAGTAAGCATACGAACACATCAACATGGAGGCTATAACCTATTTTTTCCAATTTCCACCTCATTCATATAATTCGTTACATAATTTCTGTCAGTGAGTTTTCTAAACCATCTTATCCCTGTATTTTAAAATTTGAGCAGCCATAACGCACTTGGG
Organism: Stictocephala bisonia; assembly: GCA_035578905.1. Classification (NCBI taxonomy): domain Eukaryota; kingdom Metazoa; phylum Arthropoda; class Insecta; order Hemiptera; family Membracidae; genus Stictocephala; species Stictocephala bisonia. Next base: position 637,861 of record JAQJVL010000499.1, on the reverse strand, counting down.
ATAATGCTCCCTTCTAAAAATAACCCATAACTCTAACTAGCGCAACCCCAATTCCAGCTGTGTTGCAGATATAACGAATATCCTTACACCATAGCTACTTGAATAACTAGTCTTAGAATCGCCCATGTACAGTTTAACTCAGTCATTCACCCCCTTTCCTTCTACTTGAATACATCTATATTTAAGATAGTTTAACAAACTGTCAGAAGTATCTATCCACATGTGTGTTGAGCGAGGAGGCAGTCATGAATCATTTGTAGAGTGTTAGCATTAGAATCTCTGTCTTCGTTCAGAATCCTAGACTTTTCTAATTATCTATTATTTATTAAGAGATAGTCCAAAAAATTATCTCTTAATTCACTTCACCTGTATTCCCAGTACATAAATCATGGAGGATAACTTTTTTCTTTCTTTTATAATTTGAATCTGAATTAAAAACTGATTTCCCAGTTGCAACAATTTATTTTTAGTCAAAGGGAATAAATCCAAAATTGCATACGAGAATGTATAATTACAAGTTTTAAAAAATCTACAAACATAACAGCATCAACAGTTAGTTGGTTCTTTTTATGGTTGATAGTTGAAAACTACTTTCCAGTGTGTAGGTCTCTTTGACTTTTAATACTTTTTTTTAGTGTCATTATTTTAGTTTAAATGTACGTAGAGCTCCAAGAATGAGTAGTTTAAAATAAGGGTTTAAAATCAATAATTCTTTTACTGCCAAATATTCAAGATAGAAATTGTTCACTATAATATTATACATCCGAAAAATATACCACCACTGTGATTACATAACATTTTTGATAATACAGTTGCAGAGCATTTTGATTTTTGTTATTTCCAATTTTTCTCAACAAATAAATTTTAAGGTTTGGGCTCTGAGTGATTGTATAGAATATATAACTGACAGTCCAGCTACTTACCTTTCTTAGGTTGTGGACGGACATTCACATAAACATTTGTTAGACTATATTTTGAATACTAAATAACAGTTAACTGTGTGTTACCAACATGTTTGATTATGAAATATTTGCAGTCGAGTATAAGATATAAATATTAACATATCCTTCATCAAATACAAAAATAATTCATTTAGATAGAGAAACATGCCAATCAGAGAATATACAAATAGCCATAGAGTCCACCTATTTACATTTCACAAGTTTAAAATCGATACACCCTGTATACTAAAGTAATTGAAAATCCTCTTTTGTACAATACAACCACATCAATTCACAATTGAATTGTTTGTACAGCGCAGAATAGAACTTGGTAACATAAGAACCGAGTGAAGAAAGACTTGTGGTATGCTAGCCCTTGAAGTCAATTAGAGGAAGCAGTATTGAAGGGCTGGGGGGTGGGGGATGAAGAGCAGCTGCGGCTGAGACCTCTGGGTGGTTCTGCCGTCAACAGGTGGGGCTTGGTTGGGCCATTGATGTCCGGGCCACTAGTGGGATCAGACTGCTCTGGAGAGGGAGTGGGGCAGCGGCGATCACACGGAGCCACCAGTCCACTGAGAGCGCTCAAGGAGATGCGGTATAGTCGGAATGGACGGGCTTCCGGTGACACTAAGAACAGAAAGATTGATTAAAAGGGGTTGGGAAGTTTATCATTATTTAGTGATCATATTTTAAATAATAATTTACTATTTTGATATTGATGTAAACTTGTTGCTCTATCTTGTTGGTCAGAACATTTTTTTAGTTTATTGTAGATAACTATTAAGTTTCAATTAATTTAGAACTATAAAGTTCTGCGTCAAAATAATAAAAGTTTCAAATTCTGTCTTCAACATTCCATTGAGGCGGTTTTTGCTTACATCATTGCTCAGGAATTTAGTTTGTGACATAGTAGGGATCATGTCTCATCTAATTTAGTTTGTAACATAGTTGGGATCATGTCTCATCTAAAAAAACTAACTTAGTTTTTCTTGTTTGTAGGCATTGTTCCGCATATTTGGTACTACAATTTGCTATATCTTCCAAATATTTGTCAAATACAATAATGGCATTTTATGTATAGTTTGATCGAATGTATGCAATGTATTTATTGCAAATAATGAAGAAGATTCACTGCGATGCCAAATGCCTTGGTGTAATAAGTATCCGCTGTCAATGATATAAATTGTATTTTCAAAAGGTATACTTCCAAAATGTTGTTCAAATTTACTCCTGTATACATTGCAGATTTACAGGGTATAGGAAGCCAGTTTTTCAACTTATAGTAAAATTTTCATCGTCAGTTATAGTTTTCAGATGTCAGCCATTCCACAGAAAATGGGACATAGTAAAAAAACCTAAATATTTGTTTGCCTTATTTTAATTATGTTAACAATAAATTAAAACAGTACATAAACAAAAACAGCATTTTTATTTATTTTTATTTTTACTTTCAAACATCTTTGTACTATTGTTAAACTTCGACCACTGTGTGGTTGTTACAAATGGTTAATATTGGTGAAATAAACCAAAATTATTTACTAACCATATGACAAATTAATTTCAGTCAGCTGACTTTTGAAAGGAAACCAGCTATTCTGCACTTTTCAGTAATATAGTTTTCATACTGACATTTTCATTTATTGTTATGGATTTTTAGTTGTTTTGAGGAAGAGAATAAGTGTTCCGTCCGTCACAAAAAGGTAACAAAGTTTGTTTTACTAGTTATTAAAAATAAAATGTGTAAAACAACCATAAACCTTCTATTTAAAGTAGTATCCTGACCTAAACTCAACAATATTAATGTTTTCTAGTACTCTTTTAATTTTTTATTAGATTTTGTAATCTGTCCCATCCGTCACACTATTAAAGAACATCTCAATATCTCAGTTTTAAATCCAACATTAATAAATAAATTTTCTAACTAATTTTACTTTTTAAATTTACAAATAACCAGGCTTATCAGACCCAAGCCTACCATTATAAGCTGAACTTACGCTGACCTAATTTTTTTAATTTCATCTAAATAGTTTGCTTCTCACAAAGTCCAAAATGACAATCCTGTTTTTAAGAATTTTTTTAATAGCCTAAATATTTTAGGAGGACAATTTGAAGAGAGACGCAGAGAGAAAGCGAATAACATGAGCTATAGACAAAGTAAAGTTATTTAAAATCAGTTCTACAAGTGCAGGTTCAATATCAAGATGTGTATAGTTCTAAAGACTCTTCATATTTATAACCTAAACCATTGAACAAAACAAAGATACAAGCCGGTCAGTTCATATTAGTAGAACTTGTTGGTAAAAGAAAGCAAAAGAGAGCTTTTAAGTATTTGGCCATAACACAAGGAAGCGTTGAAGAAGAGAACAACATGGAGGTTTTGTTTATGAGGCTAATACAGAAGATCAAAAACAAGGACCAGCCATTTGAAATAGATTTTTCCAAAGCCTATATATGTCTTTTCAGAATTTCGTGGAGTTTTTGTGGAGCCAGAAAAAAAGAAGTTCAAAATAGAATAGTTACAAGTTTGTAAAGCCAATCGAACTACACAATGAAAACCCCTTATTGTAAAGATTTAAATTCAAATTTAACAGGTTTTAGTTGTAAATACACTTAAGTTATTTAGCAGTGAAAAAGTATTCGTGAATAAAAAATGTATTTAGCAATTATTTGATGTTATATATACCAGTAACCTTTTGCCCGTCCGTCACGTCCCATTCATCACACCTCATTTACAAGATTTTCATTTTTTTTTAATACTGAGTTGTAAAACTGAATATAAAGCACGTGATCACCAGCAAAACTTTACTAGATTTATATTATTTGTTTTAAAAGTGAATCATCGCATAATTGCATTTGCATAAACATACGAACATGTTTAAGCTTGTGATATTGATGCACAAAAACAAAATAACAACTGCAATAGCTTCAATGGGAGACCTTACACAGTTTGGGATGGATTTAGCCGTTTACTTGATTTCTAGGTAGCTGCTGTGGGATATGCAGAACATTTATGGAACATTTTTGTAAACTTTTCCTATTCTAAATATTTCACTTAATAATTTTTATTTTAGTAATGTCTGTTCTTGTATTAAATTAAGACCCTTGTAAAATCAAGTTATCCTTTTTCATCATGCTGTATAACGCAAAGCTCATTTACAGTACTTATGTTTACTGTACGGTACATCTTTAATAGGCAACATTTATTCATTGCAACTTTCATTTATCCTCTAAAATTAAAAATTTATTTTTTAAAATACCAATATTGGATCTCTTCAGTTAATTCACTACCATAAAAAATATAACAGGTTAACCTAACGTAACCAAACCTTACATAACCTAACTAACCATAACAGAACCAAACTTGACATAACCTAAACAAACCTAAGTAGTCGTAATGGTAAAATAAAATTTTCTGAATTTCACTTTTACAAGAATACATTTAAGATATATTTAAAAATGTTATATATAAGATTTAACGAGTCAAGCTTTCCTATTTTATAGTCAAGGCATCTCTATAATATTTCAATTATCCTGTAAATCTTATATTTAATTTTTTTTTAAACAGTGAACTCAAAATTGTTATCTTACAATGTGGAGATGAAGGAGGGGAAATGCTTGGGTCTCTGTCCATTTTGTGATCTACTTGAAGACGCTCTGCTCTGCTGGAGAAAAATTCTGGGGCAGTTGTTGCGAAGAAAATATCATTCTGGAAAAAATCAGCTGTATTTACATAGTGGCATTCAATATGTTTAAAGTTACATAGTATAGTGAAAACTAAAATAAAATAACAAATAGTTTACAATATAATCACATAAATCTGCATAGTGTTTCAATGTGTAACATTCCTCACAAAAATAATAATAAAAAAATAAAATAAATCCCTGTTAATTCCCAACAATTATGATTGGAAGAGTTAGGTAAACAACAATCTATGAGTCACGTCTTTTCAGATACATCAATGAAACCTGTTAAATCCCAATATTATCACTTTAGTGGGTTAATATGATAGTGTTTTGTATTTCACAAACTTGGATTAACAATCACATTTATCTCTTTCAAAAAGTTGAATGAAAATTTATATCAAACACAACTTATAATAAAGCCGTTTGCTTATACAGATAAATAAAAAATACCAAATAAAAAAAACATAAACAAACTGTAATTACAGTTTTATTTCATAGTTTAAAACCTAACTTTAGTCTTTATTACCCGTCAAATGGCAAATTCCTATTTTTGACATATCAAAAGTCACTGGGCTCTCTGATTTTCACAATGTTTTCTTAAATGTTAGTATGACTGGACCGGACAGAAAGTGACCTGCTTGTTATATTAAGCGCATATAAGGGTTTCATCAGCGGAGGGGAATTGTTCCACCACTGCCGCTGTACATCACAGGCGTGACTAAATTCCACCCTCAAGTGTTCAAATTCCGCAACAGTGAGTTAATGAAAACTGTAACGATCTGCACAAGTTTGTTTAATTGATATTTATTGTTTACATTAATATTTATTGTCTCATTGTTATTATTAATCATTATTCAAATACTAAATAATGATTTAATTAAATTGGTAAGTAACTCTTATCTTTAGTGCCAAAGATCTTATCTCTATTCACTTTTCTGGACAGTATGATTGCTTTTGTGTTTTGCTCTATTCCTTAAAATTCAAATATTCTAGAATTAAAATAGTTAAATAATATTACAATTTAAGTTGACATAATTAATTGTACTATACCTTAGAGCAAATGAGAGTGAGCTTTGGCATTGCCATGTGTTGCACAAGATTTCCGTTTATTATTAGACGGATTTCCATTGAGTCTGACGTAAAGGCGAGAATGTAGGGAAAGGCACACACTGAAATCAGTTTCAAAAAAATATTTTTAATGATCAGTGTTGAATTAATTTGATAGCGTTTAATAGTAACAAAGTTTAAACTCACTAAAGCTTCTTTAGAATATTGTAAATAACACCTTGACGCCATTACCGGAAGCTTTTGTTTTTAGTAATTACACTGGTCGTCGCTTAACATGTTTAATGCGTGCGACTCAGATCTGAGACAGGGAGGTCGAGCACAAGGTACTTGAGTCTCGGATCCGAGACGGCTTGCAATGCCACATACAATGCTTCAGTGGGAGCTTAGCATTTTAGAAGATAGTACCAAATTTTCAACACTGAGCGTGTCAAACCTATGAAAAAAACCTTGAAAGGTTTTAAAATTTTTATTCATTATGCTGTGTCATTTTTGTGATGGTATTTATTACAGATAGAAAATTAAAACAATTATGTTGCACATGGCTTGATTAAATAACTTTTTGGATATATTTTGACTGAGGTTCTAAAGTCAAGTTCAATCCGTTTTATAAAATCAGCAAAAAAAAAAAAAAAAAAATAGATAAAAAAAGATCTTTATTTGTATTTTATTGATAGAATCAAGTCATGTGTAACGTAGTTATTATAATATTCAATCGTTGTGTTTATAATTCTTGTAAGAAAATTGGTTTTTGGTCTTTTTTACTTTATAAAATTCTTGATGTATTTGAAAAATGTTCAGTTAATTTTTAAATTCAATTTTTTACAAATTTAAAACTTTAAAAATGATATAAACTATTTCAACAAGCTATATGAAATCTTACCTATACGTGAAGGAATAGTATTCCAATGGAAGTCAAATTCTGTACTACTAGTAGAACTTTCTGTCAGCTTTTGAAAGTGACAAGTATCTGTAAAATAAATCCAGAAGTACTAAAAATGGTGTAAAATAATATACATGGATTGTTTTAATATTGTTGGATGTAGTCTTAATTTAAAATTAACTTTAAAATAAGGCATTAATAGTAATTTTTAAAACTATAAATAGGCTTGCAATATGTACCAGATTGACTGTGACAGTCCCAGTTTTACACAATTGTAACTGGTTAGTCCCTAGAATTGTGGAAACGTGTTTAAGCATGATTAAACACGGTTTTAATGAACATTTTTCACTGAAATCATGTTCAAATTTGTGTTTCCATGTTTATGTTAATGCATTTCCACAAATCTACGGTTGACATTTGTTGTTAACTTTACCACCTTACCTCACAATAACAATTGAAAATTAGTAATTTCTACATTTCAAAGAAGATGCAAATCATGAAAGATGGTTCCATCATATTGTATTTTTTCTTTTATATAGTGATTGTGTGTAGCTCACATTGTCCCCTCAGGTAATGATGCCCTATGTCCTCTATTATACTAATTATTTACAAGTAGAATAGGCAAAACCACTATTTTAGAGTTTGTAAATGTTACATTATCAATCAATAAAACGGATAGATGTGGACATCAATTATTCACAACCAGAAAACCATTTGGCATTTGGTTTTTTTACTTTCTTCCATATGCCTTAGCTATATAAATGGTTCCAAAGAATTGGCATACTTTTCCCCATATTAAAAACTAAAAAAAATCAAAACTTTGAAAATTACAAGTTTGATTCCTAAATGTTTTTTTGCCATAACTCAAAAACTAGTTAAGTTAGAGACATGCAGTTTTTACTAAAATATTTTAAATTGTAATTCACATCTTTTCAGAAAATGTACTTAAAACCGTTAGACGTTTTTGAGAAAATTCTATTTTTGTATGTTTTTTGCCCATAAAAAGTGAAGAAAATGGTCTCCAGATATTGGCTTAATACATACCAAATTTCATAAAAATGTATCCATCTGTTTGGTCTCCTGCGAACTGCACATACACACAGGCAGAGACAAACAATATTTTTTCGAAAAAAACCCACTTTTTTGGGTTCAGAAGACCCTAAAATGAATTTGTAGACCAACTTGTAAAATATGTTTTTTGGACGATCACAATCTATTTACATAAATGATAGTTTTTTAAAATACCAATAATTTTCTGCATTTTACTAATCAACTTTTGTTTTTTTTTTCAGCGGAGAATTCAGTCTTAAATCTGTTTTGTTGAGAGAAAAGTATAAATTCAATTTTATCTTTAGTTACAAACCTTTTTTGATGAGGATTGATCGTTAAAAATGGAACTACCAGTGTGAAAAAGTATATAACTAAAAGAGTATAAGTGCCAAATAACATTCTTCAATCTTCATTCCTCATCTGCTTGGTTTACAATGCAAGCATCATGCGTTACTTACTATTATAGCAGAGAAGAAGTTCTGGTTCTTCATCTTCATAGAGGTCAATGGCCGCCACTAAGTGACTTTTGGTGGAATCGTGGACAGTGAAGAGATGAGAGACGTCACCAGACCGCTCGTTGATGACATCAAACTGACTGCGGTAGCCGAGGCAGACCATGTTGTCTCCGTTTGTGCCTGTTGAGCCATTGAGGGAAGAGTCCACTAACGTCATCAACGAGGGCTGCTCACTCACTTGCAGCTCCTTAACCCATTGAGGTAGTAATTAATTTTAAATAAAATATTTTCAGGGTTCTTGAATAACAAGCTAAAAATGAGCAAAACTGTTGCAGGGACTGGTGCTGTAGACCAGGGCCGCCCAGAGACTTTTGGTGGCGCGGGGAAAAGTTTAGCATGTGGCTCCACCCTGCACTTCAAAATAAATTTCATTACTCTGATCGTCAAACATACTATAGTTGATAATTTATTTTGACCGCATTTTATAATATCTTACATTCTCTTTCATTAGATTTTACTATTGTAATTAAGATTCCTGTTCATGGACGTTTTCTCAGGGCTAGCTAGGTAAGCTGAAGCTAGAAAAAGTGTTGCTCTAATTGACATATATATTTTGAACATTTCCTGATGTATTACCTCTACAGTAACACCAATCTCTTATAGCAAAACTGATATAATAATAAATGAATAGTGAAAAACTACCCACTGACACAGTCGGTTGCATAGTTGGGCGCAGCACCTCTTCGATTACCAGTTGAGGAGCTATCCTCACCAATGATATTAGCTGTGGGTGAGGGAGGGAGGGGCCAATAAATTTGTATAGGCCACTTGGCTTCGCTAGTTAAAGAGCAAGCTTAGGGCTGACCAAGAGTGGCCGAATTTTCTTTCACGAAGTAAAATAATTTGGCGAGCGCCGAATATCACTGCTTCAAAAAACAGTCAACTGAGAGTTGAGATTATGTTATTGTTTTCAAAACAGGTTGTAGACCACTGGCTACGTAGCTTATTGATGTTTGACATAATTATTAATATTAAAACTCTAAACTTGTAATTTTAAGTTTGTCTTTGTGTTCAACTTTAAAATTATTCAAATTTTATTTCATAGGCATGAAAGGCATTTTGTACCAACTCAATTTTCTCAGCATAAAACAGTGAAATTTGTGTCCATCAAACTAGACACTATATCATTGATGTACATCATAGTGTACACGTCCATACAATGGCAGTGGTATTGATCCTCCTGCTCAACAATATACGTAAAGTGGTTCAATCATAGTTAATTTTACTTATCACCTAATAAACAATAAATAAATACTGTATTAATGATTATACCAAAAATATAAATGGTTTACTCGTCCGCCAGTGACAGTAAAGATGATGAAAACAGTTTTGATAGGTCGTAGATTGGTTATATTAATGAATGCCAACATTAATCAATCATGCTATTTGTTTGGGAACAACCTGTACGTGGGCATAAATGGTTTTTAATTAAGAGCTATCCCATTGAATATGTTGAGAATATACCCCTGTTCCTGTTAGAGTTTCAGGGTAAATTAAACCAGACAGTAAAAGGGCTATAACAAGTTAAATGTCACAAAATAAATATTATTCAAAATGAGTTGTACAAATCTGAACAATGATGAAGTTATTTTATCTATTAATGGTGTAATTTAAGAGCTCCTCTTTTATTAAGCTCTACTTCATAATATTTTGGTAAAAGGTTTTTACGAACATCCATGTCATAATAACTAGTAAATTTAAAATGTCAAAGGAAACATTATAGTAGAGAGGAACTAAAAAAAGTCAGTTAAGATTGCATATACAGTAAACTCTAGTTAATCGGTTAAATATGATGGAAGCTAAATCCGGATAGTTCAGAACGTAACAAAATTCTTATTTTTTAGAAAAGACTACGCCACAAAATTCCTCTTGTGATAGCATAGTGCAAGTGAATGTAATGCATCATACACACATTGTTGCACATCGGTTAAGCAAGTGGTGATGATGTTGTATGCACATTACCAGATCTACTGTAATTTAGTGGTTTACAATGCATCATCGTTACTTTATTCTTTTTATACTGTAAAAATATATAATTTACATTCCAGTACATTAAAATACAGTAGAACTTGGATAATTCGAACCTGAAGGGACCAATGCAAAAATTCGAATTATCCAATACTTCAAATTAACCAAGTTGTATTTTTTATGTAACTTTCATGATCCTAAAAGGCTTAAAATAATACCCACAAATTACTTGTTTAATATAAAATGTAATGTATTCATTTAAAGTTCACTACAGTGTATTAAACATAACTATAGAGGCATACAGTATGTAAAAATTACAATAATGAAGGTTTAACGATCGCAACTTAATGGCGGGGCACGCCGAGGGGAGGGGAAGAGACGGATTAGGAATTCTCAGAAGGTGATTGCCTGCCGACACACTGACCAAACAATGCAAACCTCAAACGGAACCTTGTTTACAGCACATTAGTCAATGTTTCACTTTTACCGTTGATGTAAAAACTTCGAATTAAAGAGATTTAACTTCGAATTATCCAGGATTATTTTACATTGGTAATATTACAATGTTCAAGGGACCAACCCAAAACTTCGAATTAAAGGCAATTTCGAATTAAAGAAGTTCTAATTATCCAAGTTCTACTGTACTATATTGAAACATTTATAGTCTATTTTGATTGATTTCAATAAAATGTTACGTAAAGTTAGTGGGTATTTTGACAGGTTTTATACAAATTGTGTACGACAAACAGGACATTCCATTGAGGTGGCCCACTGTCCACACCACTCAAGCATATTTATATGTTCGCAAACTGGAGAGATATTTTGGAGTGTTCATAAGCTGGACGACTTTACAATAGTTACCAAACAAGACAACCGGTGAGGGTTACAGTTGCAGTCACATACCAATCAGAGTGCATGCTGTCACGCCACTATGCCAACTGCTGACAAACTTCAAAGACCAGTGTTCAACTTGCACGAAAAGGCTCCCTGGTAGCTATAAAACCAATGGTTTAGTAATAAAACTGGGAGACTGATCAGACCGAATATCACTTTTAATAATATATTGATACATGTGTGAATCATTTCTTATACAGTAGATTATTACGTATGGTGTTTATACTGACACCAAACTAAACTTCCATGATCATATTGAGCTCGCCTGCAAGAAATTAAGCTCAGGGTTTTCGTTATACGAAACTTATCAAAGTAACCTTAGCTGCTTATTATTGACTAATTTACCCCTTTCTGACATATGCGATTGTTATTTGGGGATGTGAAAGTTCACACAAAAAAATGGTTAACTTCAGAAAAGTGAGTTAAGAGGGTTTTGGGAAACCTTGAAGAACTTTATGTAAGTTACTTTTTAAGAAGGCTAAAGTTTTTAACGTTGCCATCAATTTATATCTTAAACTGCGTAACATTTGTTCATAACCACCTTAACCTTTTCAAACCAAATAATCCCAACATCGTCACAATCTTCGTCACACCAATATAATTAAAATCCCTGCTAATAGAATTAGTTGTTTTTAAAAGCATTTATTAATCAGTGGCATTAAACGTTACAATGCTCTCCCAGCCTCTGTGAAAGTAAAAACAAGGCCGCACTTTGAGAGGGAGGTTAAGAGGTTTTTGATGCAGCAGGCCTATTACAGTGTCAGGGATTTTGTTGAGCGAGCTGATCATACTGGTTCAAGCCAAGGTGAAAGGCCACCTGTATAAGCTGTAGTTTATTTTAGAAGCAACACAAAGTTTAGTCTTATTTTAATTATTCTGACTATGTTAATGTTACCATATTCAATTGATTTAGGTTATTTTTAATCACCTAATGTAATTAATCACATATTATTGTTGACGCTATTTTGCAGTGTTATTCTGTTGTCAATAAAGAAGTTCTGAATATTTTATTTTTTGTTGCATGAAATGTGGCCACCCTTTGGACTAAGTTTGTGTGGCCCCGGGGCAATCTGCCCATCTTGCCCCCCTCTGGGCGGCCCTGCTGTTGACTACAAAGTCAACATTACATTAGAAGCATCCCATCCTTCCGCTATTCTGACATGTCGCTACACCGTTCTCTAACCCAGATAGCACCACAGCTTAATTCAAGCTTGAATTTCAGTTGATATTCATTGGAAGAGTCCAACTTGAATAATCAAGTACCGGTAGTTGAAATAGCTGTATTCCAGCTGTGTTTTTCAAACTTGAAATAGACTGTGTAGATCATAGGATGTTACTTTCAAGATTCAACATTATGGAATCTTACGTACAGCTTTAAAACTTTTTGAGTCATATCTAGCCAATAGAAAGAAGGTTGTATGTGTAAATGGTAGAAGGTCTGCTCAGGTGAGTTTACCTTGAGGCGTGCCTCAGGGTTTGGTCCTCGGGCTGTTCCTTTTTTTAATATCTATCAATGATTTTCCTGATTGTCTAGATTCTGTTCCTTATTTATATGCTGATTCAACGTTTTTGTTGCATGGAGTAGATTTTAAAGAATTAAATGACCAAGTTGCGCATGTTAAGAATACTGGCTGTGACTGGTTTGCAGCCAATAATTTTCTTTTAAATAAAGATACGACTATGAATGTCATTTTTAGTCTCAAGCATGTGCCAGATAATATTGTAGATGCTAAGGATCATGTCAAGTTTTTGGGGATCTTATTGGATCATAAATTATCTTGGGTTCCACACATAGATAAACTTATTAATAGATTGTCAAGAATTGTGTTTTTGTCATCTAGGCTTATGCATTATATTCCTGTCAATTATGTTAAAACTACCTACTACGCTTTATTTCAGTCAGTAATTTCATATGGCTTAATTTTTTATGGGAGTTCACCTAGAATACACGATTTATTGTTATTACAAAAGAAGATAACCTTATTCGCTGCTGGACAGTTGTCAAACAACAGTTTATTTACATATGTTTATTATTGTACTTTTAATTTGTAATTATATGTAAATAACACATATTCAATTGTAAGCTTATTGTGTAGTTAAAATTTACTAAAACTTGCAATGTTGTCTTGTTCAGTATTATGCTGACTTTGCTTATTGTGCCTAAAACTTTTGGTTACAAGTATGACTTTTCTGGATAATGCTTCAGTTCATAATACACTTTTTGAATATAATAATAAAACATCATTAATCTCTCTAGCCTCAGAGTTGAACATGTTAACAAGTATCTATCCCAACTTGGACTCAAGCTCCTTTAGAGACAACATAACAAATCTCGCAAATACAGTAAACAGTCTCACTGTACAAAATAATGATCTGATATCTAAAAACATAGATTTAGAGTGTGAAATTTCACTTCTGAATTCAAATTTTGAAAGGTTTAAGATTAGTAAACAGGCAGCATTGAATGAATCTTAATATTCAGGATAAAATTGTTGAAAAATATGAGGCCACGAATAAAGAATTAGTTTCTTTTAAAAATAAATTGGACAAACTTCAAGCTGCGCTTAGTAATATTAAGAATGAAAATGAGCTACTTAAACTAGCCTTAGCTAGTAGTGACACTTACTTCAGGGCTTTGAACGATTGTGACAAGTCCATCTGTACTGGTTTACTGTTTGTGGACCCTGTCATAAGTGAACATTTAAAGCATGGTTCAAATGAAACTATTCAAGAGCAATTAAGCTCCCTCAAATTTAACACCATTCAGTATGTTTTCTTTTATGTAAATGACAGCAGTAACACAGTTTACAGTGATACGGATGACATAACAGGAAATGACTCTCATTGGAGTCTTCTGTTTGTGAATAATGTTGACAAACATGCTTTTCATTTATACTCTTTAAATGGCTCAAACTTGAAACATGAATTATGTTTAGTTGGAAAAATAGGCATTGAAGCTAAAAGGCTGCAATCAATTCCTTGAGAAAGGTAAAAGAACCACTTTGAATGTGGACTTAATGTAATCATAAGTTCAAAAATAATTTTGAATGGTTTTTGTTCTAAGTCTTGTAACGGTAATTATGATTTTGTTAAATGGTATACACAATTTTTTGATTGTATGAGAGGTGAAAGTGACCCTAGAGAGGATATTATTGAGACTGTCAGTCAGCATACAGGGAATAAGCATGTAATACCAATTAAACTAAAAAAAACTTGGTTCTAAAAAGTGGAAAATTGTCAACTATCCTAAAAAACAAAAATGGTCCAAACTATCTTCTATTGTACAATGCACTGACGTGCCATTGAAAAACACATTTCCCATCCTTGATTCCTTAACTTTCATTGAAGTTCCTTCTAGTTCTGACTACTACATTTTCTGCTCCTACTGTCAATCCAAACACCAATAAGACAACAATCCATAACGGTAAAACAGTTAAAAAAAAAGAACACAGTACCACCTAGAAGTAAGTGTAATGTCAAACTGTTCAGTGATAGTCATGGTAAGCACCTCTCTAGCATGTTGGCTAATAAAATGAAATGTAATACCAGTGTGTTTAGCTGGGTAAAACCTAACGCTAAGTTTAACAGTGTATTGGCAAGTGCAAAAATGGAAACCGCTTATATGAGTAAGGATGACGTAGTAATTTTAATGGCTGGTACGAACAACTTTATAAACGGACCCTGTAACGATTTCACAGTGGATTTGGATGACTTTTTGGGATCTGTGTCACAGCTTAAGACGATCGTAGTTGGCGTTCCTATTAGGTATGACACTCCTTTCCTTAACCCTGAAGTTTGAAAAATTAATCTTTCTAAATGTCACTTCTAGACATAAAAAAGCATTTTTTATTTCCCTTGATTCGATTCCTAGAAGTTCTTTTACTAAGCATGGTCTACACTTTAATTCAAAGGTTAAATCATGTTTAACTAACCTATTACATAATGTCATAAGTTCCCAATCTGTCCCGAATAGTCTTCTAAAACACCAAACACATGAGTATAAACTCTTCTGCTAAATTTTCTAAGAAAAAACACCTATCCAAACCTAATGACAACTATCCAGCACCGCCTAAAATAACCCCAAACCCACCCAAAACTAATTCTATTAACCCCCCTCCCCAAGCCGTACTTTTTGAAACAAACATTTTTTTAGGAACAGCTCAGGAACCTCCTGGTGTCCCCTGGTCACTGTATGTGGCGAGGGTGTTAAGTGCCAGCAGAGCTCTCTCAAACTAATACACCAAAATATAAGAGGCCTCCTCTCTAAACTCATTGAAACAGACAGTTTTCTTGAGGAAAAAATCCTGTTATAATTTGTTTTACAGAACATTCAGTTAAACAAGTGCAACTTCAAAATTTACATCTCATAAACTTCACATATAAACCTAGATTCTGTAGAACAAACACGAAGAGAGGGGGAGTAGGCATTTGGATTTGTTCCTATATAGATTGTCAAGAATTGCCCTGTGAACAAATAGAAGGCATTTGTGAACTGGCCGCTATTTCTGTGAAGCTTACCAAGCAAAGTAAAATGGAGGTATGTTATAGGCCTCCAACAAACAATGTTACCGATTTCTTTGAATGTATCTCTGGTTGTCTTGAAAAATATGCAAACAGGCATGAAATTGTAACTGTACTGGGAGGTTCTAATGTTAGTTTATCCAAAGAGACTTTTATCAGCCAACGATTTGTCTCCCTAATGAAATCTTTTTAATTTGATAAATATAATAACTTCTTCTTCTTACACAAGAGAGGCTTTGGGATCACAATCTCTGATCGATCATATGCGTGTGTGTGCGTGTTTTATTAGTATATTAGTTGTAACTAGTAAATTTGTCTGGTGGTGTATATAATCATACTAATTTATGATGTTGTTATTATTTTGAATTTATATAGACTTTTAGCATATAAAAGCATATAATAGCGTGTTCATGTACGCGTGCATGTAAGTATTACCTAGGTTTATGTAGCAGTGGGCACCACATGGGTGACACGGTTGACTGTAGACAATTATTAGTACTGAGGGTTTATGCCTGAAAACCTTAGTATCTCAAACTTTAGATACTTACGGATAGTATGTTAGTAATAATCATAGTTATTTAGTGTCTAAAAAAGTGATAATAGTAGATTATAGACTGGTGATTTATTCATCAGTGGGTGTGTCTGAGACTGATATGGGGCATTTAACGTAGTTACAATACACATACGATCATGTATTCACAAATGTGTCGAATGCTAGAAGCGATGTACTGGTATCCACATTATCAGATCAGTACACCAAGTCTGTAAACTTTGAAGTTTCCCTCCATAACATGAATGAAGTTCTCTATAAACATTGTAGAAGTTTTAATGATCAGAATATAGATGTATTTAAATATTATATATCGAAAGAGAACTGGCATGATGTACTGTTAACTGAAGACATGATTAATAAATATGAGGTATTTAATTGCATATTACAATACTATTTTGACATGGTTTCCCAAAGAAGAGAAAGAAAGTAAATTATAGCAGAAGATAAAACTTAGTACATACTCAAGTAAACTAAAAAATGAACTTTATCTATTATATAACAAAACTAAGGATCTTGAATCAAACCACTATTTATGAGTATATTATAGGAGAATAAAATGCAAGTATCGTTTGGTAAGAAAGGACGAGAAATTGAGAGAAATATTAGAAAAAATAGAAGCATCTGATAATAAATCCAAAGTTATATGGAGAATAATAAGTGAGAGGAGGCCTCCTAAAAGAAAGGATTATTCTGTTCATAACTTAATGAATAGTAAAGGAGTGGTGATCAATAATACCTTACAGATAACGAGTGAATTTAATATAAAGTTTTTGCCAGAGTCCACCAAGAAAGAACTAATATAGGAAATAAAAGTGAAAGGACCCAGGAGTCAGTTGTAGATTCAGCAAACTTATCATCAAGCTCTTCATTCTTTTCAAATCCTACTCCTGAAAAAGAAGTTCAAGAAGTCATTACTTCTTTAAAAAACAAGAGATCAGCAGGTGTTGATGAAATATCTGCACAAGTTTTAAAGTCAGTATCAACTATGCTTGCAGCCCCACTCTGTCACAATAAATTTTTCATTTTCTTCTGCTATTTTCCCAGATGCGCTCTAACTTGCAATGGTAAGGCCTGTATTAAAGGCAGGAGATAAAGCAGAACTCCAATTTCCATTTTAACTGTTATATCTAAGGTTTTTGAGAAAATTGTTTTAAGCCGCCTATGCAGTTTCCTGGATCAAAACAATATTATTTTTGAAAATCAGCATGGGTCTGTCAAGAATAAATCTACTTCCAGTGCAATGTTTGCTTTTAACAACGATATAGTTAGTGACTTGGAAAGAGGAAAATATTCTGCGGGCCTGTTCGACTTGAGTAGGGCTTTCAACACTACAAACCATGAACTGCTGCTTTGGAAAATGGAGGAGATGGGAATACGAGGCCTGGCCCTTGATTGGGTTAAATCTTACCTTGGTGGAAGGAGACAGTCTGTTCTGATCCCGTCGGCTGATGAGAGAGAGTATCTGCGACACTATATTTCACCTGAGCTTCATGCACTGAGTGGGGTGCCCCAGGGATTGATCCTTGGTCCTACTCTCTTTTTATATTTATAAACAACCTTCCAACGAGTACTAAATTGTTTAAGCCCTGTCTGTATGCTGATGACACGTCCCTTTCGTTTTCTGGTTCTACAGTGGAGTCTTGAAAATCAAATATTCATTTAATCGAATAATTTACTTCATTGGTTTGAGAATAATCTTCTTTTCCTAAATACTCTGAAAACTCAATTTTTAAACTTCCAAATTACAGATAGGACAACTTCAAAATCTAGTTTTCTGTTGGATGATACCCAATTTACTCCACTCAAAAAACAAAGTTTCTCGGTTTAATCTTGGATAATAGGTTGAATTTTCATTTACATATTAACAATGTTATGAATAAAATTAGTTCCGGAATATTCACACTTTGGCTAAAACATCAAATACAAATGTCCTTTTAACAGCCTATTATGGACAGATCTATCCCCACCTAGTTTATGCATTGCCTATCTGGGGTTGTGAGAGCCAAAGAACCCTTTACATTTGTCGTTTTCAAAAGAAGTCGTTAAGGGTAATATTTTCTATTAACATACTGCAATCTTGTAGAGAAATATTTAAATCTCGCAACATGCTGACATTTCCATCTCTTTACATCTATGAAAGCATATCATTTCTTAAACAAAATCTTTCAAAGTTCAGTAGTTCTCACACACATAAACACGACCTCCCACCCAACCTTGAAATACCAGCACATCGCATTGCTTTCTTCAGAAAACATCTCTTCTTTAATGCAATAGCAATTTTCAACAAACTCCCAAAAACCATTCAAACCGAATCAAACCACTTGAGCTAACTAACTAAAAAATCCTTTTTGACTAATAAATGTTTTTACAGCGTCCGGAAGTTCATGGCTGACGGTGCTCAAGATTTTTGAAAAACATATAACAAGAGTTTAAATTTGAGTTAGTATTAATAGTCATTTTCAAGTTACATATTATTATGTTGTTATTGTGTGTATTTTAATAGTCAGAAGTGTTATAATTAATGTACAAATGTTGACAAGACTAATGCATGTAACATGTTGATTTTAGTTGAATAAAAGAGTTAAGATAGAATCATGACAAAATCAGATTTTACTGCATACTTCAAACCTTTGTTTGTTTTATTTTATTTCAGGTTGCATTATTTAGAATAACATCTGAAAGTTTATGTATTCCCTATGTTTTATTATTTCTTTTATATATATTTATAATAGTGTTTTTTGATTGTTTTATTTTAAGCACTATAAATATATTTTTTCTTTTGCTGGTTGATAATTTTGACAATGTACTGTCCAGCTGATTATTGACTGATAATGCATGTATACATACATGTCTTAGATCAATAAAAAATGATTTGATTTGTAAAGCAGTGTAAAAGTCCAGCGTCATAGTTTCGTAAAAATTCACGGTAGCAGCGCTAGCGTACATATTTTTAAGTTTCCAAAGTTATATGCGTCGCCGGTCGCCATATTGTGAACTCAAACTTGTTTATTTGGCCAAATCAACAATACATTTGCATTAGCTAAGTTAATACAATAATTTAATATATATTATTAACTAAAACATTACACAGGAATTTATTAGCGACTACCAGCCAGAAACTCCCGGACGCTGTAGACTACTTCCTCCAAGAGCATTGTTTTAACCCTCCTCTTAAAAGAACGGTGATCCTGCTCGATCTTTAGAGATAATGGGAGACTATTGTAAAGTTTTACAACATTATAAAGGAATTGTTTTTGAAAAAATGAAGTTGAATGTTTAGGAATGGGAATATGATTGTTATTGCGGAATTGATAACTGTGACTGAAAGGAAAACTAAACATTGTAACATTGTTCTTAACAAACAGTAATGTCTCCAAGATATAAATGGAAGGGAATGTTAAAATTTTGCTGGTTCTAAATATTTCACTGCATGATTGGTTTCTGGGGAGGGAGAAGATGACCCTTATAGCCTTCTTTTGTAAGCGGAACAAAAAAGCGGTCCTTTGGCTTTCACTTCCCCAAACCGGTACTGCATATGAAAGATAGGGGTAAATTATACCATAGTAAGCTGAAACGAGAACCTCGTTGCTCACTACTGTTTTCAGTGTCCGTAGGATGAAGACTCCGATTGAGACTTTATTGGCCACTCCTTCAATATGTTTATTATAGTTTAAATTGTCATCAAGAGTAAGGCCAAGGAATTTCACATCCTGGGAAGAGTTCACGATTGTGTCTTCTAAAAGAACACATATCCCACTACTGTTTACTGCAGATGACCTATTAGAGAAACGGTAGATTAAAAGTTTAGTTTTATCGGCATTTAAAATTAGATTATTATTTTGACACCACTGCAAGAGACTGTTTGACTCATAAAAGACCATCTGCTCCAATGATTCAATACAGGGCCTAGAAATTGTGAGTGACGTATCATCAGCAAAGAGACAAATGTTGGTGGAGTTGACACTATTGGGAAGATTATTTATGAAGAGGAGAAACAGGGTAAGACCCAAAACAGACCCCTGGGGCACACCTCTCTTGATCAGTGACTTGGAAGAAGCATTATGTCTCAGGTATCCAGCAACATCCACAGCAGGTATCACAACTAGCTGTTCTCTGTTCTTCAAATAGGATGCGAACCAGTTTAGTGCAACCCAGGTATACATAGTAGTATACCCAGGTCATACATTTTTTCAAGAAGCAAATCATGATTTGACCATGTCGAAGGCTTTGCTCAGATAAAAAAACACCAGATACACACTGCCCCCTGTCCAAATCTTTAACTATGCCGTTTATTAAGCTAAGCATTGCACTGGTTGTAGATCTATTCTTGACGAAGCCATGCTGGTTTTCAAACAGTATCTTGTTATTTTCTAAAAAAACTACATAATCTGTTCAACACAGCTTTTTCAAAAACTTTAGACAGAGTTGATATCAAACTAATTAGTCTATAATTATCGCAAGACTCCTCCTTTCCTCTTTTCAAAATAGGCCTTACCTTAGTCACTTTTAGGGCTGATGGAAATTTGCCTTCAACAAAGGAGGAGTTCACCAAGCTGCATAATGGTGCTGCCACAAATTCACTAATGCACTTGAACGTTTTTGGTGATATTTCATCTAACCCTGCTGAGTTTTTATTTTTCATCCCTGCTATTATACTTTTTATTTCATTTTCAGTGACAGGGGTAAGGAAAACCGAGGAACTGTTTTGCTTTCTGTTAAATAGTTAAAACCCATTATTTACTGGTTTGTCAATGTTTTCTCCTATCCCGACAAAATGTGCATTAAGTGTGTCACATAGTTCTTGTGGTTCTGTAATTAATTTTCCTTCGCTGTTTTTTATGG
Organism: Stictocephala bisonia; assembly: GCA_035578905.1. Lineage (NCBI taxonomy): Eukaryota > Metazoa > Arthropoda > Insecta > Hemiptera > Membracidae > Stictocephala > Stictocephala bisonia. The sequence continues at coordinate 616,946 of JAQJVL010000499.1, read as the reverse complement.
CAATCCTTTTATTCACTTTCTTGGGTTTCGGTCTATGGTCGTTAATTATCTTCCAAACAGTCTCCATTCTATTGTTAGCGTTTTCTATTGTTTCCCACATTATGCTACTCTTAGCTTCCTTGATCATTTTCCTGTACTGATACTTCAATCTTTTATAATACTGTCTTAAGAAATGGTCAGAATTTAATTTTTTTGTTTTTTCATGGAATATAAAAAAAACATTGTTCTTTTAGTTTTAAGACTTCTTGTGATAACTGTAGTTTTATTTTTTTTCCGAACTGATTTTTCTGTATTTTTTCGGGAATGCTACGTATTTCAAGATGATACTTCAGTTGCATTGCATGCTAAACTCGTTATACTTTTCATCAACACACTGAGCCTTGTAAACTTCACACCATTTTTCCTGCTTTACAAAAGTCTTAAACGTTTCTACGTTTGATTTGTTAAAACTTCTTTCAAATTTAAACCTTGCCCCTCTGTCTCTGCTTTCAATAGTGTACCTTATAGATACAATTGAAAGTATACAGAGGAAGTTTTTACGTTTTCTATATTATAAAGAGTTTGGTAATGACAAAATATCTTATTCAGAATTGTTAAACCTTTTTGAGTTACCAAGTCTCACTAAAAGGCGAAGAATACAAAACTTGTTGTACCTGCATAAATTGGTTAACGGGGTTATTGATAACCCACAACTGTTATCAGACATTAATTTTGCAGTGCCCCGGCGTAACTCCTCGTAGCTGCCTCTTGTTCAGCCCTCATTTTGCCAACACAAACCTCGGGTATAACTCACCGATTAACACCATGTTAAGAACGTACAATATTTATTCATCGAACGTAGATATTTTTCATAATACATTGAAAAGCTTTAAAAAAATACTGCTTGTTGATGTGGACAGTTGACTAACACCTTCTTTATGAACTATGTATGTCACATCTGCATATTTAAAATATATATATTTATTATGATTTACAAACCTGGCTTAGCAATTAATTATGGTTTGAGTAATTTATTTAGATGATATATAAAAATTATGTGTTCCTTATGTTAACTATTTTTGCATGTGTTTGTTGCTTTTTAAATAGCCTATAAGCCAAATAGGAATCTGATCTCATTGAAAATGGACTTTATATACATTTCGCTGCTGTTGTTGTTCATTGTTAAGATTTATTGAGTAGCATGCTGTAACTTGATTTATATTGTAATGCTGCATTATAATTGGCATGAGCTGTTATGTAGCATGTAATAAATAAATAAATAAATAGTTAATTTATAAGTTGCTGATTGGGCATAATGGTATGATAAAATGGATTTTATAACTTCACCTTTAGCAGATCATCAGCTGTTTGATACGTTTCTGTGTAAAACTGTGTTTATTTCGTTCCGATATTTTTTTAGAAATATTTAATAATTATTGTTCTTTTTAATTGTAAAAATACTTAAAATATGTAAGGAAATTCGCGTTTTTTTGTTTACTTGTGTATTTTTTTTTTTTTTTTATCAATATATTGATCTGAACCTAATTGTAAAGTAAATGAATACCTCAAAGGTTAACCCGTCAAATGTAAACAAAGTATTGTTCATTGATGTGGCAAATGACCACAATTATTGCTCTAATGAAGGAATAGTAACTGAATCACTTGGACACACTCTTCCCAAGCAACGTGAAGATGAGACACCAAACACAAACGGTTGGCAAAGGGTGCCGATCAGAAATAAGAGACTTTTGCCCTCAGGTAATGGGTTGGATGTTAAAAAACCTTGTACAAGGTCTGATACAAACAATCCTATCAACTTACGCAATAGTTTTGAGTGTCTAAATAATCCAAAACAAACTGCAGATGAAGAAATGTCTCATGACCAAGACGCCAACAAAGCAGAGGTAAGACCTCCACCAATATTTGTCCCAAACATTTCCGATATTAAGAGTATGATTGTAAGTATTGAAAAAGTGATAACAAAGGATTCTTATTCATACAAATGTATTACCAGAGACAAGGTAAAAATTAATGCTGTAAACATCGATGCATACCGTACCCTAGTCAAACATTTAACTGACATGAAGGTAAGCTTTCACACTTATCAAATTAAACAGGACAGGGCCTACAGAGTTGTGCTTAAAAACATGCACTTTTCCACTGAACTTCAGGATATAAAAGCATCTATAGAAGATCATGGTTATGCTGTTAGAAACATATCAAATCTGAAAAGTTCTAGATCTAAAGATCCTCTGTCTATATTTTTTGTAGACTTAGAGCCCGCACCCAATAACAAGGACATTTTCAATGTACAGTTCTTACTAAATGCTAGAATTGTATTCGAACCTCCCTATAAACGTAATGACGTGGTACAGTGCAAAAAGTGTCAACGGTACGGGCATACCAAATCCTACTGTTGGTACAAAAATCGCTGTGTGAAATGCGGTTCTGATCACCATACAAATAGTTGTAATAAATCTAAGGAATCTCCGGCTACATGTGTACTATGCGGTGGTGAGCACCCTGCCAATTATAAAGGATGCTCTGTATATAGAGATGTTAAAAACAAAGCTTTCCCTACTTTACGTTTGAATGTTTCAAAAGGACCAGGGACTTCTTCACCACCGGGGAAAGACAAAGTTGTTAAAAACTTACAATCGCCTATTGCCCAGCCTCGAGAATCTTCTTTAACAACAACTACATCATCTCTGACTTACGCAGGCGTAACATCAGGTCGAACAAATGCGGAAGAAAATTTTAATAAATTAATCAATGGATTTCTAAACAAATTTGAAATGCTCATGTCACAACAAGCCCAACAAGTAGGTACACTGATCAACCTACTAACAACCGTCATCTCAAAACTAAAATGACTAACTTCTATAGGATTGGTCTTTGGAATGCCAACGGCTTGGCCCAACATAGCCAGGATATTAAGATTTTTATTTCAATGCATAAAATTGATATAATGCTAATAACTGAAACACATTTTACTGCCTTAAATTACTTTAAAATTCCAAATTTTTCTATTTATAGCACCAACCACCCCGACAATACCGCTCATGGGGGAAGTGCTGTTTTAATTAAAACTAATATCAAACATCATGAAATTACAAAATTTCAGCACAATGATTTTCAAGCTACCAGTGTTGTGGTTGAAGATTGGATGGGTCCTTTAACGATTTCTTCCCTTTACTGTCCGCCCAGATTTAACATCTCAGACCAGCGATTCAATCAGTTTTTCAGCTCACTTGGTCCTCGCTTCCTGGCAGGAGGTGACTACAATGCTAAACATGTAATGTGGGGATCAAGACTAGTAAATCCTCGGGGAAGAAATCTGCTAAAATGTATAGATAATAATAATTTACATTATTTATCAACTGGTCATCCTACTTATTGGCCAACAGATGTAAATAAAATCCCAGACCTCCTTGACTTTTTTGTAACCAAAGGGATTTCTCAAAATTACGTGGATATCACCTCATCTCTTGATCTTTCATCTGATCATTCACCTTTGATACTGACTATAAGCTCGTCTATTATGTTAAAGGAAAAACCTCCTACACTGTCAAACAAAAATACTAATTGGGATCAATTTCGAGAGTTGTTGAACAATACCTTAAATCTGACCATTCCCTTAAAAACCGGAGGAGACATAGATAATGCAGTTGAAATATTCACTTCTTCCGTTCAGGCTTCTGCTTGGAAATCAACTCCGGAACTGCGTAGTGAAACTATTAAACAAATTAACTATCCGTTTTACATAAAACAAAAGATTGCTGAGAAACGTCGCTTGCGAAGAATCTGGCAACATTCAAGAAATGCTGTTGATAAGACAAGCTTCAACCGGGCCTCCCAACAGCTGAAAAGAATGTTGCATGATATAAACAATATTTGGTTTCAGGAATTCACATCAACCCTTTCTCCCACTGAGGCGACTGATTACTCATTATGGAAAGTGACGAAAAGGATGACGCAGCCACAAGTCCCAATCCCTCCTATTTCCAATCCTGACGGTTCTTGGGCTAAAAGTAGCATGGAAAAGGCAGACTTGTTTTTTCAAATGTATTCAAACCTAATCCTGTAAACAGATGTAATGACATTGGTCCAAATGTTAAAGAATTTCTGGACTCACCTAATCAGCTTGAAATGCCAATAACCTCATTCAAACCATCAGAAGTAAAGGGAGCAATCGAAGGACTTCCTGCTAAAAAATCTCCTGGCTATGACCTTATTACAGGAAAGGTGCTAAAAGAGCTCCCTAGGAGAGCTATTGTTTTCCTTACTATATTGTTTAACGCCATTTTGAGACTCATTCCATCTGAGAGAGTACATTCCATTTCAGTGGAAGGTAGCTGACATTATTGTTATTCTGAAGCCTGGCAACCTCATCAGATTATACAGACCGATAAGTTCCTACCGGTTCCATCAAAACTGTTTGAAAAATTGTTTTTGAAACGATTAAATCCATTATTAACTGAGCTAAATTTACTTCCAAATCATCAGTTTGGATTTCGACCTAACCATTCAACAATTGAACAGGTGCATCGAGTTGTTGATAAAATCAGGCAAACCTTAGAAAAAAAGGAATTTTGCTCAGCAGCATTTCTCGATATAAGCCAGGCTTTTGATAAAGTCTGGCATGATGGACTGTTGTTCAAAATTAAATTACTTCTACCTCATAATTTCTACAATCTAATAAAATCTTACCTATCCCAACGATACTTTAGAATAAAATTTCAAAATTGTTATTCAAATCTAAAATTAATTGAATCTGGAGTTCCACAGGGTAGTGTATTGGGCCCTTTATTGTACACAATATTCACAGCTGATATTCCAACTCACCAAGAAACTCTAACTGCAACATTTGCAGATGATACTGCAGTCCTTGCTTCTCATCGGAACCCTTTTACAGCTTCTCAGATCTTGCAAGATGTTTTAAATTCAATGACAGATTGGGTAAAACGTTGGAGAATACAAGTAAACGAGAGTAAATCTATACACATTACATTTACGCTTAATTCGGAAAACTGTCCAAATGTTTCCTTAAACAACACTCTACTAACTCAACGAAATGATGTTAAATATCTAGGAATTTACTTAGATAGGCGACTGACATGGCAGAGCCATATCTGGAATAAACGATTGCAACTAAATACAAAATTTTCTAAAATGTATTGGCTTTTTGGAAAAAGATCCCACCTCTCCACTGAAAATAAACTATTACTGTACAAAGTTGTCTTGAAGCCAGTGTGGACATATGGCATACAGTTGTGGGGGACAGCATCATTATCAAATCTGAACATTATTCAACGTTTCCAGTCAAAGGTACTGCGAACTATATTGCAAGCTCCATGGTATGTTAGGAATGCAGTAATCCACAAAGACACAAGAATTGACTATGTGCAAGATGAAATCTCAAAGTTTAGTTTACGTTACCTACAGAAGCTTGAAGCACATGAAAACCATCTTGCTGTGAATTTGTTGGACAATAGTCAACACATTTATAGACTAAAAAGGCATGACTTCCTTAGTTTAAGTGAACGTTTTTAATCCATTATGTTGTTTACAGTCTTTGGAAGGTAATAAACCATTGTTATTTAAAATAGATCGAATTTACTTATTGTTAATTATTGAATATTTTTTAAATATTAAATAAATTTTATAAAAAAAAAAAAAAAAAAACCTTTAGCAGATGTAACATCAGTAAATATAAGGTCTATTAAGGTTTTAGAGTTTAATGCTTCCCTTGTGAAAGAAAATATTATGCTATGCAATCCAAATGACGGACGACATTTCTCATTTCTGAGACAAGTTTGTGAACAGTGAAGCTTTCCTTTGATAGGTCAATATTGAAATCACCTAAAACAAACACTTTTGAGTGTTTTTTATGTATTTGCTTAAACAACCACTCAAACGTTCGAAAAAAAAGATTCACAATAACCTGTGGGTGGTCTGTAACCAGCTACAACCAGAATTTTCTCCTGATTGCTGATTTCAATTAGGACTGCCGACAGCTCACACTCAACTTCTTCACTGAAGGTCAAACAAATCAAACAAATAAACAATCCAAAATTCCAAAGGCGTGACTTTTAGGTTTGGACAAACCCAGATCGTCATTGTGAATGTGAATTGTATTGTAATTGTGTTAAAACTGCTTCGTTCCCTTATCCTATGCTAGTATATATTTTCTTAGTTAATAATTTTAGTCAGTTAATATTTTTTCTAAGTTTTTAAAATTAAGTTTGTTTTTATTTTTAAGTAGTGTTTAGTAGAACAAAAAATCTAGTTAAGTTTAGCCGTAATTTAGGGAGCTGATTCTGAACTGCCTTGGTTAATCCTAGTTTGAAAATTTACTGAAATCTTCTGCCTAGTTGTTTGGTAAGTACCAATTTATTAAATTACGCTTATCATTATTTAAGCTTATATCATATGATAACTTAATTGAATCACAAGCCTGAACAGTTTTCAGAGCTGTGTTTTTGTTATGGTTAAGACGGTATTTAGATGTCTAGTTGGTTCGATATAGTGTAGAGCTTTAACTCTGTATTGTCTAAATAGCCTACAAAAAATTCTCATTTATTGAACAAATGCAAATAAACGCCATAATCTATTAGGCTAGTTATGAATATTTCAACCTATGGGTATGCCTATTAGTTGCTTAATATTCTAGCCTTTAAATAAATCTTGGTTATCACTCTCCCCTCTCTTGATGCAACTAAGTTGCTGGTCAGCCGAACCCTGCTTTTAACACAGTAACTACCATCGTAATAGACCTAATCTTAAATTGTAGGCCTACAACTAAACAAATAATTACTAATATTGCCTAATAACCTGTTTGGAACTGAACAAACATTAATATTCTTAAAATAGGTAAAAATTGTGCAAATGTTACCATGTTACTTCTGAGCTCTAAAGGCTGAATTGTGACTAGGCCCTACCATGAGCCTTATCTGCTTAATTGACAAAATAATCTTGCATCTGTTGCTAAATACTAAGTTGTTGCTTGTAGGCTTATTATTATTCTATTGTAGGTTAGTATTAGCATGTAATAGCCTACAATTTGATGTACTTGTTTGGTATAGTTACAGCATTACAATCTTGTTTTCTGTTATGACCAAATAGTCACATGACAGTGATAGATAGATATAATTGATCATTAACTCTAGATGGTGAATACTAGGTGACCCATTATGAACAATGCAGACTTGCTCTGTTTAAATGTGAACAAAATTCAAGACATAACAGTTTCACTGGGTATAAAAAAAAAAAATTGGTTGTAAATTTCCTTGGGTTTAATATAGATTCTAAGTTAAATTGGGTTAGTCATATAGATAAGATAAGTAATAATTTGAATAGAGGTATTTTTATGCTTAGGAGGTTAAGGTCTAGTGTTAGTTTAGATGTATTGAAGGTAGTTTATTTTGCACATATAAATAGTCATCTGTCTTATGATACATTATTATGGGGCGGTCAAAATTATAGTCTCAAACTTTTCCGATTACAGAAAAAAGCTATTAGATTGATCTGTGGTCTTCATCCCAGGGGCCATTGTAGGGATAGTTTTAAGAAAATTCAAGTGATGACACTTCCTGGATTACTTATATTTCAATGCTTGTTATATATAAAAGAAAATTATAATAAATACTATGAACATGGCATGTGTCATGAATATAACACAAGGGGGAAAAAACAATGTAGGCCTAATGATACATTTTTGCAATTATTCAAAGACACAAGAAAGTTTCACCAATGTAGCTATAAAAATGTTTAATAAGCTACCACTTGGTATTAGAAAATTGCCTTTTGACATATACAAGAAAACTATAAAGCAATTTTTTCTTAATAATCCAATCTATCTTGTTTGTGAATTTTATGATTTAATTATTACAGAAATGTAAAGCAAATGTATATGTTTTGGAGTGGCATTTGAATATGTATAGCTTTTACTGTATGTATGTCACTTATTCTATTTTAAGCCTACTGGTTGAACAAATGTTTTCTGAATATATTTATAGCTATTTTTTTGTATATAATTTAACTGCTTATCATAACGTTCATAAAATGTCTTTTTTTGTTTTTTTAGCATTCTAGATCTTGATAGTTTATAATTTATTATTGTACCATAATGTTTTTGTACTTTTTTAAATACACTGTAGTAATATTGTTCATTATGTTATTAGTTTTTAAGTTCACTTGACGATTGTAATGCTTACTGATGTACTCAGAAGTTTATGCAATAAAGATTGAATTGAATTGAACTTCCAACTGCAAAGTGTGTCTTTTCAGAGCTTCGCAAGTTTTTTTATACAAAATATGCTCCACATGTCAATTTTATCATTTTGTTTTTCTTCTCAAGAACTGTACTTTCACATACTACCATCAAAACTTACAACAACAAAAAGTAAATAATTATTGTCTAGATTGAAAAAGATTGAAAACATTTTAAAATTTTGTAAGTTAATTATAACTTATAGCCCTCCTTAGGAGAACTAAACAATTTTTTGTAAATAATTCCAAGATAGCCAAATGGTTTATTATTTTGTGCACTAAAATAATATGTTGTTACATTTTATATAAATTACGGTACTAGTTTTTTTTTTAATTGTTTGTTTACATAAAACGCAAAAATGTTTGAATTTACAATATGATCATTGTAGGTAATCAAATTGAAATAGTACATTTAAAAATTGTAAAAAAAATACCATTCAATAGACGAGAAAAGATTGTTTAGGAAAAATAGGGTCAATCCATATGAAGTGGCCCAGAAATAGTTTAATTGGTTGCTGCAAGATTTTTATTATTTTTCATTTTTATATCCTCCAAAAGTACCACTCATCTGAAGTACAAAAAGTATGTTATTTAATTTGTAGCATTTTCATTTTACCTATGGCGTTCATTTTTGCTTCGGCAAAACAACTTTTAAGTGAATTTCGACCGTTGCGGATAAGCACATATCTCCTCCGCGTGTTCTTTCAAAAGCCAGTATTGGCGCATTACGTGCTGTTTTATAAAGTTGTAATAGTAAAATTATTTATTGTGTTAAAACAAATAAAAATTTGTGTAGAAAGCAAACAAGAAATTTTTAATTTGAAACTAAAGCTAATAATTCGTTAACAAAAACAATATATAATTGAAAAACACGAATAATATATAGTTATCTTACAATATTTTTTAAATAATCAAATTCTACTTGAAACATTTCGATTGTATTAAATAGCATCGTGTAAGAGAGTAAATATTATCCAAACAATCTTGTACCATACATAGGATAAATTCTCTTATCACTTGCAAATGACCTAGGTTGATGAGGATTGGAGTAGATTAGAGAATATATAGTCAACTTTAATCTTGACAGTTCCTTGATTGAATTTATCAAAGCACGACAACATATTTGGACATTGTTTTCGATGAAGATCTCCTTCTTAACTTTACTCTACCCATTCCCCATAGACTATTGATCTATGCGAGGAACTTATTCAGGTTCAATACCATCGAACGTGTGTGGCTGAATCCAACACATCAATGTACTTAGAGAATATACAGCAAATCCTTGTTCTACATAAAGCTTTTACGTATTGTACGTATTGTAAATGTAGTATTTTAACATTTATTTACATATACTTGTATGAGTAAGCCGGTGGATCATGACCACTGTACGTGTATGAGTGGTCAGGTGGTATTTTTGGCATATCAGACAGATAAGGGGTGAACCAGTACAGTAGATGGAGAATATTACTGATACATCTTCCAGTCTAGGCCGGATTCGAACCAACACTAAGTGTAGTCCAAGCTCAAAGTCCTGACGCCTTAGACCGCTCGGTAACCAGCTCACCCAAGCTCGACACAGCTCTTTTTTTAAAGCATATTTTAAAGCAAATATGAATGGTAACTAATGTTGGATGAGAATTAACGACTTGTGTTGTCTTGTTAATAGAGTTCGACAGATCAGAAAGGGCCATTTATTAATATCTCAATAGACAGGACACCTAAATCGTTACGTGGAATCCGAATCACGTAGTATTCGTTTGATTATCAGCAAATTGAGAAGCTTGATACTCAGTTATCTTCCTCACATAACATCCAGACCCCGACTACCACCCAACCAGAACATCTCTGATCTAAAGCTTTATGTGGAATCCGAACTACAGTGTTGGTCTGGTTTTCAGCTGACTGACAAGTCTTACACTCTTCCCCTCCACAACATCTGAACCTTGATTACCATCCAATATGACTTCTCTAGTAGTGTCCACGTCGATGGCAACCATTGAGTGGATGCCATGTTGGTATTAAGAGGACTGAGAACCTATCGCCTACAATCTCACAAATACTTTGTTCCCAAATAGCTGGGTTACAACATTTCCATTGTTTGAAAACAAATACACGTATATACCTGGACAAATAATAACAGTTGCTTTCAAATAATGGATGGTTATTTCAAAACTATATAATTTTAATCTCACATTCAGCAGATTTAATTTTATTCCTATTAAGACAAACATATTGGACCAACAAATATTTCAACAAACATTTTTTATTAACTTTTGGTCTGATAAACAAATGTTTATTTGTTCTTTTTGTATTTGTATATTATAATGACTAGAAAATTGTTAGTATCGTAGCTACAAACCCATTTTTAATTGAGTCCCTATATAATTTTATGGGGTTAATATGTCCGAGACAATTCACCAAGTTGAGAAAGAAACAAAATTTCTTATAAAAACAAAATTAATAGTACAATACTCCCTAGTAAAAATTTTTAGTTTGATTCAACATTAATTATTCATTTTTAAGACGACAATCATCAAGATATGGGCGAATATGAGGGACAGATGAGTGTAGATGAACAAGTATAGTCATTGCTACTAAGATCGACTATTCCTCATGAAGGACTATTTATTTATAGCCCATAGGCAACTAAGGGACACTACGTGGAATCCGAACCACGCAGTGTTGGTCTGGTTTATGGACTATCAAGGTAATAATAAATTGTTTTAGTCATAGATATTTAAACTATGGAACTATTATACAGTTTATGTAGATGTATGAGTTTGATTTTCACATTAGGGTACGTTTATAGATGGAATGGAGAGTAAATAATACAATATGGGAAGGTGGGTTAGCTGTGACAAAATAGTAAGCTTGCCAATCAAATGTAAACGTCGGTTATAGATCAAGTAATTGACTACAATTTAGCCTTGTGTTGAGTGTAAAAAGCGGTAAAGTAAAAACCAAACATCATTGAAAAAAATGACACAGAGAGAATAAGATTAACGTCAAAAGGATAAAAAAGTTTGAGTCTGTATAATTTGCACTTCTTGATTACTTTAAGAACATTGGAAAAGCGAGGTCTTTTCTTTATGTTATATAGGTTTGGATTTTTATAGGATTATGTAAATTTATAAATACGAATTTGCAATTTACTTATAAATGTTTAAATCATATTTTTTTTTAATTTACAGACTTGAAATTGTAAATCTTATAAATATGCAAATGGCCAAATATAGAAAAAGAAAAGAGTACCTTATATTCAGTCTGTACTTTGTGGTGATTCAAGATGACGCAGTTCGACTGACTATCTTCACTACAAATTATAAGGTGAATTTTTATCATATTTATTATATTATGTATACACTACATAAATCTGTAATGATTAACCTTTTGCACTCCATTTATTTTGCCACACAGTGCCCTACCAGATCTATTTAATTCTTTTCAATTTTGCATATGTATTTTATACATAGTTACAATGACTATATAAGCAGGTACTAAGTGTTATATACTAAATTATTCAGTATAATCTGGTGAACATTTTTATGTAATTTATGTACTCTACTCAGATATAAAAATATAAATATAAAAAATTCCAACAAATTTTATACAAGTTTCTGATATTTTGATGAAGTTTTAAAGCTAAACCACGTCAAAACATGGAAATCAATATTACATAATTACTAAATGGTCTCTTAAGTATAATAGAAATATGTAGATGTACACATTTTATCTTTATATTACCTAGGTCGTACATAAGTTATACATTTTAAATATCATTTCAATTTAATAATGTCAGAGAATATTTTATTATAATTTTTTACTTATTTTGATATATGTAGTGAATCACATCATCAGTTAAGGTAAGATTTCTACTATTTTAAAACACTTGTAGAAACTCCACATTTTGTACAATTTAAGATTATAAATTTATAAACAAACATTTTTTAAAAAGTTTATTTTGCTCTTTTACCTATAAAATATATTGAAAATTAAAATAATATCTAAATATTTTTTAAAAAACAAATTTCCAAATATTTAGCAAACATTTTTGTTCAAATTTTGTACTATTTGTTATGTTGACCTTTTACATATTCAGACTTATTAAAGTATTCTAAAATTTGCAAGAACTAGTTATTACGTACAATTTAATAGAAAACCGTTTTATAAAAACTTATATTCTTATATTTATACTTTTTAAAGAAGTCATCACTTCTATAAAAAGGTCCATAATTGGGGTCTAGAATACCCAAATCAAGTTTTAATATTCGACACAAACCAATATAAATTATATCTGAATATTGAGAAGTGTGAGGAAATACCAAAACAAGTAACCAACCAGAACAAATTGATTTTTACAAACACAGAGTCACTGGTTAAAAGTTTAGTTCAGTTTAGAAGTTTATTTATTGTAAAAGTAAATTATTTTTTTATGTAGCTAATTATACATAATACATTTAACATATTATTAATAGTATTTAACTTTTAACTGGTCACATGGGGTTTTTGAGACACCAATAAAAATAAATATTCTTGTTTATTTTTCGAATAAATATTATTTTCATTTTAAATGTTCTTGTAATACAGTATAATAAACAAATTTTGGTTTTGGTAGCTATATACATTTATGAAAAACACAGAAAAAACTTTAAAAATATAACTAAAAATGTATAGAATTTATGACAATTTCACACTTTACAAAAATGTATATATATATACTACTTAACATATAATCATTAGTGTTTAAATTAACTGGTCACATGGGTCTTTTGAAACGTCAATACATATTCTTGTTTATTTTCTTTTTAATAAATATTCTTGTGGTACAATATAATAAACAAATGTTGGTGTTAGTAGTTTTATACATTTATGAAAAACACAAAGAGAATTTGATGCAACTAACTAAAAATGTATAGAATTTTTGACAAAATCACACTTTACAAAAATAATTAACTTTGTGTAATTTAGATTAATAACATTTTTAAAAAATACAACATTTGCAACTTCTATTCTTTTCTATTTTGATAAAAAAATATGTAATGGAGTGATATTAAATGATATTTAATAATTTATATTTACACAAAATTATAGTATTTTTTAGTTTGATTATCAAAAGACCCCATGAGATCGAGAGTTAAAAGTCAAACGAGTTTGTTGACTAAATTCTTTAACACTTAATTTTCAAATAATAATTTTTTAACTTTTATATGGCATGTAATTATTATACAATTAATATGTTTACTACTTATTCATGTTATCTTTTTAGTTCTAATATGGCCGTTAATGCAATACCATGGTTACAGTGTGATGGGGTGAACCTCGCATTTGAGAAGTACATTGAAGATATCAAAATAATCGTAAATATAAAAATAGAAGAGGAGTTGACTTTTTTTAAATCTTGCACCACCATATTCTATAGTGAAGTATTAAACCTACCACCTTTACAAATGAGAGGTATAGCATTAGGATTAATTGAAAACAATCAACAAATCAATGCAACATTTAATCATCTTTCAAAAAAATCAGATTCAAAAAACGATGAAGAAATAATAACACATTATAATAACTCACTAACGAATGAATTTTCAAGATGTTTGAAGAACTATTTATTAACTTTAAATTCCACACAATGTAACAACATTTCAAAAATATATAAAATATTAATCCGATTCGCCACAGAGTTAGAATATTATTTAAACTGGCATACCATTTCAAAAAACCCAAATCATTTGTTGGATTTTTTATACGAGTTTAGGTACAGAATCATTTGGCGTCAGATGACAATACTGAGAACTTTTTCAGAATATGAAATTCACATTTTTGTCAAATTATTAATATGGGACAGATTAAAGATAAATACTGGGATATCTGATAAATTTATCTTAGAACATATTACAAAAATTCATCCTTGTATGATATATTTGGATAGACAAATGCATGAACCATTTTTATGTGCAGTGGTTTAAATGATTTTGTTAAACAAATTTAAGATTGTTTTGGGTTAAAGTCTTTTTAAAAGTCTTATAACAAAATTCATATTCACCAGTTTTTTATTCTTATTTATCAAATGACAAATGTTGGGAAAAATACTATGGAGGGTCACTATTAGTGAACTAACTGTCTTTAATGTAAATACTGTTAGATGCACCATATCTAACAGTATGATTAACTGAAAAGCTGTTTTTTCATTACTAACAATAGAAAAGTGTGGAGATGTCAACTAAAAGATGTATAGTAGGTATTTTATTAAGAAAAAAGAAATATCAACATATTACATTATTATTTCTTTAACAAGTTACATGTTTAAAAAATACCACCCATACACGTACAATGGCATTGACTCACTCGCCCGCCCCTACACATATAGTCGCATTGTCCTACCTGTCCACCCCTACACATACAGTGTTAATGACCCACCCGCCTGCCCATGTAATATAATATTGTATAGTTGTGGTTCATTTAGTAACACAATCTATTTGTATGTCCTTTTTTAACATGTATGGACATGTACAGTTAAAAAAGTTAAAAGTTAAACTTTAACTGTGGCATTGTAACGAAGGGAATGGTAGAAACATTGTGATAGTTACTTGGTATTAGTTAGTATGTGTATATTTAATAAAACTTTCATACTTACTATCTTATCTTAAAAACTAATTTAAAATGACACATTTTTAATCTTAGATTTTTCTTTAACCAATCAATGATTTCTGTCAACTTGTGGATTTTTTATTAAATTATATACAAAAGTAGTTTTTTAAAAAGAATTGTGTTTCATATTTTTACACTCTAAACCACAACTTCATAAAATTTAAAAAAACATTCTTTAATTTATATAAAAATTGAAATATTGTTTTGCATCTCTTTTGATTATATGTATCTTGTGTGTTAGATATAAAATTTATTGTACATCAGTAATATTATTTTAGATATTTAGTAATTGTATGAAATTTTTTAATCTAATATGTGATCTTTGGTCAGTTTGTACATTTGGTTAATTTATATGTAAAAATATGTTAATAATTTTTATGTTAAATTTGTAAAACTTAAAAAAATAAATATTGTTGATTTTGTTATTTCCTATATAGTATAACTATTGAGTGACTTGGAGTATATGTCAAAAAAAATATATATTTGTAATTATCTTGGGTTTATACTTGCCAATAAAATATCATCTACAGTCGTCAATTGTTTTTGTACTTAATGACCCAAATCGGTTTTGTTCTGATTGTTTCCTTCCAAGAACATTCTCTCATAATCAACTATATTGGTTATTTAGATTTTTATTAGATTGACCTTAGTTTGATGAATAAGAGCGTAATCTGTCATGGTATATTACAATTTGATCTATAGTGCAAACATACTTAGATATACTGAACTACTGGAATATTTATTTAACTATTATCGTATTACTGTTTAGTTGATACCACTATGTAACAATGTTTTTCCATACGCGGGTCAAAAACAAAATAATGAACATAATCCTATAAATGTTGTATTAATATCATAAAAATCTATACTTTCTCTTACATTTAAATACATTCTCCTGTAGTCATAGCCATCCATTAAACTACTAATGACACATGAAATATGTTTGTGGTGCTATAATACCAACAATTGTTTTATTTCTTAAATAAAAATGAAACGTATTAAGATTTTTGTATATTTCGCGTTGTTGGTAATTAACAGTAAACGCACTCGCACGTGTACAATGGCAATGATCCACAACCTATATAGGTATGGGTTTTTATTTTTCCTATTACACATAATAGGACAGTATTTTTTGAACTATCTGTATATGTATATACGTGTGCTGGTATAGATTCACCCACCCGCCCATTCTCGTATGGTACTTTGACACACCCATTTACGTATGGTGTTATTGACTCTTTCACTCATGAAACTCATATTCGTTCGAGTTTTATATAAATGAAACCTGTCACCGTTAGAAAGCAGCGCTTTGCTTTGGTATTTTTATATATAATAGTATAGATTAGTGTTCATCTTTAATACGCTGAGTGTAGAGATATGAATGTAGATGACCGAGTTGTTACTGAGGTCGACCGTTCCTTAAAAAAGCTATTTATCATTAGCCGAAGAGCTAGGGTAACTAAGGTTTACGTGGAATCTGAACCATGTAGAATTGGTATGATTTTCAGCTAGTGACATAACCTAGCAGCCATTCATTCAGTACCGGTACTAAAATATTTAGTACAAAATTAAGAAGAAAAAGTGTAAAACAAAATAAAGTTTTTAGACCTACAAATTAAGGGTGATTTTTCTTAAGATATTCTAGTCCCAAAATATAAGCATGTTTACCATATAAATGGTTTCACCAGAGGCCAAAAGATAGTACCATTAAGTTTTTTTTTAACTAGTGTGTCTACATTTACGGTAGTAAAATCTGGCATTTTTTTGTAATATATTACCGATTGACGTTTTTGGTTACTTTAAAAATCTTTTTAATTATTTTTGCCATTATTCGGATGTAAACACAATTTTAGCCTTACTAACACAAGAATTATTCTTTTACCACATTATGATGTTTTTGGCCAATTAAGAAGCATAATTGGTAAAAGGATGTAGCGAAAGTAATTAATACGTCGTACTTTTTTCTTTCCAATTGTATCATCACTGAAGACGAGCGCAGTGAGTGGTTGTTGGCAGGGGGTCTCACTATAAGGTTAGTAATGATGTAACAAAGAAAGCTCTTATCTATACAGTGTGCCATCTATACTAGTGGAATCTTTACACTTTCAGAGAGACAACAATGGGGAGTTTTACCCATTAATAAACATGTATATTTAGCGATCTAAAAAAAAAACCAATTTCCAAAATAATTTTTTTCTTATGGAACTTTGTGTATTTAATGATTTTTTTTCCTGATATGAAATGTAACATTTCAAGGTTTTTTTTAATCTATGGACACTCAAAGAAGGGTGTTATTTTAGTTAACATAAAGGTTGAATATCTTAGACAGTTAGCCCAAGGATTTATTTTTAATAACCCACTTTCTATTACTAATTTTAAAAACTTGTCATTTCTTTCCTCAACGTAGTTTCACAATTATTATGATAGACATGTAATTGCAACATATATTTAATGCCTTAGCTTCACAAATGTCACTACATTATTTAAATGATACATATTACTGCTCTATCAGCTGTTGCATTGTTTTTTTCTCAAATTTACATTTATTTACAATTATTGCACACTCTGCCAATGGTACTGATTTATTAAACTTACAATAACCAATTTATTTAATTATAATCACATATAGTTTACTATCCATTACATTAATAATATAACCAGTGAATGGAATAGCCTAGTTTTAAAACTGTAAAGTGTGTGTTATAGATAACTTTGTCACAATTGGTATATAAAGCGAGACTTTTCAATTTATAAATGTACATTTCTAAGACATAACTTCACATTATTACTTAACAATTTTTTTTTTTTTTCACCATACGATACGATTTTATAGGCTACACCTCCTCTGGGACTTAACTTAACCACAAATTAGTTAGTGTAGTTTCCTTTTTTTCTTCTCACATGTCAATCTCTAACTCAAGCTCTCTTTAATCCGCTTTCCAGACCAAGACAACTACATCAATCACCCACCTAAATGACTCAACTTTTCACCTCTACTTTTAACATCAAGCACTCAAACCAAACCTGATTTTACCATAATCTTAAATCTCTCTCTCTCCCCTCTCTAATCGCTCTCCTCTCATCACTAATCTCAAATCAATTTCCAAATAACTTCCCCATCTGGCCCATCTTTTAACCATCTCCTTCACTTCTGATTGATTTTTATTTTATTGTTGATTAAAGCACTGTAAGATTTAATCATTATTAGTTATTACAGTTCTTTGATTTTTTTCAGGGACTGTCAGAAGAATATATCAACATCCGAAGAGGATTTCAAAATGCACATAGGGCACTAGTTACAACAGTCCAAAAACATAGTCCAAACCCAAAGATATTTGAAGATTTAAGCTTTTATGAAAGCACTGTTATTTAAGTAACTAATTTTATTTTATTTAAGCTGGTTTAGGCTTTTTTATTTATTGGTTTTAATATTCCTATTGTCAATACTATATGCTGATATAACAACTATTACTTTTGCCAGGGATAAGCGTTACCTATAGTATTTTCAAAGAGTTAACCAATATTTTCCTTAAAAAATCTATTTTGGAAAATTATAAGTCCAAAATAAAGTTATAAGTGCTACAAATCATAAGGAGCTATTCTTTTTCCAATTCTGAAGTTTTTATGGTTGCTTATAAAACACAATTTATAAAATGGGTGGTATGGGTTTTTTTGTAATTGATAAGATAAAAAAAATTGTTTAGATGGTCTTTAATAATTAGTAGCTAAGCAGTAAATAGGTTACTGTGAAGTTTTTTTTTGTCAAATAATAGCAGCCGTGAATAACCGCTTTTACAGTCCAGCTGTTCTAAAAAACCTCTGAGGGGAACACAAAATGGCAACATTGTATATCTTGAGCGCTTGGCTTCTTCTTGTCCAGAGGCTAATTTGTTTTCGGTCTAGAAAAATCACAACTAGTGCCTGATAGTTTCTATAACTTAAAATTGTCCAATTGGCTTAGTTTTTTGTTTTTTGACATTAATCAGTAAAAAAAGTACTTCCTAGTTAAACACTAAAAAGATTTTAATTCCCATTAAAAAAAATAAATTTGTACATTCCTAAATTATTCACAATTGTGAGTCACCGGAAGTAAAATTTAGAGGAGGGATTTGGCAGTCGGGATGCGATGTTGCCTATGTTGATTTTCCAGTTTACTCCGCAAACCTCAGAGGTAAAGTTAGAACGGCTGGACTATAGTAGTTAAGCATGACTTATTTTGAAAAAAAGAGTTCAGTAACAGTGTGAGGGTTATGTATTTGCACATTTATTTATGGTAGGGTTTTATTTTTTCCTTTTTATTATTATTTTGAATTCTTTTAAGTACAATGGATTACTTTTGATGGTGAGGGACTTGATTTAGCATATTACAATAATAGTAATATTTGTTAAATATAACAGGTTACTAAGCTTAGCCATTTCCAATTCTTAGTTCATATGTGGTGACTTGATTTTCAACCTCAGAAGGTAATTTTCAAACCTTAATATGAAACTCCAAGAGGCTTGTGAAACACTTTAATGGACATATTATTAACTGTGTACATTCTGTTACAGAGTTCCAAGCAAGGAAGTCAATGAAGTACACGAAGAACAATTATTGTACAAATAAAATTTTACTTTCTAATCAAATGCTACTTATGATTATTTAACCTGTTATAATTAATTTTTGAATATCAATTCAAAATAAATCAGGTCTTTTGATAATTTACATACTTCTTTAAAAAAGTCTTACATTTCATTGGTTAAAGAATAATTATGCAGAAATACTGGAATTTTAATTAAATACTAACTTCAATGAGAGTTTTATTAATATTAAGCAAATGTGAACATTTCTGTATAGAATGTTGTGTTTTACTTCAAAGAAAATGATCAAATTGATTTTATTTTTGGATCTTGTGGTAAAAATTAGACATTATGTAAAAGTTCGCAGAAGTAAAAATTATTTGATCCAGTAGAAAATGTCAATATATCAGTACATATTTGTGTTTTTTAAGCTAGAAGTATTATTTTCTTTCCGTGTACATACTAAAATATATTAATATTGGTTCGTTTTTCGTATTTAAGAAACTATTCTCGTATTTTTTATGTGTAGGAATTGTATTATTTTGTATGTATGTACACTTCATGTGAGTGTGTATATTGATGGTTAAATTTAAACGGTTCTATCTGATTCAACTGAAACTAATTATAAAGAAATTTAATAAAAAGGATTTAAAAAAAATTGTAGTTAGTGAATAGAATGTTTATCTGTAAGCACGATGTGATTCACGTATATATTCAGTATACAGGTAACGTTTTGTTGAACGGATCGATAAGTTTAAAATTCTGTAAGTAACTTATTTATTGAGATTAAATATTTGTTACTTCTTTATTATGTATGCTTAGTTTGTCTACTGGAATTAATTTACTTTAAGTTTATAGTATAATTGTTGTAAAAATTAATCTTGCTTACTGGCTGTGTTCACCTGATAGTGTTTAATATTATGCAGTTTTAATTAATTCTGATTAATGGAATTTAGCACACGTGATAATTTGTATCTCTCGTCTTTACACAACTCTATTTTTAGTTCAAAGAACAATGAAGTAAGCTTAATAAATCTTAACATTATAAGTGTACGGAAAAATTTCACTGTTTTCATGGCAATTTTTAACGATTTATTTGAAAACTCTTGTTCCAGTTTCGTTGTCATGAGCGAGACATGGATATATGAGTCTGAAGTTAACTTGTTTTCAATTCCTGGCTACTTGTGTTTTGCTTGTTGTAATGAGACATATAGAGCAGGCGGGTCATTAGTTTATGTGAATAACAATACACATGCTACACAAGTTGCTTGCATGTATGTTGTTGGAAGTCCCAGTTTCGTTGTCAAAAGCGAGACATGGATATCTGAGTCTGAAGTTAACTTGTTTTCAATTCCTGGCTACTTGTGTTCTGCTTGTAATGAGACATATAGAGCAGGCGGGTCATTAGTTTATGTGAATAACAATACACATGCTACACAAGTTGCTTGCCGGCTGAAGTCAGCTGATTGCACATTGATTGAGTTCAAAGTCAACCGGTTTCGCTTCTCTTTACTTGCTATTTATACAGGGTGAATGGTACGTGGTGTTTAAAAATTTAAGGGCTTAAACTACATGCTTGGGGCTACTTAACCCATTACCTACCACTGTCATATTTTTAGGACACATATATAAACATTTTTTAAAAGTATTTCCTAATTTATTTAAATTATAAAAACCATTTAATGTCATTGAAAATGAGTTAAAAAAAGCATTATACATTTTCACTTTATGTATTTTGAATATAAAATATGTTAATATGATCTTAAAGTAGACTAAAAATATATTAATGAACCATGCCACATTATTTTTTTTTTTTTTACTACTAAGTTTTTATAATTTATGGCATTCAGCAATTTTAATTAATTTACTACATATAAAAGGGCAGAATTCAGTTTAGTTCAATAAAAAATTAAGTAAAATTTAATTTTCAGAAGCATCTATTTATAGCTGTCCTATTATTATGACAGTGGGATGGAGCAGTGTCTGACTCACCCTCTCTAGTGGCAAAACAGTAAACTAGTTACATCTTGAAATTCACTCTAATCTCAGTCTTGTACCAGTGCTTTCCTTCAGTGGATCATTATACTTACTCTGGTTAACACATGTATTAATTATTGTTGTATGTATTTTTCTGATAAATGTGTAATTTTATTATAAATAATGGCTACCACATCGCATATGACGATTGAAGAAATACTTCTTTTGTTGGGAGAGTTAGATGATAGTGATACTAATGTAGGTAGTGCAAACGTGATTGTTTTACCACCAGATAACGTGGATTGTGTAACCGACGAAGAACACTTTAATGATGACATTACTGAAGATGTTGAAGTTAATGAGGTATGTGGTACATTAGAATTAGAGGTAAAAAAAACTGATAACCTAGACTCTGAATCAACACATGTTAGCAAACCTAATGAAATATTTAAGAATACACGGGCTAAAAAAATAATAAAAACAAAATCTTCCAAAACATGTAGACCTAAAGTAAAAAGGATTAAAAAAGAGAGTAATGTACGAAATTGGAAAAAAGGTATACCTGAATATGGTTTTCCAGATAAGGGCGATAGTGCCAGTCAGTGTCTAAACAATTTAAAAGAAATATTTCATAACAAGTCACACGTTGAAATATTTGAAAGTTTACTAACGACAAATATAATGCAGGATATAGTTACTCAAACAATGAAGTACGCTTCAGAAATGAAGAATGACCAGTCTTTTTCATTTTCAGTGGATGAACTCAAACTATTTTTGGGCATTCTTCTCTTATCCGGATATCATTGTTTACCTCAGGTTTCACTGTTTTGGAGTACTGCTGAGGACTTAGGAGTCCCTATAGTGGCAAATGCAATGTCAAGAAATCGATTTTGGCTCATAAAGTCATACATTCACTTTGCAGATAACCTCATGCTAAATGACGAAACTAAGTGCGATAGAGGATTTAAAGTAAGGCCACTTATTGAAAGTATACAGCAATCATTTGCACAATTTGGTGCTTTTGAGGATAAGCTTGCTGTAGATGAGATGATTATCAAGTATTTTGGTCGCAACAATTTAAAACAGTTTATTAGAGGTAAACCTGTGCGTTTTGGTTATAAGCTTTGGGCGCTATGTGGCGTAAGTGGTTACTGTTACAATTTTGACCTTTACTGTGGTAAAGAAGAAGGCAGTGAAGAAAATATTGGGCTAGGCCGTAGAGTTGTTCAATCTCTGTTACTTATTGTTGAAGACCCTCTGAGTTATGAAATATATTTCGACAATTATTTTACAAGCATTGAACTGCTTGAAGAACTGTTTGACATAGGGTTTAGGGCTAGTGGTACCATAAGGGAGAATCGTACACAAAAATGTCCTTTACCTAATAAAAAAGAAATGAATGGTCTGGGTAGAGGGGGATATGACTACACAAGTGATTTGGATAGTGGAATAATGTTAGTGAGGTGGAACGACAATAACATAGTAACCGTTGCAACTAACTTTGACAGTGTCCAACCATTGGGCAGTACTAATAGATACAGTAAAGATGAAAAGAAAAAAGTACCCTTTCCAGTTCCTAAAGCTATTAAAAATTACAATAGCTTTATGGGAGGAGTTGACCTTCATGACTGGTTAGCATCTAAATACTGTATAAAAATCAGAGGGAAAAAATGGTATTGGCCATTATTTACAAGAATTATTGACATGGCTGTAGTGAATGCCTGGATAATTCACAAGCATACTTCTGAAAACCCTCTCCCTCTTCTTGACTTTAGGCGTACAATAGCTGTTACATATTTGAAAACAGGTAGTGTACGTCAGCCCATCGGACGACCTTCGATCACTCCCCGAAGTCAGCAAACAGCACCCTTTGATGATACAAGATTTGACAGGAAAGATCATCTCTTACATACTAGAGATAAACAAAGAAGATGCCAAATGAAAAACTGCACTTCAAAGCCACTCACATTTTGCAAAAAGTGCAATGTTACTCTTTGCAAGAGATGTTTCGGACCTTACCACTCCAAGTGACTATTACAAGTTCCAGGTCAAACGTTTACTTATTTGTAGTTATCGTACAAGAAAATAAAACAGAGATATATATATATATATATATATATATATATATATATATATATATATATATATATATATATATATATATATATTTACAAACATTTTTAATTGATATTTTGTGGTTTTAAAAATGTTTTATTACTTTAAACTAAATTGAACTATATATATCCCATGCAGTACCACTGTCATATAAATAGGACAGAAGCATTACTATACAAAGCCACTATACAGTACCACTGTCATATTTATAGGACACCGTTTTTTATTTGTAAAAACATGTTATATTAAATAAATAACATTTTTAAGCTCATTTCTAATATTATTTTAATACACTATTCCTAGTTTGACTCATATTTAATTAAAAATAAAAAGTTGGTATTTAATGGGTTAAAAACGAAAATTTCAGTTTTATATGCCAAATGGTTAGTGTGGTATGTTCAAATTAAGATTTCTTTTTAAATCGTGGACCTAACCATAAAAAACCTTTATCACTTACTTAAAAGATCATATTTTTAAACTATGACACCATTTTTGAAATCTACATTAAATTGTTAACAAGAATAATGAGCTAGTAGCCTGAATAAATTAAGGTTGGTATTTAAAATTATGCTTTAAAGCAAAAAAATCATGTTTTTGTAAAATTTTAAACAATGTTTTACGCGTAGTTACTAAGACAAGACAAGACAATAAACTTTATTGACATAATCTTAGAGATTAGTACATTGCGTCATTATTGATTAAAATAAATACATTTTGCTTTTATGATTGGTTAGAAACAATATTCAGCCATTGGTAAATTCTTCCACAGTGTAGAAAGGCCTTTCTTGGAGCCACAGAGTCAATTGTTTCCCGAATCGGTGGGAGGGCTGGTTCTTGAGGTGTCCTGGTAGGTGGTTAAAGAAGGTGGCTCCTTTGTATGACGGTTTCTTCTTGTAGAGGCTTAGGTGGTGAGCAGGCAGTGGGAAGTCCCCGCCACGTCTTGTACTGTATTGGTGTAGGTCACAAAATCTTTGCTGAGATGTATGCTTTAACGTGTGCAGAATCACTTCTTTAATGTAGAGAGATACAACTGTCAGTATTTTTAGGTTTATGAAGTGTTCACGACAGCTTTCTTGGTACTTTAGGCCTGCAAGGCATCTAATTGCTCTCTTTTGATTGATCAGGATTCTTTCTAGATTTCCTTTGGACGTACCTCCCCAAGTGGCAATGCCATATCTTAGGTGAGACTCGAATAGAGCAAAATACGCTGTCTTAGCTGTATCCAAGCCACTTATTTGTTTAATTCTTCGTATAACATAGTTTCCAGCAGACAGTTTTTTGCATAGTTGCTCAATATGTGGCTTCCATGTTAGTTTGTCATCAATAATTGTGCCTAGATATTTGGTGTTAGTATTAATTTTCAGGTCTGGCAAGGGTGTGTCATTATGTCTATGGAGGTTACTAAAGGTCATTTGCACTGTTTTTTTCTCATTTAAAACAAGTTCATTACTGGCACAGTATTGCTTAGTTTTGTTGAAGTAAGTTGATGTGTTGTGATGGAGTATTTCTATTGATTTATTTGCTATCGTTAAGGCAGTGTCATCTGCGTACATAACAGTGTAGCAGATATCTCCCAGCCAGTTGGGCATGTCATTAGTAAGGAGAATGAATAGTACTGGCCCCAAGACTGACCCCTGCGGGACACCTCTATGTATCTCAGCAGTATCAGATTGAAGCCTTTGTACTGTGTTTTGTCGGTGCAGTTTATTTCTACGAGCATTTCTCTATCAGTTAGGTAGCTGCGGAACCAGTTTTGAGCCGTTCCTCTTATTCCAAGGTGTTCTAGTTTTTTAAGGAGCTGTTCATGGTTCAGGCAGTCAAACGCCTTGCTGAAATCTAAGAAGAGGCAGGTTGCGGTGCAGCCTTCTTCTAATTTGTCTATTATATGTTCAGTGAGTTGTATTAAGGCTGTGGCTGTTGATCTGCCCTTTAAGAAGCCGTGTTGTTGGTTAGTAAGTAGCTTGTTTTGCTCTAGGTAGTTAAGGAGTCTGACTAGGACGATTTTCTCTAGTATTTTAGAGAAGGTTGAGATGAGAGATATTGGTCGATAACTGTTTGTTTCATTGATCGGTCCTGATTTGTATTTGGGGTAGACTTTGGCTATTTTTAGTTTGTTGGGAAAGGTTCCTTGGGCAAGAGATTGATTGATTATGAGGGTGAGTGGACTTAATAGTTCATTTTTACAGATTTTTATGATCTTGGCTGATATATTATTTACTCCAGATGATATTTTTGGTTTTAAGGTATTAATAGTTTTGAGTATTTCTTCTGGTGTTGCTGGCTTAAAGATAAAAGTTTGTTCTATTGATGGTGGTGGTAGATATTTATCTGTTACTGCACTTTGTTTATTGTTATCTTGGAGGGTTCTCTGTGCTATGGTTGAAAAAAATGAATTAAAGCAGTTTGCTACTTCTAAGGGGTTGGTCATTGTAGTATTATTTATCTGGAGGTGTAATTCTGTCTTATTGTTAGTTTTGTCTTTGCGTTCATTATTTATCACTTGCCAGAGCACCCTTGGCTTATTTTCTGCTCCATTTATGTGTTCAGTTAGAAGATTTTTCCGCAGAGATTTTAGTTTGATGTCATATAGTTTTTTCCTTCTCGCTGTTTCTTTTTTGTTTTCCACATTTCCTGCGCATTGTTCCTTTTCCAAGGCGTCAAGGTATTCAGACCTTAGTTTGGTGCATTCAGGATCCCAGTATTGTTTTGTGTTATTATGTTTCCTGTATTTGTAGGTTCTGAGTGGGCAAGTTTCATTTAA
Source organism: Stictocephala bisonia (assembly GCA_035578905.1). Taxonomy (NCBI): domain Eukaryota; kingdom Metazoa; phylum Arthropoda; class Insecta; order Hemiptera; family Membracidae; genus Stictocephala; species Stictocephala bisonia. The sequence goes on along the minus strand of JAQJVL010000499.1, from coordinate 590,635 downwards.
TATGTTTTGGATGATGGTGTGGAAAGTGTCATATATGTTGTTGATATCTTCTTTTAGGTATAGATTGTTCCAGTTTTGAGAATGCAGTCTGGCTTTGAACAGTTGTATTGCTCTATGGCTGAATAACCTTTTCCTTTCTTTTAGCATTTCTTTAGCTTTCTCTGTGTTTATTGTGATTATTTGGGCTGTGTGGTCAGAGAGGCCTGATAAGATGACTGATGTTTCTATTAGCTTTTGGTCTAGGTTTGTACATATCCAGTCTATTGATTTAGCGGTATCTCTGGTGATACGTGTGGATGGAAGACTCAATCTTGTTATTTGGTAGGAAGTGAGGAGATCGTCAAGTTTAAGTTTGTCATTATTTTCAGACAGGTTGTCCACGTTAATGTCTCCCATAAGTAAAATATTCCTGTGAGAATTTAGAGATCTGTCAAGTTGTTCAGTGAGGATGTTAATGGCTTGGTCTAGGTTTGCAGAGGGTGGTCTGTATACTCCTAGGATGAGTAAATTTGTCTTCTTTGTTTTTAGTTCAAAGAGAGCTGTTTCACAAATAAGCTCAGTTTTATTTCCTAAAAAACTAAATTATGGTAACGGATATAATGTGTCAAACTATACAGAAAACTGCATAATTTAATGTTCTTTCCAGTGATATGCTTTTGTTTGTATTATCGTACAATGTTCCATTTTTTATCATTATTTGAATAGAAAGAAACACAGAGTGGTTAAACAATTGTAAGACTATCATACTAGCCAGCAACTAGGACTGGACACTCAAATAACGTTATGTGATTAAAAACACATGTAAATCAGGGACGAATGGGGTTTTGCCACAATTCTAGACCCGGCATACACCCCAACCTTATCAATAGTTTTATCTGTTGTCCTTAATGACTGGGAAATTCCACTACTTGTTTGTTTAACAAAAGTTAGTTTCTTTTAAAGTTCTTATCACGAGGAAAACTGGAATCCATTATCTGTTTACTCTTTAAACCGGGTCTGTGTATAAGATATTCAGTTCTGTAGCATCATGGAGTTCACTACAAGAGAATATGCAGAAATGCGTTTTGTTTATGGATTTTGCAACGGCAATGCACTTGCTGCGCAAAGAGAGTACAGTTTGCAGACTTGGGAAAGTTAACAATTATTTTTAACTGAATAAAGTTAAAGTTAATCCTCTATTAAACTAACTAATTGAAGTTAAAAGTTAGAGTTCAATGAAACTAACTGATTAAAGTTAAATTTTAAAAAAGTAACTGAAATTAAAAGTTAGTTTGTGTGGCATGAAAGAATACATACAATTATTTACAAAAAAACTGTTGTCTCTTATTATTATACATAACGTAAACCGTCTGGAAACTAATTCAACACACTTTATTATTCACTCGGCAAACTTTAAAACTGAAATGAATCCATCTTCAAGTCTCCCAGTATTATCACTAACACTATGACTACGTCTTGGACAAACAACAATGGGACACGGGTGTGTCTATTAATTATGGGCAGGGCAGGAAGATGGCGGAAAGGGATGGGTGTGACTCATGACTTTGTTTGTCGGCGAATACTTGGGATTGAGGAAAACGCCCGGTCTTTGACCAAAGTTTTGGACGCTTTCTCCGCCATTGTCTACATTCCACGGGACAAACCGTACCTCGTTTGTAAAACTAACTGAGTTAGTTTAATCGTTAGTGAATTTGTTAACTAGTTAAAGTTAAAAGTTAAACATCCCCAAAACTAACGAATAAGTTGAAAAGTTAACAGAAAAACTAACGATTAAACTTAATCGTTAATTATTTTTAATCGTTAGTCCCAAGCCTGAGTTTAAGGTACCCAGATCTAAAAGCTCCCAGCTCACAGGTGTTCACTAGACTTCACCAGAGGTTAGTGGAAAGTGGAAAAGTTAAAGAAAGTCTTCTGAGGTAGGTCCAGTTAATTATGATGTAGATGTTGAAGAATTGATTCTAAATACCTTTCAAGAAAACCCTGAGAGTAGTAGTAGGGCAATTGCGGCTCAACTAATTGTTTCACAGTGGAAAGTGTTGAATATTCTTCATAGAAACAAGTTTCATCCATACCACTTCACGCCTGTACAAGCACTTGAAGCTCAAGACTTCGCTCCTCATGTTCAATTCTGTAGATGGTTGCTCAATAGCGATATTGAGCAGTATCATTTCTTCAAAAAGATCCTTTGGACAGGTGAGGCCATATTTACAAGACAAGGAATCTTTAATACACATAATATGCACATGTGGGCGGAAGATAACCCAAGAGCAACCAAAGAACGATCTTTTCAAAGGAGATTTCACACTATGGTATGGGTTGAGGTAGTAGGTGAAACGCTTATTGGCCCACATTTTTTCGAGGGAAACCTTAACGGGGAACGCTTTTTGGACTTTTTACAGCACAGTCTCCCTTTGCTGCTAGACCATCTCAACCAAGAAAAAGAGACAGTCTCATTTTCCAACAGGATGGAGCTACACCACGCGTAAAACATTGTTTAAAATTTTACAAAAATATGATTTCTTACTTTAACGCATAATTTTAAACACCAACCTTAATTTACGCATCTTACTAGCTCATTATTCTTGTTGAAAATTTAATGTAGATTTCAAAAATGGTGTCACAGTTTAAAAAATATGATCTTTTGAGTGAGTAATAAAGCTTTTTTATGGTTAGGTCCAAAATAAAAAAAAATCTTAATTTGAACATACCACACTAACCATTTGGCATATAAAACTGAAATTTGCGTTTTTAAGTAGCCCCAAGCATGTAGTTTAAGCCCTTAAATTTTTAAACATCACGTACCATTCACCCTGTAGATTACGAACCTTTACTGCAGATTATTTTCTTAACGAATTTGTACATATTTTTGAGATGGTAAAGAATGTGTTGGGACCTCAATATCGATATGTCTGAACACATTACAAACCCCAGGTCAAAGACACTTATGTTTCAATAATGAGTAATAATGGGTTCATTTCTTTAATTAATAAACCTACCCGCATAACACAGCTGTCAAAAACTTGTTTCGACCATATTTTAGTTCGTCTCAGGGACTTAAGCCAATTCAAAACAGCAATATTTGACATTGATATTTCATGTTATTGATTTTGTAGCACTAGTTGAAGTTATGGAATCAACAGACTGGAATCTCCTATTCAATGATCTAGATTGTGACCATAGTTTTAATAACTTTCACGCAAGATTGACTGATTGTATGAATAACAACACTTTAGTACCTAACGCCTCAACTAATAAATCATTAAAAATAAGTTTTATAAATGGAATGTTTCCAACTATGCTTAACAAATATATTGTTTTACCTATATTTTAAGAGAGGGAACCATGAATCGGTAAAGCAGTATCACCCTGTCACCCTATTGTCAGTTTTCAAAATTATTTGAAAAGGCAATGAGAAATAAGATTATTAAGTTTTATTAAATCAACAAAATTGTTTCACCTAGACAGTTTGGTTTTAGAAAGGGGATGAACACTGAGAATGCGATTAGATCTCTCATTACAGTAGTATTCCACAATTTAAATTCAAATAAAAAGGTTTCTGGCCTCTTTATCAACTTTAAAAAAGCGTTCGATTTGGTTCGCCATGACATACTCTTGGTGAAATTAGAAGCAGCTGGAATAAGAGAACCTGCCCTGAGTTGATTCTCATTCTTTCTTGAAAATCTTTAACAGCAAGTAAGCATTAAAAATACTTTAAGTGAGAAGAGTACAGTTAACATTGGTGTGTTTCGCAGGGAGCTGGTCTATCCGCTGACTTATTTGCTATGTTTATTAATGATATTTTATTGAAATGTTTTAATTGGGAGGCCTTTGCCTTTGCTGATGACATCATTTTTGTTTACACTGCTAATAGTTGGGATGAAATTAAATGCTGTATAATTCATGATTTAGACATGCTACATGCTTGGTGCTCTTCAAATGCAATGATGGTCAATGTCTCTGACCAAAATATTAAATTTTGATGAATTCGGTTTCACTTTTCTTGATCAGTTTAATACCATGTTTGCCAAAATACTATTAATTGTAACAATTAATTGTGAAGTAAAAGAAATTAAATACTTGGGTGTACTTATTGATAGCAAAGTGACTTGGAAAGCCCAAATAAATGCACTGCATGCTGAATTAAGAAGGTCAATTAGATCTTTTTATTTTTTAAGAAACTTGCGATATCAAAATTTTAAAACAATTGTGTTTTGTATTGATACATTCGCATTTACAGCATGGGATTGAATTTTGGGGTGCATCATTTGACAATCTTTTGAACAAATTAATTGTAACTCAAAAATATTTTTTTGTGTATTATCATTTTTGTTAAACATCAAAGGGATCATACAGAACAACTATTCAAGCAATAACAAATTTTTACCAGTGAAAAATCTTTATTTTCAAGGTGCTTCGAGCATTTTACAGGAGTGGCAATCAGGGAACAGATAATTTATTCTACCAAACAAGAAATTCTAGTAATCTCAACTTTGTCAGACCACAAATTAGTAAATCCTTTTTTGGTAAAACTTTTCTTTAATAAATCATAAAATAAATGGTAAAAAGTTATACTTTAATAAAATATAAATATTTATTGAGACCAATTACTATACAATATTACTCTGAATGAAATATACTCGTTTTATTCATAAGAACTGTATGACTTTAACTGTAAAACTCCCAAATAACCTCAAGCAATCCTATATATTAAAACAAACGGGTCTTTATTTATTTATTTATTTTATTTATTCATAAGACGCCGATCGTCAAGATATGGGCGAATATGGATTTCGAATGAGTGTGATGAGTGTAGATGAGCGAATGTAGTCATTGTTACAAACTAAGACTGACTATTCCTTAGAAAGTGTCATTAATTAATAGCCCAATGACAAATGAACAGCCGGTGGTTATCAGCTGATCCTTCTCAAAATGTATTGACTCTGATTGGGATCGAACTGAGAACCTTTAGCACATGAAGCTGGGATTGAACCAACTACGCTACCGACCAATTATTTTGTCATTTAGTTCACTCACTTTCTGAACTTATTACTTGACGGATTTTGATGAATTTTTTTATTCAAAAGATAATTTTGATTTCTAAGTCATAACGGAGCAAGATTTTTTTAATTATCATAGGTTTTCCCTACATGGCGTCTAATTTGCATTGTTATTTTTATGGAGATTAATTTTAATTGACCAACTGGCCATAAAAAGATGTTAAAATAGTTCAAATAATTTGTTAGGTTAAACTTAGAGAGCAGCACAGTAAAATATTAAGTTTATTATAAAACAGAAAATATGTGTCTGTTTAAGTGTATGATATCATCAGCTGTTAAATAAAATGAAAATATTTGAAATATGTTTAGTAATAACCTTGGTTGTTTATAATTATTATACTATAAATAGAGTGCAAATAAAGTGCAGTGAGTGAGCTACTTTAAATAATGTGATTTTACTTAATTCTTAAGATATTGATCGTAAAGATATGAGGGAGTATAGATTTTGAATGTGTGTAGATGAGCAAATATAGTAATTGTTACAAACTAAGGTTGATATTACTTGGAAAGTATTACGATTAATAGCCCAATGAAAAATGAACAGCTGGTGGTTATCAGATTATTCTTTTCAATATTTGTTATGAATTGGGGTCGAACTGAGAACCTTTAGCTGGGCTTTAACCAACTATGGTACCGACCAATTTCCTCTTTTTATTATATTTTACAATTTGTAATCTGTCAGCTGTTATAAACTTGATGTTTAGGAAGGAACCTTTCTGTAGTCCATCTTCAAGAAAGTATAAATTTATATCAGTTGGAACACTATGAATTAATAAAATATTAAACACTTGATTTTCTTACCCTTAGGTACTGGAAGCCATCGACTGTATCCGTATCACTGGCAGGGCACCAGGCCGTCCACGCAGCAGAGTGACGCCACTGCATCAACAGCAACTTACGTCCTATGCTTACCACCTGTGAAAATAATTCATTTTAAGCATTGAAAATGTATAAAATATGAGTACACCTTTTTTTTTGTCCCCAAGTAGCTGGGTTTACTGCACTGTGTCACTAGTGCTGAGTCATATAGTTATATAATAATCTCTACCCATCTAACTCTCAGATTATGTATACTTTTATTAAGGAAGACAGTATGTGTTATTTCCCTTAGTTCTTTGTCTTTTTTTTAGTGTGTTTCTATCAAAGTTTATGTGTTTGGTTGAACACGTTAATATAATTTTTCTGTTTCATTTTCTCTATTGATATGACATAAATAATATCTTTACTGCAGTAGCTATACAATTTGTTTTGCAGATCATTATTTTATTTCACCTTATTATCATTATTACTATTCATTATCAGTAAGACGCCGACCATCAAGATATGGGTGAATGAGTGTAGATGAACTAGTGTTGTCATTGTTACTGAATAAGGTTGACTGTTCCTCAAAAATAGGTATTTATTAATAGCTTAATAGTCAGCGCAACTAGGAACCTACAGTTTTACGTGGAGTCCGAACTTAGTGTTGGTCTGATTTACAGCTAATTGACAAGCCTAACACTCAGTTCTCTCCTCTACACAACACCTGAACCTTGACTACCATCAAATATGGACACTCCATGGCGACCATCAAGTGGTGTATTCCAGCTGGATGTACAAGAAAGGAATAATTATTTCATATATACAAACACTTACATCTTAGTTCAACAAGATACAATGGCCTAAGCAAAATAAAAAGAAACCGTCCACAGAGTAGTAAGTTTTGTAAATCCTTTAGTGACTGTAGTTAGACAATGAATCAATTGTCAAGTACCATGCTTGAATTATAACAGAAAGAACGGAATGGGTAAATAAAGCAAGAAAACAAGATGCAGCAAAAACTTGATATAAGTTATACACATGTATATACGACAACTTCTGTTAAATTGTTATTCAGAAATATCATAATATCATAAATAGCTTGAAAACATCAGAAGAATTCTGGGAGTACAAAAAATCCTACTGTAAAATATATATCTAGAACAAGATATTTAGTTTGTATTATATAGTAGTATACCCATAATTGCTTCATAATTTTGTTATTTTTGACCCAGGTAAAATGGGTGACTCGTATCCCAGTGAAAATTTAAAATAATTTTGCAAAATACCAAATTCTAAAGATTAGTTATCATTTTCTCAGGGTCATAATAATGTACTATAAATGAAATTTTTTTACCTTATTATTGCCTGAAGATCTTGAATATGTTTCTTCAACTCCAATGTACATTTCGCCGCTAGGTGTGGCATCTTCAAGGAGATATTGTCCTAAACTATTTAAAATCACTATCACTATTTACACATGTCACAATTCTTATATTGCATAGTCACTGTAGTATGCGGCCGTAGTGCACTGTGACTATGTAATATAAGAATTGTGACATGTGTAAATAGTGATAGTGATTTTAAATAGTTTAGGACAATATCTCCTTGAAGATGCCGCACCTAGCGGCAAAATGTACATTGGAGTTGAAGAAACATATTCAAGATCTTCAGGCAATACTAAGGTAAAAAAAAAAATTCATTTGTAAAATCAGATCTTGAAACTGGGTTTATAAAAGATTTTAATGTACTATAACACTGAAATTGTAAAATAACACTAAGAAATCCATTAAAAAATCTGTTCATAAATTAAACCAGGTTTCTGCCTCAGAGAAAAAAGAAACATAGGTCACTTTAACTGCTGCAGTGTATTACTACTATTTATAAGGATGTACAAAGGTTTTACTCCGAGGTTTGGAGAGGAATAAAAGGGGAGGGACTGACAATGTTGCTGGCCCACACAGCGTAGTGGAGAACTAACTGTTCAACACCCAAGTTGCTAATTTTACACCTATTCAGCGCACTATAGGATGGACCCTCTGTTTCTTCTCAATGGATGTGTTATGCTTATGGTGATTGATACAAGAAACAATTTTTTGAAATCTGAGTCCAATTCTAAAAGTTCCCCTCCCGAAAAATCTTGGACTCGATTATTAATTCCTAACGTACCTTTTACTAGGAATGTAACTTATATTTAAGAAATTCAATTAAAGTACATCTCACCATTCTCAAATGCGAGCCTCCAGGTCTACTAATAGCATACATTGTGCACCCTCTTGTCTTTTCCAGCCGATGTTCCTTTAGGTCTGCCCTTCCTCGAGTACCTGCGTCTATGTCTCCTTCAAAGTCTGACAGTCGGAACACATGCATCTTGCTGTCCCTCCCTAAGACATTTAATCTTGAGAAAATCTTTAAATTCTATAACTCGTAACATTGTTGAAAACTTGTTGAACAGTGATGTATGACCTAATTTAGTAGTAAAATTGTTTAATATTGTAATTCTTTTTAGGATTTTAACATGTCTAAATTAGATTTTATTTTATTATTATTTTATTTTTGTCATATGTTCTTTGTATATTCAATTAATGTTATGTGTGGTAAGCATATTTTAAATGTTATAGAAGAATATCAAAGATTGATATAAAAAGAATATTCCCTCGCACATTTTTATTAAAAGCAACAAATAAAAAGTACTATTATTATAGGTACTCATGTATGCAACTATAATATGAAAATAGATTTCTTCAACTCCCATCAATCCCCCTCTCTCCCTGCTACTAAACACCAGTGCCTATATTAAAGTTACAATTAAATGAAAATACATATCAGTCAAGCCTGGATTCTCAACCTTGATCTTTTGCGCTACTTCTGACCAAGATGTCTTAGACTATATCTATCTCGTATGGTTTTTTGTCAGCTACCATTATTTTTTGTTATTTCTGGGGGATGATGTTGTTCGCGTCCATAGCAAATCTTTAAAGTTGTACATATCTTCTGAGTAGTTCTAAACAAGCAACAAACCTGGTAGCTGGGCCGTCACAAATTTGTGATCTAGCTATGGCAGCTACCAGACAAAATGTCTTAGACTGCTTGGCAGTTTAAAACTGATGATCATTTGTTTAAGCTATTTTATTAACAATAGAGTAGACTCTCAACGTGTCCACATTGCTTATTTGTATGGTTAATTTTAGTCAAATTTCCCCATATTCAAGTTTGTTATACAACAGATAAATAATTGTTTATTTAGTGTAATTATATTTAAGAAAAAAACTATAAATATTCCAATACCTTAGTAACTCATTATGTTAAATTACAAATACTGTATAAACTTAAATACTTTTAGAACTTAGGCTCAAGCAGCCGGTGTCATAACTAGAATCTTTATTTTCCTGTGACTACCGCATCAAGTTGCTATCTACATTATTTACAAGATAACAAGACGTTTCGCCCATGCTATGATGTGGCATCCTCAGAGGTATCTCTGAGACTTCAATATTTTGTTACCATTTTTCGGAATTTATACTTGTAGAAGCCTCTGATTTATGCTACTCAAGTTTAGTATCTTTGGCATAAGAAGTGTTGGACTCATATTTAGATTTTTATTCAAATTTAAGTTTCCTATGCTTGACCAACGAACTATACTACTGGAACGCTAGCTACCCATAAGGAGTGTATTGTGGTTTCCGAACGCACACAGCTGTATGAGGCAGGATGTATCCAGGCCGAGCAGGCGTTGTGACAGGGCAAGAACTCCGGCCGCTATATGGGAATTTGGCTGATTGCAACATTTGGCTGTTCATGTTTCAACATGAATCATATTAAGGGGGGGAGGGAAATGACGTTATTGCCCACTCTTCAGTTTGTTTGGAGTCTGGTCTAAGTATGACAGCTGGTTTTCTGTTTGTAATGTTTTTGTAATTTTGCTAAATGGTTAATAGCTGCTCTGCCTACAGTCCTACTTCTAGATGGTCAAAAAAACAGTGATATTTCTTTTCACAAGTAAGCGTTTTTTATTTCATGTCAAAGCTCAAATTTTTATCTCTAAATCAGGAATGTTTTCTGTGTTTATGTTAGTTTTCAATAACTTGCCAAATTAAAAAACCTATACAAAGCAATCTGTAAAACTAAAATTTAAATAAAAACATATTTATTGGTTGCACTAACGTATTAATTGAGCTTTAGTAATAAAATTAATTTTCAATTTTTCAATAACAACAATCCTTTGAATTTGTAACTTTCAGAATATTTATGAATGAACTTTTCTTACGTCTAAATAAACCTATTCTGAAAGTAGTATGTATTTTAATATTTTATCAGTCTGCAAGTTACATGACATCATTCCTAATTAAGACATATGTAAATCATTCAATTAATTCATGTTCATTGCAATATAACAAAAATATAAAATCTATACACAAATAGAAGAGTATTTTATACTCAACTGAACAATAAATATTTTGAGGTACTCAGCTGCAATAAATATTTGATTATAATTAATTTGTTTTATATTTTAGATTTCTCTTGAATAATGACAATCTCCTTAAGAAGTGGATTGATTTGACAAAGAGAACAAATGTTTAGCCTACTAAGTGTAGTGTTTTATGCAGAAAACACTTCACCAAAAATGATTTCCATTTAACTTTGCCAACTACGATAAAAAAACATTAAAGATAATGCAGTTCCAACAGTTTTTGATTTTCCAGCTCATATGCAGAAGTCATCGAAAAAACATAGGAGGGAACTCTATTATTGGTGAGTTACACATTATTAGTTATTACTAAATGAATTCTGTATGAATGTAAATTCAAAACGATCACTACTAAATTTATATTAAAAATGTTTAACATAAATTAAAAGATAAATTAACATTTATTAAAAGATGAAATGTTCTTTAATGTTATAAATATTTATGAATAATTATGATGGTTTTTACCATATTAAAATATTTTACATTCGCAAAGGTGAAAAATGCTCTAATTAAAATAATCAAGATTATATTATTTTCGGGAAAATTAATAACACTTCTACAATAATATGTTATTTTTGTTGTTATTGTTTGTTATAATCCTAAAAAGCAATGAACTTTTTTTGTATGTTCAGAGAAATTAAAAGCAATCCATAGAGGAGAACAAAGCACAAGAGTCACAATTAGAAGCTGGCATGTCAATGTCATCGGTAAGTTATAAATAACTTTAATGGGCTAACGTGCCTGAGACTTCACTAATATAGTAAGTAAATTCTAAACATTTTACTGATTTTACAAATAAATGATCAAGAATTTTATAGAAACTTCAGTACCGTATGACGTAAAAGTGATATCTCTGTGAGAATATTCATACAAGTAACTATATAAAAGAAATTCATCTAATAGCACAAAATTTTATCAATTAGTCTTTGGTATTAGAAATGAAAATCATACAATGTAGAACTAACTATAAAGAAAAAAAAATGCCTTTACAACATTGTTACGAAATATCCATTACATGATACGTTAGTGTAATGTGGAGTGACCATTTAGCACAAGAGTATGTTTAAAATGATAATTAATATAGATGTTTTTTGGATATTTTAAGCAAATGGGAATAAAATTGTTTATGCATTCTTAATTTGTCTTAGTTAAACAATCAAGTAGGATATAACAGTTAGTGTCATTTAGTTTAGATTTATCAATCAAACATATGAAACAATTTTAGTATGATAACATTAAATTCTCCTCATTAAATAAAAAGTAAGTCATATTTATATTTTGAATTGTACTGTAGATTGAGCTGCAGGTTGAGCAAGACCATCCACCGCCAATACCCAATGCAGCAACTCGCAAATTAACAGCTCACCAAAAACCCGTAAGTTGATAGACATTTCAGCTATCTCATACAAAATACTGTTTACCACATTTATAGCTAAGTTAATTAATTCATCTTCCTTGATTCTAGGAGAAACGGATCCAATCTGCATTACAATCTCCTACTAAAGTGCAGGGATTGTACAGGCACTGCACAGAAAAATCAAAGTCCTGCAGCAAAAGTTGAAAGAAGACACTTTAAAATTAAGTCAATGAAATGTCTACTTTCGGTTTTTTGTGAAATAAATTAAAAGCACCAGATACCTTGATTGAAATTTAGAAAAATTGTTTACAGGATTCGCACTAGAGTATTGTTAAATAATCTTAAAAACAAAAGTAAATATAAAAATACATTTTCAGATAAAATGAAAGAGTCTCCATTAACACTTTACTTTTATTTGCCAAAGGCTTACAGGTATTTGAGGGGATCAAATTTAACTATACCAAGTCCTGCCACATTAAGAAAATGGATATCAAAATTTAATTGCTGTCCAGGGTTTTTTGAAGAAGTATTTATATATTTGCAAAATAATGTAAAAGAACAAAACCATTTTAAAAATGTTAGCTTGCTTTTTGATTCTATAAGTATCCGAAAACAGATAGTTTATGATGAAAAATGTTATTATTTCAAAGTGAGTGTTATTTTTATACGTAGGAACATGTTGTAAATTTTTGTTAAATTTGTATTAGTGTTGTAAATTTAATCATATATTTAAACTAATTTCAGTGTAGTGTTTCTTCTAAAAAATATATTTTCAATCGTTTATGATGGTTTACATTTCCAAATTTGTGCATTTCTATTGTACTGAAACTTAGAATAAATGTATTTAATTTTCTAGAGTTGTTAATTTTCATGACAAAAATTAAATATCCTTAAAAATTTTTCTTTTTAAGTATATTTTGTAAATGGTATAACATTTTACCTTATAAATGTACTCTTTTATAGGTTAATTGATGTTTAGGTACTAAATATAGTTTAATTATTGTATGGTTCTTAGTTTACTGTTATTATAATTTTGTTTTAGCAGTTAATTCTAAGCTTCTGCATTGTTCACTATCTGAAATACAAATATTATGTAGTTGTCTTCTATGATGGGTAGTTAATTATTTCTTTTGTTCTTTCTTTCATTTGTATTTACTTAGATTATAAAACTAATATAATAGTAAGCTTGTTATGTTTATCTTATGTAGTAAAAAAATTATGTTATATTATTTCATTTACCATGATTCATAACGTTTTTAGTGTTAGTAACTGATTGAATATGAGTAACCTAAGTCAAAATCATAATTTATAATGGTGTAATGTTCTGCAAATTTAACAAAAATGCATTTATATGGACTATAAACAATTATCAGCGTTTACAACAATTAAACTATGCAATATAAAAATTTTAATGAATCTACAGAGAGGTTTTAATTGTTGCCGCAGCATTATTGCACTATAAGCTATGCTCCTAGCATACTCTTGCCCTTTCACGACGCCTTCAGATCTCAGACACAACCCAAGATTTCGGCTCAGTTCTGTTGACTTAGTGATCGATGTGCTTGACTTAGTTTCTCATCAAATTTAGTGACCATCAAGAGTACTCCTGTTTCTGTGCTTATCAGTGCTACATACCTTTATCAGCTCGGAAGAGCAGAATGCCATGAGCTTCCACTACGCTGAGCTGTTTTACCGAGATACTCTTGTCGAATATCTGTCTGTGTGTAGCTCCATCTACAACAGGCCGTCACGCATTTTAAATTTCAGGAAAGTAAACAATACATTTAATTGAAATATGATGAAAAATAAATAATTGGAGATATCATATAAAAAATTCAATCATTTAATATTTTAAACAACAATAAATTACGAACCTTCTACGAGATAAACACCAGCATCAGTAGCTACCACCAGCTTTGAGTCACCCCAAGAATCACCACAAATGATTTCATGACTGAAGTCCGGGTAGAAGCATTGAGGCTCCCAGGGGGCTCGCTTGAAAAGTCCCGTAGTTGCAAGACTGGTAGGAGCATCCCCCTTCACAATGGTGTCCAGCTTGAGGGCTTGTCCGATGCGCACAAACTCCACCTGCCTTGCTTCCTCCCGACGTCTGGAGCCTCTCGGAGGGTCAGACAGTACATCACTCAGTGTTCTTCTGTTTAACATTGGCTGAAAAAAATAAGAGAGCATTTTATGGTTCAAATAAATCATTGTCTAAGTTAATCAATGAAAAAATATTTTAAGATATTTGATATTATTAACAAATATTACTAAAGTTTCATAGTTCTGAATATGATAATAAAGAAATTATAATGGAGTTCTAAGACTTTTGGGACGCCCGGTACGGTGAATCATTCTAGGTAATAATTAGAACATATCCTACCATATGACTCCCTGTTTTGCTCGTGTCTCCCATGTGTTCAGAACACAAGTCCTTGATAAGCATGTCTAGGGTACGTTCTCGCTTTTGGGCGAAGGTGGGTGTGTTGAATGCAGCTTTTTCTCCATTTATTACTGAAACAGATACAAATAATTAAATAAAACTTACATCTGCAGTGTTTGATATCTGTTAGTGGAGGATACAGTAATTACACTATAATTAAATCTAATTAACCCCTTTTTTCTATGACTAATTAAATACCCATATTCCAAATACAATATAGATAAACTTATAACAAGTTTGTTTACTGTTATTTATTGTAATTATAGCTTTCCGTAAATTATTATTATGTCGACACTGGTGACGCAGTGCTGTAACCTAGCTACTTGGGGATAAAGTGTTAAGGAGATTTTAGGTGATAGGCTCTATGTTTGGTCCTCTTAATATCGGCACGGCATCCTCTCTGTGGTTGCCATCAATGTGGACACTACTAGAGAAGTCTGGGGTGTCCATGTTGGATGGTAGTCAAGGTTCGGATGTTGTGTAAGGAAGAGAACTGAGTGTCAGGCCTGTCAGTTAGCTGAAAATCAGACCAACACTACATGGTTCGGATTCCATGTAAAGCTGTAGGTCCCTTAGTTGCCCTGGATATTGGGTTACTAATAAATAGCTGTTTCTGAGGAACAGTCGACCTTAGTAACCATGACTACACTCGTTCATCTACACTCATCACACTCATTTGCCCTCATATTTGCTCATGTCTTGACGATCGGCGTCTTATGAATAAATAATGAATAATAATAAATTAATAATATAATGCTGATCTTCAAGATATGGAGAATATGAGGGGTAAATGAGAGTGAATGAACGAGTGTAGTCATTGTTACCAACTAAGGTTAACTGTTGCTCAGAAAGAGTTATTTATTAATAGCCCAGTAGCCAGGGCAACTAAGAGACATGGGATGGACATGTTGAAAATATAAGCACTAAAATAAATTCAGGCCTCTATGCATTAAAAAGAATGTACAGCCTTTGCAGTCAGCAAACATTGAAACTGATTTACTTTTCGTACATTCATTCACACATTTTGTATGGCATCTCCTTATATGGAAACTCAACAAAATTTTAGTTTTACAAAAAAAATCAATAAGAATAATTATTGGATTAAAACCTCTTGACTCAGTCAAATCTCACTTTAAAACATTAAATATATTAACCGTGTATTGACTCTACATTTTAAACCCTATTATGTACATAAAAGAACATGGCAAGGAGCACTCTTCCCATGGACACAATACCAGGGGTAAGGGTCTCATCACACAACGACACAATCTAGAATTTTATAAAAAGATGACAAGCTACTCTGGTCGAAAAATTTCTGCAAATGCTTCCTTGTAAATTAAAAAACATCCAATCAAATAAAGTATTTAAGAAAGAATTAAAAAAGTACTTAATCAATATCGCTCCATATACGACAGATGAGGTATTTGAGACAGCTAAATAATAGTATAATTGTGGATAGTAATAATGTTGTAATTTTGAAAAACATAACATTGTTATACAGTATTACAAAATTGTAGACCTTTAGAAGAACATATTCTAGTTCTAAGGTTTAATAGTTTAAAAATATAGTTTAATTAGGTTTAATAGTTTTTAAGGTAAATTTTATATTATCATGACACTATTCTTAGTATACTATGCAAACTTTGAATGAAGAATATTTGAATTGAATTGGAAAAAAAAGCCCTGGCTGTTGGGCTATTAATAAATTGCCCTTTCTGAGGAACAGTCGAACTCAGATAGTAACAAGACTACACTCATCCACACTCATATAACCATTCATATTCGCCTTAAAATACCAGCAACGTTGTGTCGGCGTCTCATATATAAGAATAAGACCTAATGTTTTATGTGGAATGATCCGAACTATGTAGAATTGGTCAGATTTTCAGCTAACTGACGAGCCTGATACTTTCTTCTCTAGATAACATTAGAAGCTCTGCAATGACCCAACATGGACAACCCAAGTTCTCTGGTAGTGTCCATGTCGATGGCAACCACTGAGTAGATACTATGTCTGTGTTGTGAAGATTGAGGACAGAATAAATATATACTGTTGTACATATATATATATATACCTTTTACAGGTTTCTTTCATCATTCACGTTTTATGAACTTTTTTCTTTATTATAAAATTAAATTTGATTTTTAACAGTTAAATATTGAGCTAACATATCATAAAACAGAACATTTATAAAATTCATTGTGCTTTTTGTTAAATAATAATAAAAGTTTTTGTATAAAGTGCGTGATACAAAGTAAACTTACATTTAACAATAAGAAATTCTCTAAATTCTTCAGACACCCTGAACACAGGGGGACAAGGAAGTGAGGGCCCAAACAGGGGAACAGACTCTTCCGCAAACACATGAAGTCGATAACTATTTTCTTCTGAGGAAAAGCTAACTACAGCAAACACATCTGTTAATAGTTAAGAAAAATACTTAGTAATCCATAAATGCAGTACAAACCAATCTTACAAAGGCATTTTATATTATATGTAGGGAAGAAATTATCATTTCATCAAACTATTGTTCATATAGTGACTTTATAGATAAATATACAGCTTGATGACTAAATAATTTCACAGTTATAATTGTGGTTTTATATAGTCTTTTGATCAAACACTACTACGGAAAATATCTTTCATTTCATTGTTGGGTTGATTTTAACTGAACCAAGCTGGAGGCATATAACCTCCAAAAATATATGTAATAATGTAGGTGTTTAGAAACTTGGCTAAACTAAAACTGGATTTGCAATTGAATGATAAATTACTACAGGCAAATATTCAGCAAAAAGATGCATTTAAGAACGAAATCAGGACACCCGCCTGATGAGATCAACAGGAATGACGAGCTGCAATACAATTCAGGATCCTCCTCCTGAAGTACAACAGGCTCTGTGGTAATGACCCACCCGCTAACCCACACACGCAATGTGGTAATGGTGTTAATTAAATTTTTAATCTTGTCAATCATTAGGTATTTGCAATGTCATATTTATCATTAGCAAAATAATTTTTTTCCATATACAAATGAAGCTTTCTGTTTGTTTTGTTTTGACTTATGTTACATAACGTTCCTTATGAAAAGTTTAAACTATTAGAAATAATTCTTAACTTGTGCCTATTCACTATATGAGCATGACTTCTTGGTGTTCCACACTCTCTGTAAAGGATCCTAGGGGATTGGATTTAGAATGTTAGGGGCCATTCAATTCATTATTGTCAATGAATATTCCTCATGAGTCATATTCATAATTAATTATTGTGACAAGTTTAACTTGTCTAAATTGCTCACGTTATATTTCATGCCATTGTATTGAGTTTTGTAAATAGTTTGTTCTCATTAAAAATCTTACTATATTTTAGTTGATATATATATTTGTGCTAAGCAGAAATGATAAGAATAATTTATTTTAGAATTGTAACTGAGATGGAAAGACGGCAATAAAAATGAACATGATTGATAATTAAAAAAAATTATTTAAAAATATTGACAGGATTGATAGTATAAAAATTCATGGGTGGTACAAGCTTCATGCATAGTTCTACAATTTAATTATTTTCATCAGTTAAGTGGTAGAAGGGACTTTTTAGTCCCAACTTTGCCTGATTAAATAAAGACGTTTTTCATTTCATGTCATTGTGATTGCCATTAAATTAAAGGAAACTAACGGAGGACTAAATATTTAATAAATTAACAGCTATATTACAGATTGTATCATACAAGACTAATATTTCTGTTGATTCTAATTAGCTGGAACAAACTTAATGTGCATACTGAAGGAAAAAACTGTTTAAATAATGAATGGTAAATTAAATAATTAAATTTATAAGACTGAATAATTTATTATTTTATACTTTTTTTTATAAAAAACGTCACTTTTCAGTTAACATGGACCAGCAGGCCTGTGTGGGAACTTTATTCAACGAGTGAAGTACAGACTGTTGGCTCAGTGGGGATTCAAACCTTGGGCCAGGCCTACCGAAGCCTTAGCCACTGAGCCACCGCGCAGGCTATACAATACTAGCTTAACGTTTATCGAGTCCATTCACATTTAAGTGCTGGGTGTCTATAAAGTCTGGCTACGGCTTAATGTTTAATAAACCATAGCAGATAACACATGTAAACGTTGCACAGTGTTATATGGCTATGTAAACTATTTTTCCTTATTATTACTATGACATACCTACAATGGGGGGATGGCCCACAGAGGAAGTTATACAAATCTTAAATGTAAGCATGGGTCGAGTGATACCTCATTTTAAAGAGCTCAGTTAGTAGAGTTGTACTCCACAATCCGCATCTCAGTACCACAATCCAGTCAGAAATGGCAGTGCATAATGCACATCACAAATGTACCTAATAGACCCTGCCAATTCTGATTGGATAAACCTTTTGAGATGCGAATTGCAGCGATGAACTCTACTAACTGAGCTCTTCAAAATGGGTATCACTCAACCCATGCTTAAGTTTAAGATTTACAAATAGTTTTTAATTAGCATAATACGTGTTGGTACTGTATTTAAGATTTGTATGACTTCCTCTAATATACTTACTACTTACTGAGTTGTTTATTTTGTTTTCAACTCAATTCTAAAATTCAACAATAACAATCAGCTGTTTACAACAGTAAATATGACTGAACACAGAGAAACAAAAAGATACATCAAAATCCTAAAGATTTTCATTACAAGATAAATACCACTTGAAGTTCCTTCATTGAAAAATAAATATCAACAAATAATGAATGCTGTTTGAAATTATCTTTAGTGGACTACGTAAATTATTAGCCTCTTATCTTCACTTTTCAGTTATTACTAAAAAAAGGATACGTGTGAATTGAGACTTGATGAACGATGGATTGAAGTGAACCATTTCAGAAGGCCCTCCGTCTACGTATATGATATTTACTATGTCATTTCCTATGTGTCGCTTGCGTTCTACCTGGAAGCAGAAATATATTATGTAAGTCCCTTGCAAGACTTTGAAAAAGTCCAAAACCTTAAAGGAAAATAATAAATAAAAAATATATTTGATGACATAAGAAATTATGAGTGTTTCATAATTTCTACAAGAATGATATGGCTAATAAATCTTTTTCAGTAAATATCAATATTTTTTAAAATTAGAATTTTTTAAAGTAGCACATTTGCACAGCTAAGCGTAATAAGTGTACAAAATTTGAATAGTGGGTGACCCATGAAGAGGTGTGCAGACTTGGTTTATATGACATTTGTAGAAACAAAATTGTGGCTAAAAGGAAAACAATTAAACAACGAACTGTACTTTATCACAAATTACTAATGTAAGCAATTAATTTTCATGGGAAACTTGTTTTATTTTCGTTAAATTTTGTATGTAAAGCTTTAAAATGGTTATTGAAGTAATTAATACTATAATCAAGGTTACAATAGGTTGGACAACATAAATAACTTCTAATTAAAAAAATTCTTTTACCAACTTTCATAGTGATTTGCCCAGTAGTGTTAGAGTCAATAAATCTCAAACGGATAAAGGGAGATATACTGAAATCTAATTTAACACATTCAGTGCTACGTGCCTGTAATGTCGGTCATGCCATCCAACCGCTAGTGGCTGCATGGCCGTGTAGTCGGCTAATTTCTTCAAACTCAATATTATGACTGGCGAAGTGAGCAGGAACAGCTAGTTACTAATAAAATAACAAATATTTGTTTCAACAGGATCTTCTTTCTGTCGAGTTGGATCGACACGTTTTCTGTAGTTTGTAGGTTTTGGTGACGTGTTTACTTGTTTCAGCTCGAGACCTCTAATTTGTTCTAATCCCTTTTGATTCTAGGCAATTTTACGTACATACGTGATTCAAAAACCAAAAAAATGGATGTATATGATAATATCTTAAACATCCCTACCCACCCACCCATACAGGCCAGTGATACTGGCCCACCCATACGAGCACGGTGTTACTGACCTACCCATACAAGCACAGTGTTGCTGACCTACCCACCCACCCATACAAGCATGGTGATACTAACCCACCCATACAGGCTCAGTGATACTAGTTGGGCCACTGAGCCTGGTACGGTGATAGTTGGTGGCCGTCGGCCATACTGCTTCATTCAAATTATTAAAGATAGGTTTACACCAGCATGTAGCAGTAGCGCCACTAAATCGCGCCACTAGAGATTTACACATAAAAGTAAATGTTCTCACCATGCCACTGTTAATGGCGTAGTTTTATATGGAGCTGTTGATTTGTTGCACAAAAGATGATTTTGTAGTTCTTGTGTAACTATCTTTAAAATGTCTGATTTCATAGAAAGTATTTGAACTGTGTTAGAGTTATTAGAAGAAGCACATGACATTGTGAGGAAACCAAGGTCCTGTTGTGGAAGGAAATGGATAACTGGAAGGATGCATTTAGGTGCTTCAGAATTGTTAGAAGAACTTGCTATTGAAAATAAGGAAAGCTTCAAAAATCATCTAAGAATGTCATAAGAATGGTTACTAAAACATATTTCACCTTTAATTCAAAAATCAAATAGAAAGATAAAGTCACCTTTACCAGCGAGACTTTATATTCAGGGACTTTGTAATCCTATAAGGACATTTCATACAATTAGAGAAATCTGTCCATTTCGATCAGCTTCCACCTCTCTTCCTTCTTTTTACCTTGTACCTTAACTTTATTGTTGAAGTTTTGTTCCCTTTGATATTTTGAATAACTCTGTGTATTCTTTCTGACTATTATCGACTCCATCATTAATTGACTCCTCCATCACTTGCCCATCTTCTATTTCTGCCATGATACCGTAACAAACACAAAATATAACTAGCAACATGTCTGTTACTAGCACTGGTGAAGTGGTTTACACGAGCCACAGAAAGTGACCTGTCAGCACAGATGGAGCGTCACTGTACTGATGGGTCAGTACCTGGTGGTACGCCACTCGCCACTGCACCTCTCCACTAAAAGTGGCGTGTCATTGTAAGGTTTACACGGTACTATTGCACCACAAGGAAGCAAGTAAAAGTAACGCCACTGTTACATGCTAGTGTAAATCTAGCTTAAATCAGTCTTTGCCCAGCCTTTGCTCGGTTCACTTGCTAGCATGACCCGCACTTCTATGGTATCCTACGAGTAGGATGTGGTATTCAGTTTCCGGTTTTAGTTATTTTTAGAGTTTCTGTTACTGTTTTAAATTTTTTTTTAATTTTCGAGAAATTAGGAGTAAAATTAAGCAAAAATATACATAGTGTACTGTAAAGAAGGAAAAATTAAAAAGACTGTATTTATGTTCTACGAACGCCCTGACCAGCCTGAATTGTGTTCTGTAGAATGTTTGAAAAATGTATCTCAAATTAGACTAGTTGTGAAAAAAATGTTAGAAATGGACCTGATAATAGTCGTTTTAATCTTTTTCATATGTTTTACTTTATTTCTTATATTAGTAACTAGTTTATTACAAAATAGAGAGGTGTAAAAAATTTTTGATATTAATTTTTTGGCAAAGTTGTTTGTCAGGGACTGATGGCCAACCAGATGGCCATACATAAAAAATAATTGTTTTGAACTTTCCACATATACAGATTACTTATGACGGTCATAAACTGACACTACACAATCACAAAAATAGGTTTTTGAAAAAGAAAAGGTTGACCTTTATGGTGAAAATGAAAATGTGACCTTAGTACTGAATGTGTTAAGTATATTTATAGTGTTATAGTTTATAACTTTCATAAAAATTATAGGTATTGTAAATGTTAGACATGTCTCATGGAAATTAAGAGAAAAAGAAAACATCATAACAGTCACCTGTTGTCGGTTATCTTTGGAATAAGGAAGAAGAGTTGATACATGAAACATGATTTCATGTCCTTCATATATTGTGTAGATCGAGTGCCGACCGGTCATATCACCTAAACAGACAAAACAACACAATATTACTTAACATACTTCAAATTTAAATATTAGTAGAAGCTCAATGCTTTAAGAATTTTAATGAACTAAAATTCCGTGTCCCATGACAATTTTGATGAAATGAAAAATCACAGAATCTATTTTTGCACTTTAAGTTAAAGGTCTTTAATGTCCTGCGTTTTTTTTCTTAACTCCGGATGGATTCGGAGTCAGAACTTCACATGGAAAATACACACATCTACTTATATGTTCAAGATGGACTTACATTGGCATGATAGACTTTTGAATCAATATTGGACACAGTGTTTCAAAAGAAAATGTTAAATTGTTAAAACATGATACAACACTATGATTTTTAAATGCATAGGAATCATGGTACTATAATAAAAAAGACTATTTAGCTCTGTGACAGGAGATCACTTTAAATTTATATATGTATTAATATCTAGTGACTTTTGGAGTTTTTCCAAGTATATAACACAGTTTTTATACGATTTTAAATTTTATAAATGGTAGCTGGCAAAAACCATATGCTATATTACATATATATCTGAAATAATGCCTCAGTTAAATTAATAACAGAATGGAAATTAATCGATGATTTGGTTTTTTGATATCTTTTGATATTCTTTTATTTTCTTAACTTTTGTTCTTATACATAATCTTTTACATCTAAAAATCAAACCTCTGTATTTTTGTGTACACAAAACTCAAACATTACTGAATGGATTCACTGTAACATATTCATGTAATGTAATTATTATATTTTGTTCATTAAGAAGGAGAGTTTTAGAATCCATGTTTGTTTTGGCAATGGGCTGGCCATAAAATTACAAACTGTATTTATGAAGGCTTGAATGTTTAAAAATTCCAAAAATTGAAAACTAATAAATATTTAAACTATTTTATCAGCTTTTAATTGTTTTAAATAGGAGTAGCGTTTTTTCCTTTTAGAAGTCCCACATACAGTACTTGCTTATATTTATTTTTTTTATCAATAAAATTACAAAAATTGAACCTTTACCATCAATTCACTACCACTACTTTTTCCGTTACTTCACTACCACTACTTTTTTTATTCCAATTACTGTTAGGTTAGGTTAGGTGAGGTGGCTACTAAATTTGATCACAAACTGGTAAATCCAATGATAGACTTACTGCCGAGTGCGCTCTCCATGTATAAGTTCTTGAAGCAATAAGGTAGGGCCAGCGATAACGGATTCCTAGTGGATAAGGAATACCACAGTGGACGTAAAAATGATTGGGGAATAGGTTTCAGAGCATTAGAATATTTATCAAGCGATAGTGAATTAACAAAAACAAAATAAAGTAGTAGTGAATTAACGGAAATTATATTTATTTTGATCTCAAAAAATATATTTGATTTAGATAATAAATGTTTTGGTGGGATTATTTAAAGATATCTTCTTGCACTTGATGTTTTATGCAAAAAAATTGAATTTGGTGCATAACTAAATTCAAAATAATATTCGCTTGCTTTTAAAAAGCTACATAAATTCAGAATTTTTATCTAATAATTTTTACAGTTTACCGTATCTCAACTTTCAATACATTAATTGAATAAATGCACGAATACAAATAAACACTGTGAATACATTACCTTTAACATCTAGACCTCCTCTGTACTTATCCCAGCCTTTTAGTCGCACTTTTTCACCAAGTAAACTAATAAATTGGTTAAATTCCTCACTACCTGATTCTGAAATAGAAAAGACCAGTGTTAATGTTAGTATCTTAGAATACCGAGAAAGATAGTCTGTTTGAAACTTAATAAATTTAACATAGTTGTTGTTTGCACAGATCAAATTTTACAGAAAACTTAAAAAAGGAAGTTTTGTGTATGGGTAGACCAGAGGGTTATCACCAGCGTAGTATGTTGACAGACGTAATTGATGTAACGAAATACCAATTTTGGACATAAATCAAACTGAAAATTATTAATTCTTTCTTTTTTAGAAACATATGTAAAAATATTTGATTTATTAAATTTTATAAAATTTAGCATAGTTAAGTGCAACAAAATTAAATTTTTATTACCACCAAAATCGAAGTTCAAAAAATATTATGATAAATGTAGCCACAAAGAAGAAGGAAACAGAAGTTGCATCCAATAGTACGCTGAATGTATGTTGAGTAGTTAACTCTCCACTTTGCCATGTGATGACGGGACCAGCACCTTGTCAGTTCCTTCCTGATTCCCCCCAAATTCTCAAGGATCCTCCCCATTTGTTGCGGCCATAAGAAAGAGACCTCTGTATATTTGTCTCTGTGATATAGCTGAACAAGAACAGAGGCAGTATTTGAAGACCAAAACAATCTGTACTAAGGGTGAACGACTCGCACTGTATTCCGTAGGCCACTAGAGGATACATACACATGATTAGTACTGATAATCCCTTAATTACGTCACTATACAAGAGGTGAAAAGCGAGCGTTCATGATACCCTTTGGAAGAAGATGGTTTGTTGAATTATAAAGGTATTCCAAACTACACAAGAGTAAGTTGAAAACTTTGGGGTTGCAATTTGTTTGTAATCAGCTCATCAAGACATACAGCAGAGGGATAGGGAACCTAATCTATCCAAATGTACATTGGGTTGGATCTCCGGTGATGCTATTGATTCTATAAGCACTCAGCTAGATTTCTCATCCAATGTTAAATTTGTGTCTCAAATTATCAGCTTTTTTTGTGGTCTATTGTGGAACGCTAGTGGTGGCTGAGCGGTCTAGGACGACTGAACGGATAGAGAGTGATTAGAGAGAGAATAGTATACGCCCTTGTAAATGTAATACAGTTTCAACCAGCTGTGGTTGCAGCCTCACTAACTAACCAAATTACTGGCACAAATATTCCTATTACATGAGATATCTATTTGTGAGTAATAATATGTCAAGGGCAACGCCTAGACGTAACAGCATTTGACTGATCCACGATCCTTCCAATCTACACAACCACGATACATCTCAGGCAATCTTACATGCAAATATATCACATGCTACTTCATTCCTGCGTGTAAACCCGAGACGTTAACCTCAGACATGTTTCGGTATGAGATAGAGCCCCAAAAAGTGTTTGGATGAGCTCAGGATCAGTAATAATCAGTAATGTGTGAATAGGAGTTATGATTCTCTTTGATTGGCAGTCATAACTGAAGAATCAAGGACATAGACAGTTCTTGCCAAAGAGGGTAAGATTCCATACAGGAAGGAAGTTCTGTAAATTTGAGGATAGAAATCGTGTGCAGCATTAGCCGCTGACCAAAGCAAAACCTTCCAGGGTCTGAAACTCAAACTTTTTAATTTTCACTGTTACAATATTGCATGAAATCGTGTCAAGAGGTCTAAATTGGATTTGAGATAACATCTAAAATGGCCAAAATAGCTAAAACATATCAGTGTCAATTAGGAGATTTAAAGAATTAAAGATTTTAAGAAAATAAGTAATTTTAAAGAAAATACCAAATGGCAGATAAGATTCCAACACTTCTAAAAAGGCCTATGGAAAAAGGTCAAATACAAAAAATTATTGTGTGAGGAATCAGATGTATGAGTTAAAGAATGGCTTTGAATATCAGAAAAAATTTCATATAACTTGTCACTTATTGGTAATTCTTATTCAGAGCTTGTTTGTGCTCTCCACTTAGATATGTTCATTATTTCATTATACTTCAAGCATTGATTGATATATGTGGTGCATTTACATAATTATGAAATTCAAATGAAATATAATTGATGGTTAGTAGGTACTAAATACTACATTTATTTATTTATTCTTAAGACGCCGATAGTCTTTCTTAAGATATGGGCAAATATAGATTTTAAATGAGTGTAAATGAACAAATATTGACATTGTTACTTATTAAGGCCGACTGTTCCTTAAAAAGTGTCATTAATTAAAAGTCCAATGACAAATGAACAAATGATGGTTATCAGCTGATTCATTTAAAAATTTGTTATGTTAACCAACTACACTAATGATCAATTATTGTAAATGAAATATCGCTTACCGTTACTAAACATTTCGTCATCACTGACTTGAGAAGGTCTTGTATAGAGAACTCCAAACTTGAAATTTACCGAGCCTTCTTGTTCCTCAAGAAGGAGTAAATCCTATAAAATAATTAAATAAATAATTTATAAATAACTTATGAAAATATCTTAAATTTATTATTGTAATGATTTCTTTGAAGGTTTAAAAGAAACTGTTGACAATAAATATGTTGAGATCTAAAAGTCTTCTTAAAATAATATACAAGGTGTCCCAAAAGTCCCCCCTCCCCTGTAACTTTTGAACGGAATGAAACAAACCAACATCCTTTGGGAGATAGTTTTGTAATAACTAATGATAATTTTTGCGCTATATAAGAGCTTAACTCCTCAACCCAAAATAGGGGGTTGGGGGGGACAAGTCCGAAATTTCAAATGCAAACTCTTATTAAGTGACACTTCATTTTAAAGGTCTTTGTAAAAATAACAATGCCACAAACTAGAAGTCTCCATCTCAATCCAGTACAAAACTACAGTCTGTCAAAATTTAAATTAAGAATTACATTTAAAATTAATGAAAAAACTCTTTTAAAATTAAAGCAGACATTTGGTAAGATTTTAGAATTACGTAGAAAGTTTAAGATTTTAATGTTAATTTTAATTATTTTAGGTTAATAATAAGTCCGAACAGATGAGTCAACAAAAACATAGTTTTTTAGCGTAACTTTTTAATAAACATTTTACATGCGGTAGTTTTGTACTGGATTGAGATAGAGATCTCTAGTTTGTAGCATTGTTCTTCTTTCACAAAAACCTTTAAAATGAAGTGTCACTTGATGGGGGTTTGCATTTAAAATTTGGGACTTGCCCCCCAACCCTCCATTTTGGATTGAGGAGTTAAGTTCTCATATAGTGCAAAAATTAGCATTAGTCATTACATAACTATCCCCCCATAGGATATTGATTTGTTTAATTCATTTAAAAAGTTACAAGGTGGGGGGGGGGGACTTTTGGGCTTGTATAACATTTTATAACGCTGTTTGTAAACTATATGTTGGCTTTTGTCGTTCACGTTTGGTAGGAAATTATTGGAGATTTCCAATGGAAAAACTTCAACTTTCGACAACCTTAAAAACTACATGCTTACAGACTACGGTTGACTGGTCTTAAAACTTGTAGAAAGTCATGTGTTCTTAAAAACATATAAGACAATTTTCATATTGTGTTTTATATTTTGTCTCATTTGTCTTACATGTGATAGTTTTTTAAAATGTGTGACTTTTTCAACAGCCAACCGTAGTCTATAAGCATGTAATTTTTAGGGTTTTCTTAAATTACTATGGATTAAGAAGAAAAAAATAGTTATAAATGTAGGCTAAGTTAGTAAGTAGCACCTAGATGACATCACTTTTTATAACAGTTGAAACGTGTTTGTTTCTTAATCATTGGAAATCTCCAATAATTTTTTACCAATAATCATTTGTATGACATAAACCTCTTGAATCTACACATTGTGAACATTAATTAAGCTCAACTGATTAAAATTTTATTCAACTTAATCTGTTTTTGACTAGTAGTAATTTTTTTTTTTTACTGACTTAATCAAACAACTGTAATGTCTTAAGGTTCTTAATAATTATTGATAAAAGATCTAGCAACTAGAATCAAGAAAATAAATTAAAAATGTAAAGAGACACATTTCTTTAAAATGTTAAGGAAATAAAAACATGTATTTCTTCCTCCAGCTGAATGTTATTGGGAACTAAAATGGCACTTCTCCTATTAAATTTATTTCTTTTTGAAAGTTTAGTTCCTCAACCATTCCCCCAGAAAACTTAGTAATTTCATGAAGTGCTTTTAAATCAGTTACTATTCAATATGATAATGAATTAAACGTGAAAAGCCAAATTACTCATCTTAAGTTATTTATAAACTTGTTATAACCTGTAAATTTGAAGCCTTAAAATAATATTTTAATTAAATGTTAAACAAATTTTATCTCTTTTTAAACAAAAAAGTAAAATATATTTAAATGTTATACGTTCGTGAACAAAAATATGGTTTTACTTTACATGTGTGTCACTCTACAAGTGAATACACTATGGCCTCAAGAAACACGCTGCTGGACCTGAAATCCGACCGTTGTTAGTTCCAACGTTCACCAGGAGTCCAAAAGTACATCACCAGGAGTCACTCCTGAGGTTGTAGATTCCCAGTTGCTCCATAATGCTTGGTTAACAATTTTTTAAGGTGAACTGAACCTTTCACTTCAAACTTACTAAAAAGTTGGCTGATTTTGACAACTCACTTGGTATTTTTAATTTGTTCTATTCACCTTTTCTGTTTTTAATAATAACGTCCTGGGACATTAATAATTTGAAGGGCTAACTGGGCAATCCTGAAAGTGAATCCTTTCTAAAACACTAAACTATCTTTACTGTTTAGTTCATATTTGTTTAATTGTTCGTTGGGAAGTTATTCAAACATTTATTGAAAAGTCTGTTACAGGAATTAAAGTGAAGTGATGAGTGTAGATGAGCAAATGTAGTCATTGTTACAAACTAAGGCCGTCTATTTACATTAATTAATAGCCCAATGACAAATGAACAGCCGGTGATTATCAGCTGATCCTTCTCAAAATGTATTGACTCTGATTGGGATCGAACTGAGAACCTTTAGCACATAAAGCTGGGATTGAACCAATTTATGCTACCGACCAATTTAAATAAGTTAGTAATAATAAGTCTTACCTTTTGTATATCTGGAGAAAATATTTCTTTTGGTCCCTTTTCTAACTTTTCCATATTAGGAAAATTGCTAAAACAAATACAATGTCTCAGATCATAGTAGAAATAATAGCATTTAAGTCTATAAATTGCAGTAGTGTGTAATGAAAGAAAAGTATTGTTCACAAACCAACCTTATTATAAATTAATTTAAACAGATTTAAGGAGTGTACGGAAAATTAAGGACCTCCTTTAAGTCTTTTTTAAACTACCTTAAATTAAACTAATTTTGGGACTAAAGATTCTTTTAACCTGCTAAATATATTTCATAAACAATTTGTGTTGGATAACTTAGGGCCAATATGTGTGTATTCTATTAAATATATTAATAATTGTTAGCTTTTCAACTCCGTTTTGTTAAAAATTACAGCTGTTCTTATTTATTTTTTTAAATCCGGACTGTTTTCCTCAAAGCTATTTTGACCAATATATTTATAGCCCTAATGTGAAGTATTACTTGTTTTTACTCCATGTAAAGTAGAAGTAACAGATGAAAGCACTTGACCTACATTATCCTTCCAATGTTAGCTGCGCTACACAAGAGAAGGTAAAGCCAGATCCCTCGCATAAAGGCTGTCAATAAGAAATTCATACTCTTTGCTGACAGGACTATTAATATCTTACAACTTCCGTTGAGTTCCTTGTGGCAGGCTCTCGCACATTATTATGACTTTACTCATTGTACTTGCAATTACAGTATATTGTAAAACTATCAAGTTTGTTGAATTAAAAGTTTTTTCTTTACTTCTCAGTTGTTTGTCGTCCGATTTCATACAACGTTACATTTTTGGATTGCAAATAAAATTTGCAAAAAAGAAGTATTATTGTGATTTTTTTGTGTATTCATAACCTTATAAAAGTTATTACGGATCAAACATTGCAAAGTGCCGCCATTTTCAAAATAATTAAAAAAGGGTTTCGATTTGTTTTATTTCCCTAAGAAAATGGTTTTATTAATGTGTATACAAAATTTGAACTCTAGGTTAAATAGTTTTAAAAATAAAAAATAATTTGTAAAAAATACAAAATGTTGGCTGTATGGGTACCGGAGGCAATTTAGAACTTTTAAATATGATATTATGTCTTGTTTTTGACCCATAATCAATACCTAAAAAGAGAGTTCAGGGACACCCTGAATATAAAAGGCAAAGCCTTTGCTCACTCACTTTCTCACTCATCACTAATTCTTCAACTTCCTATGTAGATAGAGAGCTGATATTTTGTACACTGTTTCTTTAGGTCTTAAATAAGACAACTAAAGTATTTTCATCTTGATAAAGTACTCCTGAGGGGTAAAAACGGCCCTAAAAGATTGTTCCATAAGGATAACATTGTGTTGATTTTAATAAATTTATAACAGCCGTTCTGAAAATAAATAAACATGTTTATTTTGTATGATTGGCATTATACAATTGATGTATTTTTAATATAATACTATGTGTTTAATCTCTAGCTGTTGACGTGGCGAGTGTCCCCTAGTTCATTAAATAAAGTATAAATAGAATCTAATTTTCCTGTGAAAACGGTGCTATCTACACTATTTACAAATTAACCAGACAAGTCTCCCATATTGTGATGTGGGATCCTCAGTGGCATCGCTGAGACCCTTAAAAAAAATGGTTTATTTATAATATCGATTGAACACTTGCTATTCCTCTCTAACTGACCTGGGGATAAGCTTGTTGGTCAGAAGTCAGCAGCTGCTCATCAGAGCCAGTTATTGAGCCGCTCAACTCTCAAGAGCCCTTGGCTCGCAATATGAAATAACTTTCAAGTGCAGACTCGACACTGTCAAACTGACGTTACTTGGTATAAAAATGTCAATGAAATATCGAGGATCAATTTATGGTACATGTTTTGGTGTAAATAAATACCACCAGCAACCAAATGTGAAGTTGAAGCAGTCATGTGTTTCATCTTGAAGTAAAACAGAGACAAAACAGGATACAGGAATATAAGACATTATTATTTAAAGTTAACTAAATGACTTCCCTCTTAAAATACATGAAGTCATGAAGTTCAAAAGATAAACTAAACAATTAGTAACATATATGTGTTTGTGTTTTTGCAGGTCTGTCATTTGTGCAACTTTAAATTAATGTAAATTTTCGTTACCTTTATCATGTTTTTGTGTGTTTTAGTTCAAGACAAAACCCATGGTTGACTTCAACTTCAAATTTTTTTATCACCATTACATACAGTGCTGTACATTAGATAATATCAATATTACAAATCTCCATA
Organism: Stictocephala bisonia; assembly: GCA_035578905.1. Taxonomy (NCBI): domain Eukaryota; kingdom Metazoa; phylum Arthropoda; class Insecta; order Hemiptera; family Membracidae; genus Stictocephala; species Stictocephala bisonia. Next base: position 559,572 of record JAQJVL010000499.1, on the reverse strand, counting down.
TTATGAAGAAATGAGTCATAGAGATCATAATAGAATAATTCTTTTGTTACACCTGAAAAATCCAATCTAATATAGTCCTCAACCAGCTGCTTTAGATGCAAGGCATTCCTTAAGCACTTGTTTATATTTTATTATCGGTAAGTTTGTTATATTCGCAGGTAGCTAATTAAACATTTACGCTGTAAATATTAATGGCTAATGATGCATTTAGACAATCTAAATTGTGGAGGGTTAGTTTACAAATTATTTCTAGTGGAATAATCCTGTATTTTTGTACTGGGTGTAAAATTGTCGAATTTGTCTGATATGAACATTAAATTAGCATATACATAGTTCTGGAACAGTGATAATACTACGGGGTTTAAATTATTTCTTGCAGCTATCTCAATTGCCTAGTCCTACAATAATTCTCAATGCTTTTTTTTTAATAGAAACAAATTTTTGCTGCTCCTGGTGAATTTCCCCCCTATCTCAGTGAATAATTGAGAGATAAAGATTTATCACTATATGTAATGACGACTAACTTACCTAAGAATTTGTTTCACAGTCATAGGTTTATTTGGAGAGTAAGGAATTGAAATTTTCTGAGCTCCCTGTAACAAAAACAACATATCAGGCCACAGTAAAATGTTATATTATAAATATTCCACATATTATGAAAAATCCATAATTAAAAGGTGATTATAAATTATTGGACACATTTTAAGATTAAAAAATAACCAATCAACTTAAAAACATTGGAATTGTTTTATTAAATAGCAAATTTAAACCCGTTTTAAATAATAACTGACAAATGATAATTATATAAATTGGTTATAAAAAGTCAGTAAAATGTCACCTAAAATGTGAGTGTAAGGTATGTTTTCAAGCATAGACAACCAAATCTTTACTGTCAACAAGATGGCGCCTTCCACACTGGGGTAAGATAGTATAAGACTACCTAAATGACAGTATCCTTGTCGTTGCATTGGACGAGATGGTCCAATTCCTTGGCCTCCACGTTCTCCAGATACCATACCCTTAGACTTATTTTTTTTATTTTTTTTTTTTTTATGTCAAGGACAGAGTTTACGCAAAGAAGGTTCAAGATATTGAGGAACTTAAGAGAAGAGTTAGAGAGGTTATTGGAAGCATAACTTCAGCAATGTTTAGAAAAACATGGCTTAGGGCTGAACTTAGACTACAAACTTTGCGTGCAAACCACGGAAATCACGTGGAAATGGTTGAGTTTGCTTATGGAAAGAATAAGTAAGAGTAATGTTTTAGTCAATTGTTGTGAAAAAAAACTGTTTTAAATTTGCTATTTAGTAAAAAAATTCCATGTTTCCAAGTTCATTGGTTATTTATTTAACTATAAAATAAATAATTTATAATCACCCTGTATTTTTAGCAAATACAATGAATAATGTTTCACCAAGATAAGAATGATTGTATTGAATTACTTTTAGTATTTGCGTTAGACTAAGTTGGCAATATTTATCTAATACTAATCCGAGATGACTGAATTATTGGTAAACAGTTTTAGATCAAAGAGTGGGGCTGGAATTGAAGATATTATTTAAAAAATTAAATTGATTTTATTTAAAACTAAGCATTTGAATTATTTTCATTACTATCAATCATATGCACATAATAATAATCTGCAAAGCTCAAGGAGAACAAGCATTATTGCTACTTAAGAGTTTCAGCTCCTCTTATCAGTTGGTTGGATAAGTGGGAGGTCTTGTCAAGAAATATGCTCAGTGAGCATAGGATGACTAGAGTAAAGAGGTGGGCCAGATAGAAACACACTTTGTTGGTGACATCATAGGTTGCCTGACTCGCTGCCGCACAATGTTTTACTACACAGTACAGCTTTCCTGTAGATTTAACATGTTGACAGTATTTCGATCATTATATTTTAAACTTAATTTTCCAGGGAATTTAAAAACTAATGTGCTGAACTGTCAAATTAAATTAAAATTAAACCACCCATTTAGGCAATAGAAAGCTACATATTAAGGAACATTTGACACGTCAGCCAGCATTATCATGGGCAATTTTTGCAGATCAAATCTTAAATATTTGATTTTAGTCTAAAAATATTAACAAGTATGCTAAGTTAAACAACTCACAATCAGCTGTAACTTGTATGTTATGAGTAAATGAGATTCATTAGTGTGGAAAAAATCAACAAACCTACATACTCTACAATCTCTGTTTAAAGTTTGTATGAAAAACAACATGATGTGGACGTAGAATCCGTTTCTTGAGGCAGTATTCAGTTTTTATTTTAAAATCAGTATTTAATTACGTTAAATATGATGTACTTTTTTTTAATGATTAACTTACTATGAAATACATTTAAGTAAAAAAATAATAAGCATAACTATCCCAGTTAATTTTACTACAATCATGTTATTTGCGTAGTTTGAACCAATAAAATAGATTTAAAAAAAATATACTGTTAAATATAGCTTATCTAGTCGGAGTTACTCAAGGTAGTGTATTGGGTCCTATAATTTTTCTCATTTATACTAATAATATTCCTCTTGTTCTAGGTAACATGCTATTCCTGTATGCAGACAATTAAATGATTACACGTACGTCTTGCTTGTGCAGTGGATATCTTGCCCCAAACGATTAATGCCTCTTCAGCCTGGCTGGCAACGTCAATAAGAGAGAGTCAGTCTGTTTCTATAAGAGACAACTCATGCTCTGGGTGAGGCTGGGGAGAGAAGATACTTTGAAGTATCTCAGAATGACATTTGGTGCAAAACTCAAATTTGAAACCATATCAAGGGAATGATGAAATCACGCTCTTCATGTACTCTTGATCCCTCATCCTGAATACTGATCCACTCTTCCGGCAGGGACGAAATACTTTACGTAATGTTGCTGCTATGGGCTTTTATGTAATAAAAACGAAAATAAGTACTATTAACACAATTTATTTATTTAAATGCTCAACAATAGCACCAATTATATAGAAATTTACATGAATAAACTTAAATATCTTATTATCTAGTTATGAATTACGTACTGATGGAGAATAAACCACAATAAGTGGTGAAAAATACTTAATAAAGAAAAAGAAAAAAAACATCTTAAGAATTTTGTACTCTATGGCAGCATAACCTAAAGCAAGAGCTTGGCTAATATAATTGGTTGTTGTAAAAAAAAGAATAGTGATTACATAACTGGAAACTAAACAGTAAACAGTTATATGCATGTTCTACAAGTAGTGAGTTAAGTCAGAAAAACTAGATTGAAGGTTAGATTTAAAATTTGTTAGTACAGGAAAATTACAAACATCGCAACGACAAAAAAAGCACAACTGTAAGATATAAATAGAAATAATTCGTTTCACTTACAAGTAAATGGTTACAATGTAAGATAAAAAAAATAAACATGATTATCTGATCACTGAAGTAAATTAAACAAAAATACCAATTAATAAAAGTAGAGTAAATACTATGAAGTAGCAATTAAAATAAGCCCTAAAGAATAAATAACATTTTTGAATACTACTAAAACAGTTATAAATGAAGGAAACTAAAGCGTCGAATAATCAATTCAGTGCAGACAGCTGATTATCATAATTGAAATATTTCTGATGTCCCGGACTAATCAGAGAGCTACGTGATCTGTTTCTGAAACTAGTCCTCTCTGGTGGATTGCATATTTTAGCAGGCCTACCAACTGTGGTCAATAACCACAGTTTAGTACAACACTCAAAGTACTTCATTTGTTTTAAATCATCTTAACGAGCTGTTATTGTCTATCTTGTGTATATATTGTATTCAGGACATATTTTAAATGTATGTATCAGATTATTATATACAGGGTGTCACCAAAAGGTGTCCTGGCTGATTATTTTTGGGTACTTAAACGAATTTAGAGCAAAAAGAAAAAAGTGATTTTTTCAAATTCCGCTCTGTTTAGTGTCTACCTTTCTTTTTGAGTTTTTTTTACAAAATAATCAATACAATTCAAGAATGGTTTGACCAACTGATTTTTCCACATTTCATCACTATTTTCAAAATACAAAAAAGCCATTGAATTATCCTTAGCCATTTCAAATTGGTGGTAATTTAAAAATATTTACTCCAAATATCTTGCAAACAAAAAATCTTTTTAAATTGACTCTTTATTTTTTGTACTTAATTATCTGTATAATCTGAAAATAAACTGCCAGGATATTTTTTTTGTGACTCCCTGTATATATGTATATTTTGTTATACGACCAACCTGTATAAAGTTATAAAAGAGATTTTATGATTTTTTCAGATTTGTGGTACTTTATCCTGTCTGTCCAATGTAGGTTTAAGATTATATACTTCTTAATTATCTGTAATAAAAGGTAACATTATTTAGCATGATAGCGACTTCTCACCCACACACATTCTGGTCCATGTCGGAAGTAATCATAATATGTATATAAAGAGAAAGCCCTCACTCACTCATCACTAATTCTCCTACTTCCTGTAATCCTACAGAGCTGAAACTTTGTACAAATGTTTGTTGTAGGCTAAAAAGGAAAACTAAAGTATTTTCATCTCGATAAAATACTCCTAAAGAGTAGAAACTGTCAATAAAAAAGATTGTTCCATAAGGATAACACTGGGTTGATTTGAGTAAATTAATAACAGCTGTTTTGTAAGTAAATAAACTTGTTTATTTTTAATGATTGACATATAACCTGTTAATACATTATGAGTTTACAATTAAGTTGATTACTCTTCCAGCTGTTAAACAAAATCTAATGAAATGAACGCAATTGGAATAGAATAAGTAATATCATTGGGTGTTTATATTAATAAATATATAGCAATGCAAGTAATGTGAGTGAGATACCGTAAAGTGTAAATTAATTTTATATTATGGTTTTACTTAATACGGTTTAACCCTCAATATTCGTTGTCAAAAGTAACTTTTTGAGGTGCCATGAGCGCAGCGAGTGGTGGGGTTGCCACACAAAGCGTGCAGGGGTGTCCCCTAGTATATATATGTATAAAAGGCAAAACCCTGGCTCACTCACTCAGTCATCACTAATTCTCCAACTTCCCATGTACATAGAAAGCTGCAGTTTTGGACTATGTCTTTAGGACTTAAATAGGACAACTAAAGTATTTTCATCTTGATAAAGTACTCCTAAAGGGTAGAAACCACCCCTAAAAGACTGTTCCATAAGGATAACTTTGGGTTGACTTTAGTAAATTAATAACAGCTGTTTTGTAAATAAACAAACATGTTTATTTTGTATGTTTGACATTCTCACAGAACAAAGCTGAACTGTGATTGATGCATTTGTAATATTATACTATGAGTTTAATCTTCAGCTGTTAAACTAAAACAAATGAAATGAACACGTTTGAAATAGGCTAAGTAATACCATTGGGTGTAAATACCAATTTATACTAATAAATTGGTAGCAATGCAAGTAGTGTGAGTGAGATACTGCAAATAAATTTAATATTGTGATTTTACGTTATACAGTTCTATTTATTTGGAGTCAAAAGTCATGTGCCGAGCGTAGCGAGCGTTGGGGTTAACACGCGAAGCGTGCAGGAGTGTTCTGTAGTTCCTAATAAACATTCGTAACTGTATACATTTGTTTGAATTTCGTTACTATTTGTGAAGGAATAAAATTATTTTGAATTAATTTATAGCAAATACAATTGTTTATAGTAGAACACATCTATGGTTCAAGATTCAAGGAGTTAGCTCTTTGACGGAAGATCAATATTTAAACACTAAGACACCAGTACTTTGTACATAGATTTTACTTATCTGTCTGATTTTTATTATTCATTCCTCCTCTTCATTTAATATTACATCTTGAGATCTATGCTTATGTTTAATATTTTTGTTGAACTTCTTGTTATCCATCCACTGTTGGATGTGAAGAGTCACTAACTACCCTAAAAATTATCTCTTAGGTACACAGTATGTATTCGCAAAGTTTAAATATCACAACTTGAGCCAAGAAAAGAAAAAAAGTCGTCTCTGAAATTGGCTCTACTTTGTATTTTTCAAAACTTAATCAACACCATTTTTTAAAGAGTGGACCTTTTGAAATCTGATTTGCGGTACTGTGTTTTCCTAACATAGACCTTTTCGATAGTGTACTACTCGACCTAATCTCTCATTTAAGATTTTTTCTTCTGACTCCTCGCAGGCCGGCTCCCTGCTATGGCAGAAAACTGATATTACTTCAAAAGTAGATTTTTAGGTGTAGTAACGATGTAGTAAATGTAATTGCTTTATCTGTAATTGTTCAAAAAATATTAAGCAAGTGCGGGGACCTTATATACACCCTGTAGGCGCTATATTAATAAACTTTATTATCTCAAAACTTAATTTTATTCGAATACAGTGCCAGCCAGTTTTGTGAAAAACTAAAGATATCCCCACCTCTAACACAATACTGAAGTCAAAACAGGGAATCTCGCCAGATAAACAGGGAATAGTCATAAATATTTATCTGGAAAGGCACGAGCCGAGTGAAGTTTGCCAAATGCTATCTTGAATATTCAATTCTCTGTTGAATGCCACATGTCAGTTGAGTAAATATGTGCTGACATGAGCTGAGATCGGCGTAAAGTAAACGAGTGTGTGGATAGCTGAATTGGTTATTGAGTGAATCGAACACGCCCAATATAAGATACCAAATTGTTTTTAGAACCTGTATAAATCGTCATAGATAACCTTTTTTTAGGTGTACTACAAATCGCACACAAGACCTATTACGTAGATCCTAACGTACTACACGATAGAAAAAAATATGGAAACGCTTTCACAACTCTTATATGACTTGGCTGGTAAAAGTGAATCTTGGTTACAAAGAACACACTTTTTTACGTCATTAGCGACATTTCATCTTTTCCGGGGGATGGCCCACGTGGTGTTGAACGAAAATCTTTAATGTAAGCCTAGGTCGAGTTTGGTATCAAATTAAAGGTTCAATTGAAATTAATTGCCGCAAACCAGACTTCGAAAGATCTATCCTTTCCAGAGTAGCGGTCATTTGAATTTCAAAGTAACTAATTTGAACAATACTATTTCTCCGTTATTTAACGATTTTAAGTAAATTATTTTGATCAAAAATTATACTTTAAGGAACACAATAACTAAAAAAAAAAAAAAAATAAAATTAGCTATGGAATATAGCGAAGAAAATATCGAAACGCTTTCTCAAAAATGTTATTGATTAAGAAAACTAAAGATTCTTAATACTTAGTAACTGTTGCTGGGAGTATTTTCTTTAAAACCCTTCCCAAACATCAAAATGTTTCTTTCACGTACTGAAGCATGCATGGTCAGTCACCTAGTATTTTCCAATATGTCTGTACATCCCAATTGGTTATTCCTATGTTCCACTGGCAACATTATAACGTAGCTTCACTAAATATTCTAGTCCCTAAGGACTTACCGTCTTCCTCCACAAGATGGCGCGGTACTGGGACACGCACTGGTTGTTGGCGTCCGTCAGCACCACGGACAGGAAGAACGGCACCTTGTCGCTGTCCACACCCACGTAGTTCTGGTGTACTGGAACATAGTTAACGGTCCAATAATGAAAATAGTAATTTCAGAATCGAGTAAAATTATTGTATTATGCCAATAACTTTCTTAAAAATCCAATATTTTACAAGTTAAGTTATTTGAAAACATCGGTTAGACTATAAAACCAGATCTATTTTTGTAGATCTTCTTAATGCCAATGTAACAGCTTATTAGATATAGTGCATTGATACTTAATTGCAGCTATATTTTAATTTCAGACTTAGATCTTGGAAAATAACCTACGAACGCTCGAGCTCTTCGAACCTAAATGAGACGATGAGAGTGGCAGAGAACACGAGTTTTTTACGTGGAAATCACATAATTATTGCTCTGCGGAGAATAATCTCATTATTGCGTGGAAATAACAATTGAGCCAATATTTTAACGTGCCCCTCGGTAGTGAAGGAATTTGAGCTTAGTCCAGTGACCGACTGTGGGACATAAAAGGCTTGGAGAGGCAAGGGTGCTGAAGGACCAAGGAGAAAAAGCTAAAGTATACGAAATAAGTAGTTGTTAAATATGACTTATAAATCATTTAATATTTTATTAAAAATACATTGCTGGTGTAAAGTTTATAAAAATCATCATTTATATGGATCGCATATTATTCGCTAAGCCGGGGTAACTTAAGTGGGCTGACAACTTATAACATTATTAAGTGTCTCCTAAATAAATAACAGATTTATTTATTTAATAAGTAGACAATTTGATTCAGCACACAAACCTCACTGCCTAATTAAACTGTACACTTACAACAATACAATTTTACTTACAGTTAATTGCAACAAGAGTTAATGCAGTTTTCCTTCAAAAGAGGGAAATTATATAATAAAAAGAGCTTTTCCCTGACCTGTATTATTTTAATTTCCCCTTTAACTATATATAATCCAAAATCCATCTCACTCATCAACAAATCTCCGGAACCACACACAGGTTTTCATGAAATTTAGAGAGAAGTTGGCTTTTGTATCATAGATACCTACTACGAAGGATTTCTCGGATTTACATCCCTAATTGCTAGACACAACCCCTCAACGTTTCCTTTTCCATAAGGATGATGCAAAAACATAAACATGACACAAAAGCTTGACTAATTTGGTTTACATTGTGAACAATGTTAAATGTAATTTCTACTGACTCTGACAAGATTGCACTATTTTGCACCCCCCTAAAGTAGACTTATAGGGGTTTCTAAATTATAAAACTTAGTTATCTAGGAGAACGGCAGCAGGCTGAGCGTTTGTATTGATGTGATGGTTTTGAGAAAAGTACGAAGGAACGAGTAAGCAATCGTAAAGAACCATGGAGGAACGAGTAAACATCGTAAAGAACCATGGAGGAACGAGTAAACAATCGTAAAGAACCATGGAGGAACGAGTAAACAATCGTAAAGAACCATGGAGGAACGAGTGAACAATCGTAAAGAACCATGGAGGAACGAGTAAACAATCGTAAAGAACCATGGAGGAACGAGTGAACAATCGTAAAGAACCATGGAGGAACGAGTAAACAATCGTAAAGAACCATGGAGGAACGAGTAAACAATCGTAAAGAACCATGGAGGAACGAGTAAACAATCGTAAAGAACCATGGAGGAACGAGTAAACAATCGTAAAGAACCATGGAGGAACGAGTAAACAATCGTAAAGAACCATGGAGGAACGAGTAAACAATCGTAAAGAACCATGGAGGAACGAGTAAACAATCGTAAAGAACCATGGAGGAACGAGTTAACAATCGTAAAGAACCACCCTCTAGTGAAGAAACGTCTGTCATCTAGTATTTTGATAAAATTACTTTTTTATCATACCCCTCAATAATTGAAAGCTTTAAGTAAAATCCAACAGAACTGTTACACAAATAATTGTCAAAGAAGAACAAAAGGTTATTTAACAATTTAATTTTGGGGTAAGTATTCTTTTATTTGATCATTCAGAATAAAGGTTTGAAAACGAAGTTGGAAGAAAGCAAATAGAGTTAGTCTCTGTGACATTTTGAAGAGCAATTGATTTGGCACCTGAAGGCAACTTGAATTAGCCCCTGACATTACACGTGGCTACAAATAAACGTACCCCCCTTGGCTCTGAGGCCGATGATAAGTTTGTTTACACTAGACAGGCAATGTGCAATTAACATTAAATTAGGTTACAAAATAATCTAAAACAGGGCCTCCTTGTATGTAATGTTAACTTCGTTTGTTAAAGAAGCTTATTCTATCCATCATTTATCTCTGTTTATCAAAAGTAGTAAGTTTGGATAAAGAGCTCAACAACTTATCATATATTTAATGGATAAATCAACAAATAGAACATTTATATGACATAGGTTATTAATAATAATTAATATTATTATTATGACTTAGGTTATTAATAAATACACATATTTATATACTTCCAATGTTAATTACCAAAAAAAACGAGGAAAGAAAAATTGAAAATGAGATTTAACATTTTAAATCACATGCTGTGTTAATTCTCAACTGTGCAACTATCCTAAGTGAAATGAACATTTACTTCGCTGATTTAATTAGATTTAATTATATACACTGATGTACTTACTGTGATTTAAAACTATAGTTATAATTAAATCCAATACTCATTCTATAATTAATTATTATGACCCAAATCACTAATTTATTTTAATTCTAATGATTTTTCCGTATTTTTTAATAATTGTCATATTAATGTTTACGTAATGTAAGCTCTCTTAAAATGGCGTGTTTATGGACGTAAATATAAAATTAAAAAAAAATATATATATATATATATATATATATTGTGAAATTAAATTTAGTAAATAATTTTACTGGTAAACAGATTTATTAGGATCGTTTTTCTTCAAATTCGAGATTTTTTCCAATATCTCAAATCTCTACTGTACCTAAGAAAAATGTGTTTCCCCTGTACTTGAAATATAAAAATAGCAAAAATATATGATATATTTACTGGTAACTGTTTTTAATTACTAAATCTATTACTAATAATAATAAAAATATACTAAACAGTCTCTAAGAAAGGTTTGTTTTTATTTTAACTATAATGATAGTTATTTGTCCGATCATCGTACAGGGTAAAAAGATTAATTGCTTTAAAATTAGTTGTTTAATTGCTTTGGTCCTAATTCAATTACACGTAGTGCAAACATTGATTACTTCTATAAACAGGTTTGTGTACTTTGGTTCGTGTAGTAGGATGTTAGCTTAGGCTATTAATAACTGGAGTTAATTTATTTGGTTTGTATAATTCATAAACTATCAAATATATATATATTTCTTTAACTAATTATTGCTATCATAATGTTTTTTTAATAGTATTTATTATTTTTGTGGATTTGTATTTGTAAAGTTTGTTTTAAGAATGGTTTTATTAATGACGGAACACGTATAAAATTTGAAAACATAACTATACTTACGTTTTCCCAGGAAATATTTAAAGTACCATCGAGTTTGATATTCTGGATTTTCAAGAACCGGTGTGCTGGGTGATCCAAAAATCTGAAAAAAACAATACATTATAACTATGGGCAGAAGATAACAATGTTATTTTACGTTAATCTATTTACGTTACTTTTGTAATGTATAGATTGTATATTGTTTTGATTTAAAATATTTAAAATTCTATGATTTTGTTAGTTAATAATTAATATTAATGTTTTGCTACAGTAATGTTTTATGGCGTCTAATAGTATATTTGGATAAAATTTTCTATACCACATTTTTATCTACACGAAAATTTACTTCTGTATTACATTCCTTCCATTTCTCTTAGATACATCCATTGGGTTTGTCCAGCAAATTGTGTTAATGCTGAATCATTGCAACAACAATTAATTACACCACCAAATCACCTTTTCAAAATCATTCGGTTGTTCGTCATAAGACATACTATCGAAATAAATTAATAGATTATTGGTTGAAGTATTACGAACCCAGTAAACGTCAGCAAACTGTCTTATTTTAACCAGTATTTTCATGTTAAAGTTTTTAAATATTATAGCGCTGAAAATGAATCCCTTGTGGTACCCCACAGTCACAAGCGAATATAGATTGAATTTAAAGTTAATTTAGTAAAAAAAACCTAGTAGTTAATGTTGTTTAGGTTTGTATACATTGGGTGCGGTATTCAGATAACTGATGTGGTTCTTATGATTATTTAATTTACTATGTTTCTGTATTTATGTAAATGTTTGTTCATCTAAATTATTAATTATGCAGTTCGAATTCAGATAACAGATTTTTGTGTGATTTTTATTTAAAGGTATGCAATTAATTATACAAATTATTTAGGTCTGTTTGTATACATCATACCTAATACAGATATTATATTTTATGATTGTGATCTCGCTCATACATTAATTTTGTTTCTGAATTTAAAATGTTTGTTTTATAATTACGTATAAACAAGGTCAGCCAGTGTATCTAATTTCTTAAGTAGTCTGTCCTTTTATCTTTTATAGAATTATAAACTTTTATAATTTTAAATTTCTAAAGTTTAATAATTCCTTATCTGAATTATAAATTATAATAATTATAATTTATCTGAATTATAATAAATCATTATAAAGAAGTTGTAGGCTTAGCATGTGAGTTTAACTGTTGAGCTTTATTGTATTGTATGCAAAAGTGAATAGATATATTATTATTATATTAGATTCCGCGTCATATAATTGTAAACCTGGCCGATTGAGCTGAAGTCACTCTCCTCTACACCCCTCGCCTAGCGGTGTTGACATTTCTACAATTTTACTACTGTAACTGCCAATTAATTGTATTCACAGAACTTCGCTCTGTGATTGTATTGCCAAAAGTTGTACAGGTGTTCCGTTCAATGCGATTGTTTATTTTGATTTCATTTATTATTCTTCAACATTATAAAACTAACTTAAACAAGGTGGAGTGTTGTTTTTATTTAGACTATTTATGTTATTATTTTTACATTTATATATGTTTATTATTGTATAGGTAATTGACTGTTTGTTAATTACCTTAACTAATTTGTTAATGACCTGTTAATGAATACGTTAAAATGGCTGACTTACAAGACGTGTACATTGTAAACTGACGCCCAGGCTTAGGCCTACAATAATATGACGCCGTATAAAATAAAATTGATTTATTGATAGCTTAATTAAACTAAGAAAAAGTTCTAACCTTTCCAAATTTACTAAATCGACTTTTTCCCAAAACAAAGTATACTTTGAAAACTTTTAACCCTAAATTTTGTAAATCAAGTTTATCATAAAAAACTGCAATTTAGGCGCATTTCTGCATTTTGGGATTAAGCGATCGATGTAAATATTGCAGGAGATAGGTTTTGTTTTGTCTTAAAACCAACATTACTTAGGTATCCATTCATTAGTTACCATCGGAATGAACAACTACTAGACTGTAATGTCCGTGCTGGGTTGAAGCACAGAGAAAAATAATGAGAGGTCGCTTTCTTATAGCCACAGCGAACGGCTCAAGGGCAGTTACAAATGATTACAACTAATATACATCTTTATACATATGTACTTTGTAGTAATAATTACTACGTTTGTCCTTGAGGATTTGGTGGAATAAAGCAGGAACTGACAAGGTACTGTCCCTGTCATTGCAATGTAAACTTAATAAACAACTACTCAACACATATTCAGCGCACTATTGAATACGACCTCTGTTTTTTATTCTCGTTTTGGATGCTGTCCGGGCGAGACAATACAGTGAATACAATACAGCTTGTTAGTTAGCTGATAATAGATGGATATTTGGTGGTTCGGATTCCACGTATTTCTAAGTTGCCATGAGCATTGGGCTATTAATTAGCAAGAGAGTACATTCATTAACAATTGATACATTCACCTGTATCTTGACGATCTTAAATTATGGCAAAAGAAAAAAGTGAGGTGTAATGTTTTAGCCAAAAATTTACACTTTTTTAAAGGAAGAACCTAACAACGCTTCTTACATTTCCATAACCTAACCTAACAACCTAGCCTCACTAAACCTAACCTAACGACTACACATTTACGATTTCATTTCTTATATGTGTTTTATTTTATGTTGCATAAGTGCCAAGGCAGAAAAGAAAGCAAATGAGTGTTTTAAATAGAAAAACAGACAGTTAAGTTTTCAAGTTCAACCTTTACTTAAAAACTACTAAAGGATTTCTATTTTAAGTGACGATGGGTTTCAGAGACACAATGCTCTTCTTCCAGATTGTCTGGCAGTATTGTCTGGCGTGTCTTCTGTCAGATTCAGATCCGTGCCGTAACGAACCTTTCTTCAGACATTGTGGTTGAGAGGGGGGGAATATAAACGTTAGGGTAGGTTGTACTTAGACAAACAAACTCACGATATCAAACGTTAAGATGACTAAAGTGCGATGGTGTAGAGAGTTGGGAGTTGTAACAGGGTTCAAGAACTATAAACAGTACTAAATAGCAAAAAATGTAAATTACAATTCCATTAATCTTTAATTGAATGCATTACTTTCCTGTACCGCTGTTTAAATTGAAAAACAATGTAAATTTACATTTAAATTCATGTAAAGACATGAATATTTAAATTTTGAATCTGTAGATTTATAGTTATATGCAACCATTTCCTGTATTATCACAGGATCGTTTTACCGAAGATTGTATGTTTCCTTCAATAATGCTAGAAAGTTTCTCACTGAAAAAATCCGTGGCATTAATCGAAAAACTAGGAACTTGAATATTGACATGTATAAAGGGCTTTGAAGGCAAGAGTTAAGAGATCACGAAAGACATGGATGACGTCATAAAGGAAGACATAATACTCAAAGGACAACAGCTACAACAAATTGAGGAAGACAGAATATACATGGACAGAAGAAGATGGAAGAGGCTTGTCAGCACACCCGGGAGACTGGAGCTGCTAAACCGATGATGATGATAATGGCCTTGGGTGAAACTATCAGAAAAAATCAAGATTACTTGAAGTAAAGACAGTGAAGCTAACATAAACAAAAAGGTAACGACAAAATACTGAAAAATGTGTAGTTATCTTAACAACACAACAAGATTATTTGTCGGAGATAACAATTGAAACTCTGAGTTATAAAAATGGTTATGGTCAACTTGGCCAAATAAAAAGAGTTATCACAGTCAAGAAATTATTCTCCTAAATTTGAATACATTCTCAAATTAAAAAAAAATTAAATTAACATGCATACTATTTGAAAACCCAAGTTGTAAAAATATTGTGGAAACATATAGAAAGTTTGAATGAATTTGCAATTGAGGTATTAAACTAATAATTTGCTTTTAAGAAAAATGTATAAATATTTTTATAAAAAAAAGCTTTGCGCCAATCTGACGAAGCCTGCTACTAACCTCGGAATCTTGGATATATTTAACATATGCGTCAGTGGCTTTGCTCATTTGCTGATACATACATGTATGAAACTTTATCGACTATTACAGCTACATACATAACCTATCAACGAATCTTCTTCTTCTTCGCCGACACAACTTTGTACGTATTTTAAGGCAGATATGAACGATTTCATGAGTCTAGGATGAGTGATAATGACCTGCATATTCTTGTTACTAACTGAGTTCGACTGTTCCTTAGAAAATGCCATTTATTAATAGCCCAATAGCTAGGACAACTAAGGGACAGCTTTATGTGGAATCCGAACCACATAATATTAGTCTGATTTTCAGATAATGACAAGCCTAATACTCAGTTATCTACAGAACATCCTCCGGACCCTGACAACCACCCAACACGGACACCACAGACTTCTCTAGCAGTGTTTATGTCGATGGCAACCATTGAGCGTCATGCCGGTATGAAGTATAGATAATTAATGCAACTTATACAGCGTTAAAACTCTTCTACTGTCTACCTCTCACTTGATTGCGTGCGAGGGGACACAGGGGTGAGGGGGAAGGTTAACCCCACCAGTGCGCCAAACCGGTTGTTGCCTAGCAACCCGCCGTATTACTCATACTGACTTTGTACGCCGCAGCTCTCGAGACCAGCTGTGCAGTCAACGCCAGTATATCGAACTAAGATCACCTGTCGACGTATGTGTTTTACTGTCATTTTTAACTGTCATTTTACAGATGTAACAAAGTTAACAGTATAATTTATTTTGAAATTTTAATGTAATAGCGGCAATAAATACTAATTTAATATAGGGCTTTTATTAACCTCGTTGATGATGTTATTTTTATGTTTGACTTGAGTTGTTTTGATAATAAATAAATACATTATTTATTTATTATCAATCATGATGATAACTGTGGAAGAAACTAATACATTTGTTCATTTGGTAAATGGTGGTGGTAATTTGGTCATGAGTGAGTGTGGTCTTGCAGATGTTTTCAGTATGGCTCATAGAATGGTATGAGTTGTTTGAGGGGAAGCGCTCAACCAATGGCAGACGCATTCCTCTCACACGCATTCAAGTCGGAGGTAGACAGTAGACTCCCTATATTCTAACGTTGGAACTATCATTTCCAAAATCAGCTTTATAGCCTATGTATAATTGATATGATATTTATTTAAAAAAGCTCGGATTTGTTTTTGTTTGGTTTAAAAAAAAAAATAAAAGCATTTCTTTTGCTCTAACATAAATGTTATACTTAAAGCCAATGCAGTTGACTCAGTAGGAAAACACCTGTTTCTGGCCTTACAATAATTATTAAATTCCAGTTTGTCCTTTTATAATCAACACAAACATACAATATACCAACTGTTTGTTCAAAAAAGACACACGAACAAGAACTAGATGTGGATATATCGATTGTTTGTTCAAACAAAGACACACGAACAAGAACTAGATGTGGATAAATCAATTGTTTGTACAAGCAAAGACACACGAACAAGAAATAGATGTGGATATATCAGTCGTTTGTTCAAACAAAGACACACGAACAAGAAGTAGATGCAGATATATCAATTATTTGTTCAAACAAAGACACACGAACAAGAACTATATATGGATATATCAATTGTTTGTTCAAACAAAGACACTCGAACAAGAAATATAAGTGGGTATATCAATAATTGTTTCTTCAAACAAAGACATACGATCAAGAAGTAAAGGTGGCTTTCGTTACTTATGGAAAGTACTTTAAAAAGTAAAAAACAACAAACGATTGGTCGAAGTGAATTATGTATTTGTTAATTTAAAATACGTCCAAACTTTAAGGATAAATTAAATTTATGAGTCGAGGAAAGAAACGATTAATTAATAGTTTACGTAACAAGAATATTTATGAAATATTTATTAAAAATGACCAGTTTAGAAAAGGTTAAATTGCTCCCTCCCCTGTAAGTGTTTGAATGGAATGTAATTAGAATTTCCCTCCCAAAGCTGCGCAGATTAAAGAAATATTATTGAAAACTCTTACTCTTTATGTTACCTTTGGACGCGTGGAATTTCAATTTGTAATATAATAGGTTGTATACTGATATTAATGGTTTATTTAGTCTGTTTAAGGAAAATTAAAGAATCATTTATATTTGAATAACTCTTGTAATGTTTTTAGGGTAACCGAATTTTAATAGATTGTGGTTTATAGGTAGGCCTATATATACAGTGTGTCCCAAAAACAAAGTGCCAAACTTCGGGAAATGGTTGTATAGGTCAAAATAAAGAGAAAATCAAGAATAGTTTTTTTCTAAAAACGTTTTGTTTATCAGATATCTGCCACTTTGTTTTTTTCACAAAAGAATTTTTATCTCCAAGTTAGCTCAACCGATCTTTATGAAACTCGCCATGCATGTTACAATAATATAGAACTATTTAAGGAAAAACAATCAACTTGATCAAATTGATAATTTCAAAATGGCGGCCATTTTAAATTGTTAAACGGAAATTGCAGGAAAACTGCAAAAATTACCAAATTCCGAAGTGTTTAGATAATTTTATTACCAATCTGTCAGTACCACAAAAGTTAAAATCGGTCAAAAAACAACCGAGACAAAAAAAATTGTGGATATCTGGTAATTGAAGCGTTTTTAGAAAAAAAAATTATTCTTGCTTGCTTTTTCTCTTTATTTTGACCTATATAACCATTTCCCGAAGTCTGGCACTTTTCTTTCGGGACAATCTGTATATATCGTATGGTTTGTTGTCAGCCACAAGTAATTAATTTTGAAAAAGCTGTGATATATATTTGGATAAAAAACCAAAAGTCAAGTGATTTGATGATAAAAATATAAATATAAGTGAGCTCCTATCACAAAGCTAAATCCAGTCAATCGAGTCATTTCAGACCTGCCTAACTGATTCTATTTATGCTAGCTAATCCCTCCGTAAAAAATGCATAGACACTCTGTAACTATGTGATCCATTGTTTGGATAGACTCCCTACAATCACATAACTGATCTAGTGTCAATCCTCATTCATACTTCCAATAGTTACAACTTCCCACGCCAGTTCGGAACCGATTCAAAAAGGTCCATTCCCTACGAGTGAGGTTCATCCCACACACATAGGGATGAAGGTGGGATGAACGTATAAGCAAATTTAAGTTGCTTATAGGTTAAACTTATCCTTAGTTATAAACGAGTAAAAGGGATAATATTTCCTTGGATATGTATTTTATTTTCACAATTATATAACGATCGTTTGGCAAAAATATATTTATTCAATACATATTCGCAAAATCCTGACAATGTTATTGATCCAATAAAATTAATTTTTTAAAATTTCTAGGAGTATTCATAGAATCCAAACTTTCCTTTAATTTTCACATTGATTACATTACTAAAATACTTAATTCTGTCAGTTTCCGATTGTGCTACCTTAGATTGTGTAAAAAAAGTCTATTACGCCACATTTCTTAGCATCATGACTTATGGGGTGGCCCTTCAGCGACAAATCTCAATAGAATTTTTATGATACAATAGAGAACCATAAGAATAATTCACACAAAATCATACAATGAGTCAACTCATATTTTAACACTACCCAGTAACTATATTTTTGAAATTTGCAAATTTTACTTAAAAAGGTAAAATGTTGTTTACTTTTAAATACGAAAGTAAATACAATACCAGAAGGAAAATGCTCATTTACTCAACTCACCATTCTTCAATGATAGAAAATTTAGCTGCTTACATGTCATGTAGAGTCATGAATAAAATCCTTAAAACAAATGTAAACGTATATAAATTAGTTCACATTAGGGCTACTATTTTAATAAAATCAAAGATAAATATAATAAAGTACCCTTTTATTCATTTTTTATAAAAATATATGACTAGTTTCGGTTCTTAGGCCATCTTCAGATAGTAAATAATATAACCTAAAATCAATTTTTTAGGTTATATTATTTACTATCTGAAGATGGCATAAGAGCCGAAACTAGTCATATATTTTTATAAAAAATGAATAAAAGGGTACTTTATTATATTTATCTTTGATTTTAAACAAATGTAAACACTTATTAAAAAAAAAAACCTAGTAAGTAGGTTCTATTACTCTAATAATACATTTTTTGAATATGACTGTTATGTAATGTTATTTTAAATTAATTTAAATCGATTTAAAACCACCACACTTATATGAAAGAGCTGTGTCGTAGATATAAATATCATAAAGATTACAATTAGACCAAGTAATTAATTTTACGACCTCTAGAAGGTAAACAATTTTCACGGAATAGATAAGAACTTTTTTCGAAGAGATAATATTCTAAAATTTATAAAACTTAGAAAAAATCCTTTCAATGAGGTTTTAAAATATAAATGCAATACATTAACAAGTTGTTGAGTAAGTTGTAAATTTGAGATAGTGAAAACTAATTAAAATTCCGGTACTTTTTTTGTTCCAACTAGGATAAAAATATTAATACTCGTAATATAATTTTAAAATGCACATTTCACAACGTACAATTAAACAAGGAAAACAACGGTGTGATTAGATTTTTCGTAGGCCTCTTAGTTCCTTTGAAAACAACATTCAAAGTCGCGTGCAAATAATTTCTACACCTACAATAGGCATAATTTATTCGTTATTATTAGTTTGTTATGACCTAACTCCCCCCCCCTACATAATGTGTAACTCACCTCTTCCTTCTCGCCCAAGGAGTCGCCGTTCTCCACTCGGAACCTCCTGCCGTTGGACTCGTGGCCGTTGACTTCCACCTGGGGCAGCTGGAACAACAGACACACTTCTACAATCCACGCTAGTCATTGTTACTTTACAATAGTAACGGTCTTAAAGTTAGCAATGTTCATACCGATGTGATATAAGGCGATTCTCTCTTGTATAATCTATTTATTGAATCCCCGACTTGACTTCAGAGCACTACTGCAGCATGTGCTGGAACTACGAAGAGCTTGAAAACGCTATTACCAATGATGTGACGATATTAGCCGGCCGTAACTATAGCAGCGCCTGCACGCATAGCTGACACATTTAAGTTCTTTATCTGCTCCTTGCTGATTATCTACTTGTTTAAAAATGTCTTTTGAGTTATCATAAGTGATTAAAAAGTTGTAGCCATTTAATATTTTAAAACCAAGATATATGAAGGTAATTATTGTTTAGTTATTTTTTAAGTTTATAATCAGAGTCGTAATGTTTTTTACAAAGCTTGCTCTATCTAGTCTTGTGTTTAATTTATAAAGAAATGTAAGAAAAATAAAGTATATGTTGGGTTTATGGTCATGCATTTGGTCTAGAAAGGTGGTAGATAGCTTAAGGTTGTACTAAGCGGGTGAAATGTACCACTGTATATGCTACAATATACGTGCGGTGGTATTGACCCACCCACCCAACTATACACGTGCAGTGGTGACCCACCCACCCATACATGTGAAATGGTATTGACCCACCCACCCGAACATACACGTGCAGTGGTGACTCACCTACCCTTACATGTGAATTGGTATTGACCCATCCACCCACCCATACACGTGAATTGGTATTGAACCACCCACCCAAACATACACGTGCAGTGGTAACCCACCTACCCATACATGTGCAGTAGTATTGCACCATCCACCCACCCATACACGTGAATTGGTATTGACCCACCCACCCAAACATACACGTGCAGTGGTGATCCACCCACCTTTACACGTGCAGTGGTGAACCACCCACCCATACGTGTGCAGTAGTGAACCGTCCACCCATACATGTGTATTGACCCACTCGCCCACCTCTACAAGTACAGTGTATTGGTGTAAAGAAGTGAGAAAAAGTTCAGGTAAATCGGTCAAATCATTCTTGATTTATGATTTTTTTGCAAAAAATACAAAAAGACAGACACTCAATTAAGCGGAATTTGAAAATAAATATTTCTAATTTTGTCTCTACCGTAGAATTCGATTACCGTAGAATTCGAAAATTAAAAGCCAGAATATATTTTATGTGATAAACTGTCTACATATTAACATACATTTTCTAAATTCATGGCCAACGGAGCTATTGGATTTTATGCCCCCTTGAAAAAAGATTCTTTAAAACTGCGCTTGGGTTTGAATTCTTCACAACTGTCTTGCCTTTGAAAACAAATAAATGGTTCCAAATAATTGGCACAAAATTTCCCCCACTTTAAACAATAAAAAATCTAACTTTGAAAGTTACCAGTTTGGTTCCCAAATATGTTATTTTGCAATAACTCAACAACTAGTCAAGTTAGAGACATGCAGGTTTTATACTAAAATATTCTAAATTGTAATTCAAATCTTTCCTGAAAATTTAATCAAAATTGTTAGAGCCGGTTATTAGAAAACAAATTTTGTATGTTTTTTGCCCATACAATAATAAAAACAAAATTTCAAAAAAGTGAAAAAGTGGTCTGGAGATATTTGCTAACAACACCAACTTACCAACTTTCTATTATCCATCCGTTTGGTCTCCAGCGAACTGCACATACACACAAACACACATACGGACAGACACCACAATTCTTTTTCGGAAAAAAAAAACACTTTCAGGTTAAGGAGGCCATTAAATGGATTTTTAGACCAACTTGTAAACAATTTTTTTTACGATCACAATACTTTCTCTATGCTAACGCATATAGGAGAAAGTAAAATGTAATAAGGACCGAACAGTTCAACCCTCTAGATCACCGCTGTATTATGTCACTGAGTGTAAGTCATCAACAGGGAAACTTCAATTTTTCATTGAAAGTTCATAAAGTTTCATCCAATTAAGGACTTTTCCAATAAGAGCTCTGACTTTTTCTGAAACTCTATAGTAACTGTTGAACCTAACCTAATATAACAACCTAACTTTACTCTTCAGTAATAAATATCCGGAGATTATCTCATCGACGAGTTTTCACGTCATTTATGGCAATGTTTTATTACTCATTGTTTACCATGGATATATTAAATTCGTCAATTTCAAAATATAAAAAAATGTTGCAGTTGATAAGTGAACTAAATTATGTTCTTAATAGACGTTAATTAAAAAAAATTAACCCTCAGATGGTCACGATTCGTAAAAGTGGCTAACTTTATAAAACACTTTAAAAATATTTTACAAAATTCCTGCGAAAATGCACGAACTAAAATTTTAATTTAACATTATCTGTAGTATTCTACTAATTCTAGGACATGTATTATTCATTATTCGTAACCAATACATCGATCGTAGATATATAGATTAATATGAGAGGCGAATGTGTGTGATGCGTGTAGATGAACGAGTGTAGTCATTTTTACTAAGGCCATTTATAAATAGCCCACTATACATTGAAATTAAGTGACCTACAAATTTATGTGGAATACGAACGACTTGGTATTGGTCTGATTTTCAGCTAATTGACAAGTCTGACACTCAGTTCTCTCTGTACAATCTTAGGACCCTGACTACCACCCAACATGGACACCCCAGACCTCTCTAGTAGTGTCCACGTCGATAGCAACCATTGAGCGGGCACCATGTCGGTATTAAGAGGATCGATCATAAAGCCTATCTCCTACAATCTCCACAGCACTTCGTCCTCTAGTAGCTGGATTACAGCACTGCGCCACTAGTGCCGATTGTTGCTAATTTGTACTTAAAGAGCCAAGTGAGCGATGCATAAGTGTGGAGGAGGGTATCAAACTACTGTACGTGTATGGGTGGACGGGTGGGTTATTACCACTGTACGTGTATGGGTGGACGGGTGGGTTATTACACTGTATGTATATGGATGGGCGGGTGGGCCATTACCACTGTACGTGTATGGGTGGACGGGTGGGTTATTACACTGTATGTATATGGATGGGCGGGTGGGCCATTACCACTGTACGTGTATGGGTGGACGGGTGGGTTATTACACTGTACGTGTATGGGTGGACGGGTGGGTTATTACCACTGTACGTGTATGGGGCCATTACCACTGTACGTGTATGGGTGGGCGGATGGGTTAGCTGGCGTAAATAGTGTTTCAGTTTTTTGTAGCCTTCTTATAGACATATGTAAAGAAAGAAGAGTTTTTTTTTTATCCACTAAAGCAGAATAAGAATCTTTGACGGAAACTCAAATTGACCACATTCTGATGGACAGTTAGATATTTATAATTTAGTAATTATAAAATGGGTTTTCTATCATTTACTTTTGCTTGCACACATTTAGTAATGTTAAATTGTAAATATGTGTTGAATATTTTCTAAAGCTGTCTTGTCAAGAGTCGGTCATTCAAAAGTAGGTTGGAAAGTGGACCAATAAGGGTTGTGATACATTTTGTAGGTGGGGGGGGGGAGACATGAACGATTCTTATCGTAGTATAGTGAGTGGAGAGTCTGGACATTAATTGTATATTGTAGATTCTAATTATAAGACGGTCAGTTAATTTATATAAATATTATCAATTTAATTGAAATTTTTTAAATAACTCTTTATAAAATGTTAAGAATTTCAAGAGGTATATTACAATGATCTACCTCTAAGGGTAGGAAAACAAAACGATGCTGACTTTCAAACCCCTGGAAGTAAAGTAGTCTTGAATCATTTGACGAGCAGATTTATTATGTGACGTGACCTTTGACCTACATTATGTATTCCTCCCCCAAGAGAGGGATGAATATGATCGTGTATCGGAGCCCCAGGCAGCCCAAACTAGTGTTAAACTGCAAGTTAGTTAGTTACTATCGAACGATTGAAAAAGGCTCCGGGGGTTGCTCGTGCGAATGTCATTGGTTCAAGGATATTAAACAGGACCAGCGTCTGTACGATATTCCACTCAGAGCACATGTGATATTGATATGGATCTACCATTTACCATGATTTGAGAAAATTATATTCTTATAAGTTTATTGCCCATTAAAATAAAAATAAAAAAAAACTAAAATTTCAAAAAATCGAAAAATGATCTGGAGATATTGGCTAAATACACCTACATAGCAAATTTCATAAAAATTGATCTATCAGTTTGGTTTCCAGTGAACTGCACATACACACAGACCCACCCGCCCACCCATACAAGTACAGTGATATTGACCCACGTGCCCCCTCGGACAAGAACAGTGGTATTGACCCACCCGCCTACCCATACAAGTACAGTGATATTGACCCACCTGCCCCCTCGGACAAGAACAGTGGTATTGACACATCCGCCCACCCATACACGTACAGTGGTATTGTCCCACCCACCATCCATACACGTACATTAGTATTGACCCACCCGCCTACCCATACAAGTACAGTGATATTGACCCACCCGCTCACCCGTACAAATACAGTGATATTGACCCACCCGCTCACCCGTACAAGTACAGTGATATTGACCCACCCGCCCACCCTTACAAGTACAGTGATATATATACCCACCTCGTATATATACCACTCGTACAAGTACGCTGGTAATGACCCTCCCGCCCACCTATACACGTAAGCTGGTAATGACCGTCCCACCCACCACACACGTACACTGGAAAGACGGATGGGTTAATGACACTGTACGTGTAAGGGCGGGCGGGTGGGTCAATGCCACTGTACGTGTATGGGCAGACGGATGGGTTAATGCCACTGTACGTGTATGGGGGGGCGGGTGCGTCAATACCACTATACGTGTATGGGCGGGCGGGTAGGTCAATACTACTGTACGTGTATGGATGGTGGGTGGGACAATACCACTGTACGTGTATGGGTGGGCGGGTGTGTCAATACAACTGTACGTGTATAGGTGGGCGGTTGGGTCAATACCACTGTGCGTGTATGGGTGGGCGGGTGGGCCGTCCATCACTGTACGTGTATGGGTGTGTGCGAGGGCCGTCTACCACTGAACGTGTATGGGTGGGTGGGTGGGCCGTCCATCACTGTACGTGTATGGGTGTGTGCGAGGGCCGTCTACCACTGTACGTGTATGGGTGGGCGGGTGGGCCGTCCATCACTGTACGTGTATGGGTGTGTGCGAGGGCCGTCTACCACTGAACGTGTATGGGTGGGTGGGTGGGCCGTCCATCACTGTACGTGTATGGGTGTGTGCGAGGGCCGTCTACCACTGTACGTGTATGGGTGGGCGGGTGGGCCGTCCATCACTGTACGTGTATGGGTGTGTGCGAGGGCCGTCTACCACTGAACGTGTATGGGTGGGTGGGTGGGACGATCAGAATACTTTCTCTATGCTAACGCATATATGAGAAAGTAAAACGTACAAATGCAATATTACATGCCTTTAGCAATGGTTGATATATGAGTGGATACTGTCAGAGAAATCTGTGGTGTCCATGTTGGATGATAGTCAGTGTCCGGATGTTGTCTAGGGGAAAGAACTGAGTATTTATTATCTTGACAATTAGCTGAAAATCAGACATACTATGTGGTTCGGATTCCACGTAAATCTGTAGGTCTCCTAGTTGCCCTGGCTGTTAAAAAATGGACCTTAATGAATGAAGTTGAACTCAGTAATCAGACAACATCTACACTCATTATACACACGTGTTAGTGTTAATATTCACCTTAAAATGCGTGTAGTCTTGTTACTAACAGAGTTCGACTTAGCTCAGAAAGGGCGATTACAACTAGTAATGCCCTGTAAAGAATTGTAATACAAATAGTAACTGTATGGAAAGTATTAATAGCCAGGGCAACTTAGGGGCTCATAAATTTACGTGGAATCCGAACCACGTAGTATTGGTGTGATATTTTCGGCTAATTGATAAGCCTAATACTCAATTCTCTTCTCTACACAACATTCGGACATTGACTACCACCCAACATAGAACTCCTAGGTTTCTCTAATAGGAACCATTGAGCGGACGCCGTGTTGGTATTTTTTTAACGATGTAAATGTATACAAATTTCGTAAAAATATGAACGTCATCTAAATCAAGTTTTACTAAAATGGTAGGACTCGATGGAGAGAGGTATCGTTAGAGGAATCTATATTGCAAATAAAAGTCAAGAGCGTCTTTAAAGCAAAACTTCTCGCCAAAGACATCCGTAAGATTTAAATCACGTACTTTTTATTTTAAGTCATACAACCTAGGCAAACTTTACAAAAACTTTTTTCCTGGGCTTTAGTCTTCGGAGTTATAGTGAGATGATTGTGAACCTAAGAGAAAAAATCAAGTAAATATTTTTACTCTACGGTAATAAAATACTTATTCCGATGAAAACTAAAAAAGGCAGTTCAAACTTGCACCAAAACAATTTAAATTAAAGTTTGTGGCAGGAATTGTGAGCGACTATTGTTTGGAACTTCAATATTTCCGCCCACACTTATTGGACTTTGTTCAAGAATGAAATATCCTGAAAATCTTGTGAATATAACAAAATATTATGGTGATCGATTTGATCTAAGTTTACGATCCTCATGCCAAACAGTGATTCGCAATCGAATGTCGAGATTGATCACCGATAAATATTTTTCAGTTTTTGTATTTTTAACACAATCTATTTGTCTTGTTTGACGTTCACTTGTTTTATTTTTCTATCCATATTTATTATGTTAACTAAGAATTTATTCAACGGTCTGAGGCATTAGGCAATTGAACCTCAGTTACAGATAGCGCAAGTAATATTCACCTTAAACTAAACTAGTTCTACTTTTTACTCTGTCTGATAAGTTCCACGCACATATCGATAGTATATGGGGAAAAAATTGGTATATTATGATAAAAAGAAAATATGCCTCTTTCCAGAAAAAAAACTGTAATATAATTTAGACATTATTACAGTATTCTAATTAAAAATATCAGTCGGTGATCATTTAATTTGTAGGCTGTTAATTAGCTAGCTGTTTCCAAGATACTTTTAATCTTACATCCTAATTAAAAAATTTAACATAACACCCACGTTAAAGCGTGAATGTAAAAAATGTTAATCTACACTAAATTGCATTAAAACGAGTAAAACAGATAAACTCCATGAATCATAGACATATGGTTAATATACCTTCGAACTTTCATTTAAGAAAGACTAAAGGTGGAGATACACTTCTCAAAGTATTTTTGAAGGTAGAGCTCATCTACGAACTTCTGTTGTATTTTAAGTCTTGTCACGTTGGTAGCGATGATTTGGTAAGCTGATTCTGCTAAATCGTATATCTATGACAGCAATGCTACATACTATTTGATTACAAAATCGTCCTATGTGTGTAGGAGTTCTAGATACTATTACCAACAGTGGAAGAATACATTGAAGCGATGACTGACAATAGGATGAGCTTTGGCAAGCAGACCGACGCACCACCGACAAAGCCGCCAAGGCTTCCTTTGATAGGCTTAAGGGTGGTCATATCGGTGGTCAATATTCCAGCAAGTGTCGACTACTCATGTTCTCTGTCAATTCAGTCCTGCTCTATGGAGCTTAGGTTTAGGCTCATGCCCTCAACAAGAAGTGCACCACAATAAGCTTTTGCGCGTAAAGCGTCTGAGAGCGTTGTGTTGTAACCGTTACCACACGGTCTCTGATCCGTTATTCTGGAAATCGCGGATCGTCCCAGTCCATTTTTGGCACGTTAGAAGCAGGTGATCTACTTCAAGAGACTCGCACCCTGCAGGAAGGCTGTTTTAACTGAAGAATGTAATCGTACTTTCGCTGATTGGAAGGTTAGCTTGGAGACAGAAACGGGAGGCTGATGGACTGCGAAGTTAAGCTAAGCCAGACCTTAGGTAAAGAGCGACTCCGATTTTTGTTATAATGGTTACATCCACCACAATCATCACAAAATAGGAAGTGTGTCGAGTTCCCATTTAGCCAACTATCGGCACTCAAAACACACCATCTTGACTTGCGGCCAATGGCTTGCTCTTTGTCAGTCACTCGTATCTGGGGTTGGTTTATTTGCTCCGCACACGTTTGTGACGAATGTGACGTAGGGGGGACGTCATCTGGAACTTCTTCATCATAGGATTACTGAAGGTGACAAAGGTGGATCTTGATCGGCCTTGAATTATTAAATGTTTAGGATGATCTTTTATTTGAACTGACGATCAACGCCCTAGCCTTGATAATGTGTTGGAGGTTTCAGGTTAGTGACCTTTGAAAAGAGGGGATTAAGCTCTGACTGCAACGTGTGAAAACGAATATTTAGCTATAGCAAAGAAGGAGAGAAAACTCATAAGAAAGAGAGTTTGGACCGAGTTTCAAAAATGGGACTTTGAGACTAATAAGTTTAAAGAAGTATATGACAGAATTGAGAAAATGGGAGTTGCTATGAGGAAAAAAGAAAAATAAGCTTCTAAGCCCATTTGAAACGAATGAATGACGATGGAATGTTAGTATAGAAAATATTCATGTATTTTGATATCACCTCCAACCCCCACGTAAGATTGTTCAAAGAAGTAAAATCAGATTTAGCTAATATGGGCATTGGAGAAGAAGGGAATGCAAATAGAGACTTCATAAAAGATAAAATTCAACGTTTTGTATGTTTTGAAATGAATATAAAAAGAACTGAAGGAGCATTGTAAGAGGATGATGATATATTTGCAGAAGTGAAAAGAGAATGAACACAATAGGATAAATATACATCGTACAATAGTCGTTTAGTGCAGTTCTTAGACGGCCGAAATCGAAAAAAATTAGGGTGTTATCGAATTTAAAGCATTTTCCTGAAGTAAAATACTCTATAGAGGGTGGAAAGAGTAATTCAATTTGATCGCAAATAGCTCTAGTGTCCAAGGGGGGCGAGCCCCCTGATGGGAGCTGAGAGCTACCAGCGGGGTGCACGCACTTTCCCTCTACAAATTTTCGATCACAGCCCTTCATCTCAACCAAACTCAGCACTTCATCTGGTTCAATATATAATAGATCATTTATAGTTTTGAGTTTACTGATTCCACATAGTTATTTTAAAAAGTTAATTAGTATCAATAAGAAAACATAAACATTAATATATAGACGATTGTTCGTAAACAAACATAATACACGTCCACCCACCCATCCAAGCACGAGAGTGATGATGACTCTCCCGCCTACTCCGATACGTACGATGGTGACGTGATCCCATGTCCACCTATATACGTGCTGTGGCAAAAGAAAACATATTGTATGACACAAAATCCGTAAAAAAGTGACAAAACACAAACAAATCGACATTATAACACCGTCACAAAACCATCAATACGCACAAGTGAAACATTCAACAAAAAGGGAAGAGTAGTGAGGAAAATCCTCGGACTACGAAAGAAGACGGATATATACTAATTATTAATGGGACATCAATTCTACTGACCTATTACAAGATTACCAAAGACCAGCCTCACACGAAATATAATAAACTCATAATAATAACAAAAAACCCAACACACGGGATTACAGAGAC
This sequence comes from Stictocephala bisonia, assembly GCA_035578905.1. Lineage (NCBI taxonomy): Eukaryota > Metazoa > Arthropoda > Insecta > Hemiptera > Membracidae > Stictocephala > Stictocephala bisonia. Next base: position 530,345 of record JAQJVL010000499.1, on the reverse strand, counting down.
GCAACAACATTTAAACACAACAAAGATGAGAAAATTTAAATTCTCATCTTGTTGCCAAGCTCAGAGCCCTTGGATTCACTGGCCCACTACTCCAGTGGATTCAGAGTTATTTGTCTGGACGAACACTGCAGGTCAAGTTTGCTTCCTTTCTCTCGGCTGCTGTGGTACGAGTGACGTCAGGAGTGCCTCAGGGGTCTCTTCTGGGCCCTTTTTTGTTTAGCCTTTTTATCAACGACATTGGTAGTCTCTTGGACTGTAAGTTTGTTCTTTTTGCTGACGACATTAAGATCTACCATGAAGTTTCGTCAGTTTGCAACCAGCATTTGCTTCAGAAGAATTTGGACTATGTCGCTCAGTGGTGTGAAGTGAATGCCATGCACCTGAACGCGTCTAAATGTCAGGTTATGACCTTTGGAAGATCTAAACTGCCAATTCCTTTTGTCTACAGCCTTCGTGGATCAGTGTTGAAGAGAGTGACTGTGGTAAAGGACCTGGGAGTGTTTTTCACACCTGACCTTGATCCTGGCGAACATGTCTTAAAAACTTGTGCTAGAGCGAACAGGGTTCTGGGACTTATAGCTCGAGCTTCTAGAAATGCTTTCTCCCCTGAGACTTTGAAGTGTTTGTATGTGACTCTTGTGCGCCCTATCTTAGAATATGGCTCCACTATTTGGGCACCTCATCAGATTGGCCACTGCTGTTCCCTTAATCTGGTTGAAAAGCGTTTTCTTCGTCTGTTGGGTGTCAGAGATGGACAGAACTACCTGGATGTTGATGTTCGGCAGGTTGCTGATCATTATGGGCTTATCTCTCTTATGGCCAGAAGAATAGCCCTGGACCTATTCTTCTTGTTCAAGATTGTGAATGGGCTGGTTGATTGTCCTGAACTTCTCCAGCGGATTGACTTTCATGTTCCACGTCGCACTCGGCGGACTCAAACTTTTGCAAAGCACCACTATCCAACTGTTTATGGGTACCATAGCACGATACCTCGTCTCTTGCGCCTGGGGAATGATTCACAGCTTGAATTCTTTGGCCAGTCTTTTGAATCTTTTAGAAGATTGGCGCTTATTTATGTATCTGCCCTCGCTACTACCTAATGTGTTACTGCTACCTTGTTTCACCAATTTTCTTATTATAATTATCTTATTATTGTTGAATTATACCTTGCTTGTTACTTAGATATATTATATGTTATGCTTTGCCTCTTTTCAGATCTTACTTTGTTTGATTGTCTACCACTTACATATACTCACATATATTTATATGAATGTTATTACTTTGTTTACCTAATTATGTTGATATTACGTTGTTATTATTGTATTATAATTTATCATAGATATTATATTTTGTTGATCATATGTGTTCTTGTTATTATCTTCTTTGTTAGGTATTACACTGGGTAGTAGTGAGGTTACACAAATTGTCTTATTATAATTACCTTATTATTATTGAGTTATGCCTTGCTGGTTACTTAGTTGTATTAGTATGTTATGCTTCGCCTCTTTCCAGATCTTAATGTATAGTTGTTGTTGTAAATTGAAGTTTTGTTTGATTGTTTACCATTTACATATACTTACATATATTTACATGAATGTGGTTACTTTGTTTACCTAATTATGTTTATATTACGTTGTTATTATTGTAATTTGATTTATTCTAGATATTTATATTTCGTTGGTCATATGTGTTCTTGTATTATCTTATTTGTTATAATTTGTAATATACTCGTATCTCTTTTAACTTTAAGTGGACACTTACTGGCACATATGAGGTTAAGTTTACCAGTAAGCCATCCTTGAATATATTCATTTGTATAATGGTGTTAACCGTTTATAATAATAATAATAATAATAAAAACGTAATAGAACCTTAAACTATGGCCAGACATAAATACAACAACAAAATTGATATATAGGATTCAATAAAAAAGCAAAAAACAGAACAAAAAAAAGCAAACAAGTCAACAAATAAAACCAAACCAAAATGGTCAGAAGAACGGAAGAAGCCATTCGCTGAGAGAATTAGATTATAATAGAAAAATAGAAAGAACAACAAGTAAACAGAGGTTCAATAGCGTATTGTTTTCATAAGTATAATAATAATAACAATAATAAACGTGAATTTAAATTTCTAACAAGAAATGAAACAGTGAAGAATATCAATCAACATAACTTTAAAATCTGCAAGTATCAGTCTCATCTTTGGAATCCAATTGTTACAAAACTTTCTGAAACCACCCCTAGTGATATTTCTGACAGTTCCTATCATAGTTCTGTAATGTTATATTCAAAATTCCCTCATATAACAACGGAATAGCTTATTCTATAAGTATTGCTCCAAAATGTAACTTATCACTAAACTATTAATTGTCTACATAATCTGTCATACTTACCAGTTCGACAGAGCCATAATGTCGTCTGCTGAACACACCCCTTCGAGAAATAAGGTCATTGGACGTTGAGCTGAAACAAAAAAAGAATGTATCAGTAGTGTAAATACATTGGTTTACTAAAGGAGAAGGTGGGTTTACTAAGAAAAGACAATATTATGGGTGTAACTTTGTTTTGGCGGTAAAAGGGTATATTGTAAAACAACATGGTCTTGTAAATCAACTCATTTTCAAGTCTTATCAACATCGACAGTACATTAGCTTCTTAAAGGAATTATTTTATTTTTAAAAAAGTAAAAAAACTTATGTGAAGTTTACTACCAATTATCATCCAATTAATTACTACCAGTTTACCCAGGCGTCCAGTTTAGCGCTTCAAGGAATTTAGTTCTCGATTTTATCACACTGTTGTTAAGAGTAGCAAAGAGTCTGACTCACTAACACACACTCTTAACTTGTTCCCTTCTCTCTCCCTCACAGTCCACACCCCTGCCATACCCCGAAAATTGTAAAAAGTACATAACTTCCGTCATGTATAGTAAACTCTAGTAATGAATTATTATTAATTTATTCTCTTAGCCAAGGATAATTATTGTAAACATTAAAAAAAATTATAATGATGCTATTTATATACCAATAATTAGTCACCATTTAAAACAATATTATTTTTGTTAAGTTTTACTTTATATTAGGTTGGTTTTTACTTTTTTTTCACAGTAGAAATATTCTCAGAATTTTAGTAAAATATATATATTTTACTATTTTATTTTAGTAAAATATAAAATATATCACAGAATTTTAGTAAAATATAGTAAAATTTTAGTAAAATAAAATATATAACAATGTATAAAATATATACATTTGCTTAACCCTCAAGCACATACGTGGGGTGCTGAGGGCACCCCGGTGTTGTAAAATAAGGGAAATTTTGCTTTTGGGGTTGGCATCACTGCTGACCTTGGCAGTACCTTTCCATTGCAAAATGCATCACCCTTGAGTCAGTCTGCTGCCTGACAGTATCAAATCCGGCCGTTTGTCGTGGTTATAAACAGTTTTGTTCCATAGGGTGCTGACAACACCCCACGTATGCAATTGTGTTATTATTTTTTCGTGTGTTTAATTGCAATAGTTTTGAGGTTTTTTATAAATACTCTTACTTTACTCTTACTCTTTATAAATGCTTTTTGGTGTATATAATGGCTGAAGATCGAATCCTAGACATTGCTGGAATAAATTCCTTCGTCTTGTTCAAAGCCAACAATGTTGGAAACGACGGCACAAACAGATTACAGTATCTTCGTACTTTATCCACTGCCTTACTGGATCCTCAAATTAGAAAAAGGGCAGTAATGCAAAATCTACCCAAAGAAATCAGAACAAAAGCATGTAAAATAGCAAAGCTTGAACCAGTTCAGCCTGACGCAGCTAATGCCCGAACAGCTGGAAGATGCACCGTATGCCCAAGAAAATCAAACAAGAAAACGAAGTTTTATTGCAACGCCTGTCAGAAGTACATGTGTTTGAACCATATGAAAAATATCTGCCATGACTGCTTTGAAAAGAAAACTATAGAAAGTTCGTCAAGCGGTGAAGACTAAACTTGAACTGTATCTTAAGCAATGATCCATTCAGTTTGTATTTAAATTTTCTCTAATTTCTTGAACTTTTATAAAATAAACAATATTTATATAAATATATTTTTTTTGTGTAAAAACCTTGTCTATATTGTAAAACATATAATGGTACAAAGGTGTGATGAATAAAACGCCAAAATACTTATAAATAAAATTAAGAAACATGGGGTGTTGCTAGCACCCCACGTATGTACTAATGTAACTTTCAACCACGTATGTGCCTGAGGGTTAATGAGTTATGTACCTAGAAAGGCCAAAATACCCACTTAAGGTAGCCATATCTGCATAAAGTTATTTTTATTTTGCCTTTAACATATTAACTACTTACTTTATTAAAACTCTTATAAGAAACATACTCTAATTTATTAACGAATTTCTTTAAGGTTTGATTTACAGAGATGATGTGAAATGTGGTCAAACTCAGGAAAATTTGAGGTCGAAATAATCTATATCGATCTTGCCTTAACAATTACTGTTGGCTATACTATTAGTTTTTTCTTTAATTTTAAATTTCATTAACATTTGTTGCTGATTTTGAATTCTGGAAGAAAATGAAATACATATTGTAAATAAAATAATTGCCTTTTTAAAATGATTTTTAATCAAGTAGGTACTAAAAAAAATACTAATGATTATTTTTGTTTATATTTAAGTCATAATGTTAATACTATTTATCTTAAAATACACTTTTGTATGTTGTTACTTAATCATTAATTTAAAATAGAATAGACTTACACAAAATAATAGACGAAATAACAGCACTTATACTCAAAGGTATAAATTTTTCGTAAAAACATGAAAGCCACTTGAGTCACATTTTATTAAACTGGTAGTACTCGCTGTCGAACGATATCGTTAGAGGAATCGATATTGCAAATAAGTCAGGAGCGTCTTTAAGGTGAAACTTCTCGCCAAATACATCCGTAAGATTTAAATCACGTACTCTTGAGATAAAGTTTTACAGCTTTGGCAAACTTTACTGAAAAATTATTTCCATCATGGCTTTAGTCACCGGAGTGACAATAAGAGGATTGTAAGCATATGAGCAGAGATTAAGGTTGGTGTGTGCTGTAAGTAATTTATTTATAAGTTCTCATTAAATAACGGCTTCCTGGAAACTGTAACGTTTGTAATAAGAAAAGGCGAGATCTTCCTGATAACTAGAATACATCAATCTATAGGTATTCAGTATTTAGATTTGAGATACCGACACAGCTTGATTACTTGGTTAGCTTGAAAGATTACTCGAGTGTTTCAAGTTTCAAGTTTCTTTATTATGCCAAGAATACAAAATTGTACATGGGCATTTGTCACTTATATACAATACTAATTGTCATTACAATACTAAAATAACTCAAAATACCTTAATTTCACTAAAACTAAGGAAATTGGTACTAAGTACACAGCGTCTATTGTTCTATGAGTATTGGTGGTCTGTGTACTAACCCAGTTAAACTGAGCTCAGAAAGGACGCGTTATTAATAATCTAATAGCCAGAGCAACAAAGAGACCTACACTTTTACGTGGAATCCGAACCACGTAGTACTAGTCTGATTTTAAGCTGATTGATGTACCTTTTTGTGCGAAATACATTAGTCCTAAATATTTTAATAAACTTATTTAACATTATGGTAATCAATTATGTTATGAAAACAAGCCTAAAGTAAAAATGAACATAATTCAGTTTGTTAAAGATACTAGGGAACCGGTTTAAAAGCCCAATATCGATTATTTTTTAGTTGTTGTTTTGTTATTTAATTTATTTGCTATAGATTGTAGGTATTTGTTATATGTTTTTTCTACTACTGTACTATATATTTTATATTTATTTAATTTGTTATCCTTGTTACAGTATTGGTATAGTTGATATAGTTATTGTTAAACATTTATAGTTTTTATTTTATTTTTTAAAATTTAATCTGTTTGCTGTAGGTTGTAGGAAATTTGTTATAAGTCATTTCTACTACTATATATTTTATTAAAATTGTTATCCTTGTTATAGTATTGGTTAAGTTATTATGTTTATTGTTCGTATCATGTTTGTATCAATTGATAACATTTATAGTTTACATTTATTTTTGTTTGTTTTTTAATACTGTTCCAGGTAGCTAATAAACGAAGAGATGGTGACTGACACTTCTGATTGCTAGAACTAAATGATCAAATAATTACAATTGTATAAAGCCAACTATATTCCCGCACGCATCCTGCGAGGTGCATTAGGAATTTATGTTCAATTTTTATAGCATACAATATTTTTTTGAATATAGAATTTTTGAACTTGAACTTGATAAGCCTGATATTCAGTTCTCTCCCATACACAACAACTGGACTCTGACTACCATCAAACACGGACTCCCCAAACTTCTCTAGTATTGTCCACGTCGTTGGTAACCATTGAGCGGTCGATGTGGAGGACCGACCATGGAAACTATCGGCTGCAATCTCCTCGAAAACCTTGTCCCTAAGTAGTTGGATTTCAACACTGCGCCACTAGTGCCGTCACATAACTCTTACGTCCTGCCTACTCACCTTACACAGAGTTTATTCAACGGTGCTAGTTCACCAATATCCTACTCATAGTCTACGACTTATTTTGTCGTGGGATATCTTGTATATTTCGATCAAAACGACATTTACTACAACCAAAATATATAAAAGAGCGAATACATGTCTGTCTGTGTGTAGGTTATCATCAGCCGTTAAATGAAATGACAACGTTTGAAAAAACGAGCGCATGACGGGGTTGGCACGCGAAGCGTGCAGGGGTGTCCCCTAGTCTTTATAAATTATGAAACCCAAAAACAGAATTTTCCTAATCAAGTTTTGTTCATTGAGAGAGGCAGGTAACTTTCTGCAACACTACCTACCATTTAGACGATAGTCTTGTGTTTCATACAACATTATTTTCAACAAATCGATCGTATAGTGAGCTCACTTGTGTGGCCGGGAAATGTTTGTTCCTGCTGCGTAGATCCAGTGCCTGGCGAGTCCCTCGTGCACAGTGTTCGTGTCAAGCCGTGTCACTCGCCCTTTGTGCACTGCCCTACTATATTATGCACAACTGCTAGGGGAAGGGGGTTGTGGGGTGAACGACATACGTCGTATTTTAACTTCGTTACGTGCAACATTTTCAGATTAGCATAGTCGTGTCACTTGGTAAATAAATACATTATTCTTTCAACACCACTATTCATTGCAAAATACCACTAAATATTATTATAAAACTTAAAATGAAGAAATACTTAATACCGTCACAGCGTCCGCTGAATGTTTGTCATTGACGAGGATACTACTAGAGAAGTCTGGGGTGACCATGTTGGATGATAGTCAAGGTTTAGGTGTTCTGTTGAGAAGACAGCTGAGTGTCAGACTTGTCAGATAGCTGAAAGTCAGACCAACACTACGTAGTTCAGATTCCATGTAAAGCTATAGGTCCCATAGTTGCCCTGGCTATTGGACTATTAATAAATAGTCCTCTCCGATCTATGTTGAACTCAGATAGTAACAATGACTAAACTCATTCATTTACACTCATCACCCCTCATATTCGCCCATATCTCTACGATCGGCGTCTAAGAAATGAAAAAAATTGATATACTAGTTAGTAATAGGTCTCTTACTAGACTGTTATCGGTTGGCACTGTTAACTTCATTGCGGTTAGTCTCGGATAGGATTACCGCGGGAAGTGCAACTAAATTTAGCTTTATGTGTTTAGAACTTTAGTTGTGAAATATTGAGGCTGTCAGGCATATATTAATTGTGCAATTTTGTTAATTGTATTATATTTGTTATTTGATAATTTGTATTTCTGTATTGAAATGGATTTTTCCGTAGACAAACAAATAAATAAATGGTCCAGGATTTGAACACTTCTCCCCTAAATTGATTTTAGAAGTGCTAACCACTAGACTGATTTTAGAAGTGCTAACCACTAGACTGATTTTAGAAGTGCTAACCACTAGACTGATTTTAGTAGTGCTAACCACTAGACGAGCACTATGTCTATTACTAACTACTACTTCTTCGTGCTATCCTCATGCTATCTATACCTATGAAAAGCAAATACCACTCATCGCTGTAACTAAAAAAGTACTAATTCTACGAGGCTGAAATTTTGTAGAGTCAAAGGTGTTATGTTGTAGATGTACAATAAAAAGGGATTTAAAAAAATTCTTACTAAATCGAAGATGGCAGCCTTTTTAGTGAAAACAGTTTTAAATGCCAAAAACAGCGTTTCACAAATTGGACTGTAGCGGCTAAATGAACGGTTCCTCAGCAAAACTAACACCAATTTCTGCACCTTATTTGAGACGATCTATAACTTTGGTCCTATGAATTTTTGCTCTATCTCACCTCAAAATGATGTATAATCCTTAGGTAGAGCTAGATTTTCAATTTGTGCGTGTAAATCAAATAGGTTAATTTACGGCCTCTAAGAGTACTTACAGATTGTTCTAGACTGTGAAACTTTGTTATTTAGGAGAACAAACTATATTCAATGGGAAGATATACAATTTAATATGAACACATGTATAACCAGGTCATAGGCCTGGTCCCACGCAGTACTACTGTACGTGTATGGGTGGGCGGGTGGGTCAGTACTACTGTACGTGTATGGGTGGGCGGGTGGGTCAGTACTACTGTACGTGTATGGGAGGGCGGGTCGGTCAGTACTACTGTACGTGTATGGGTGGGCGGGTCGGTCAGTACTACTGTACGTGTATGGGTAAGCGGGTGGGTCAGTACTACTGTACGTGTATGGGTGGGCGGGTGGGTCAGTACTACTGTACGTGTATGGGTGGGCGGGTCGGTCAGTACTACTGTACGTGTATGGGCGGGCGGGTGGGTCAGTACTACTGTACGTGTATGGGTGGGCGGGTGGGTCAGTACTACTGTACGTGTATGGGTGGGCGGGTGGGTCAGTACTACTGTACGTGTATGGGTGGGCGGGTGGGTCAGTACTACTGTACGTGTATGGGTGGGCGGGTGGGTCAGTACTACTGTACGTGTATGGGCGGGCGGGTGGGTCAGTACTTCTGTACGTGTATGGGTGGGCGGGTGGGGAAAGCGTAAAGACAGCTTTGTAAACATGGCTAGAAACACGATATTTCACTGATTAAGTGTCAACTACCGTACTTTGTGCCCTCTAAAAGTAGATTTACAGATTTGTCTATGAAACTGTTTTATCTAAGAGAACAAACTGATATATATATATATATATATATATATATATATATATATATATATATATATATACCACTCATTTACCACTCATCAAGATTTCTTCAAAACTTCGTTTAATTGACTTGAAATTTTGTACACAGATTTATCTTGGCCCCTAGAGGCTCACCAAGAAAGGATTTTCCTCTCCGACCTCAGGACTCCGTCCCACTGGCCTCCAAAATTCCGATGGTATTCTTATGGAGCGATAGTAATTAATTTATTTATTAGATTAACAGCTGTTAAATAAAATAAATCCAATAAAATTGTTGTAGGCTAAACTTTTAAAATTAAAAATAATTTAGTACAGCAGTTGTTCTAAATTGGATACGGCATAAACTGAAAGCTTTCTGCACATTTTAAAATTATATAATCAAACTCATTATTATGACCGGCGAAGCGGGCGAGTGCAGCTAGTTTTACTATAACATTTAGTAATTTTGTTCTTACTTTCTATTAAACATGAGGGTTCTTCTAACGCCATGCCCTCTCAAACCTAATACAACCTTATCTCATGTTATGTCAAGTACCTTATTTTAGAAGCTTGGATGAAAAAGGCTTCACTGCTTCCAACCAATGTCCAACCCACATTCTTGGTGAAATAGAATAGTTCGGAACGTTGGACGTTGGCCACATCTGTGTCCTTACAGCATTTTAAATTGTAGCTGTTTTTTGTCCTTTTTGCATTGTATTAATTGATACAATTTGATCGGTGCACATGGTTATTTATAGAGGGTGGAAAAAGGTATGGAAACGCTTTCAAAACAGTTTGACAATACTTGTAAAATTGTTATTTTTTCAATCAATAATTATTTGATAGTTTAAGTTTTTTTTGAATAATTGTGTTCCATAAAGTGTAATTTTTGATCAGATACTTAAAACCATTAAATAGCGGAGAAAGAATATTGTTCAAATAAGTTACTTTAAAATTCAAATTACCGCTAGTCTGAAAAGGAAAACCTTTCGAAGTCCGGTTTGCGGCAATTTATTTCTCTTGAATAGACCTTTCATTGACACCAAATTCGAACTAGTCTTAAATTGAAGATTTTCGTTCAACTCCTCACGGGCCGTCTCCCCTGAAAAGGTGAAATCTCACTAATGACGACAAATAGTGATTGTCTGTAACCATGATTATGTATAAGATTTAACTTTTACAAGTGAAATCATGGTTGTGAGAGCGTTTCCATTTTTCCCCCAACTTGTAAAGAGTAATTCTGATTTGTGCCATTTATTGACTTTGTTTTGAGAATCTTGTGTTCTAGGTTATAAGTTAACCTCTTTTTTTATTTGATGATATATTTACATTAGTTATAACTACAATTATATCTGTTCTATTGGTGTGTGTGTGTGTGCGCGCGCGCGCGCGTGTGCGTGTGCGTGCGTGTGCGTGTGCGTGTGCGTGTGCGTGTGCGTGTGCGTGTGCGTGTGCGTGTGCGTGTGCGTGTGCGTGTGTGTGTGCGTGTGCGTGTGCGTGTGTGTGTGTGTGTGTGTGTGTGTGTGTGTGTGTGTGTGTGTGTGTGTGTGTGTGTGTGTGTGTGTGTGTGTGTGTGTGTGCGTGTGTGCGCGTGCGTGCGTGTGCGCGCGTGCGCGTGCGTACAAACTACAAAGTGGCCTGCTGAAAGCACCGGTGCGAGATAGATGCACTGAGTGGTGGGAGTGAGTTGGAGAACTACTCTTTTACAATTATTTAATACCAATAAACATTTTTAATGGTAACAAGGAACACGGTAGACGACGTGCTAGCAGTAGAGCTGCAAGCCATGCCTACTACATCATTGTTAACAGTGACTTTTGGTTGGTTTGATCAACACTAACGAATCAAGCTAAGACTAATGATTAAAGTAAATAATATTTTACTATTAAAATAACAATTAATAATAAAAATTACACAATGATTAATAATGCAAACAATAAATATCAAAACAAACTTGTAAATTTCATTACAGTTATTATTTTCAACTAAACACTGTCGTGGAAGTTGAAAACTCGAAGGTGAAAGTTAGTCACGTCCGTGAAGTACGGCAGCGGAGTGATAGAACGTTTGCCCTCCGCTGCTGAAACCCCTATATGCGCTAAATATAAAACGCAGTATGCGTACTGTCCGGCCGAATCGTATGATCATGATATGTAAACAATAATTAATAACTATTTTCTTATTTCCACATTCATCTACAGCTATTACTCATTGTAGGAATAATACCCGTATGGCAATGGTGCATGTGTTTTAAAACAAGTTAAAAATTATTGAAAAGATAGACTTAAATAATAGAACTATCGTAAATCATGAAGGAACACCTCAATTTCCATATAAACGAGGCGGGTGTTGGGCAAATATTTGTTGTTACTCTCTACCCTGATCCTGATGGGGTGCAGTCAAGGGGCTGTTTGGGTAACTGATCTTCTACACACAACTACCCGATTGCAACTAAATTTGAAGTAATTATTTCTTTCAGTAGATTAAATTTTGATAAATTTTCCTGTGAGTTATTTGGGGAGGAAATATAGTGGCATGTCGATAGAATTTTAATCTTCGCCTTATGTCAGCTGCTAGGATTGATGTGTTTTCTATATTTTTTATCAGCTGTCATCCTTCTTTTTATTTTGGACCTAACATATTTCTCAAAATTTAGCTATTTCCTTCCAGTATTTTTTCTACATCATATTTTGTGTGTAGTTTGGTTGTTTCACTGGCATATAATGGCTGCGGGTTTAATATCTTTTCAAAAGTGCCTTGATTTTTAAATTAGAGAAAATGCATGTTTTATTGTAGATTTCATGTGCTATTGTTATTATATATTTATATATTGTCAGCGAGTCACGAGAAGTCCACTGAACTTCATGCCTCTGTGATATTTAAGGCGCTGATTTCCATTGAAACAGCACAGAGGCATGAAGTTTAGAGGACTTCTCATTAATCGCCGACTATATAAATCTATATTGTAATATTTTTATTTGTAATCATAACTATGAACTTCGCGAATAATTTTTAAATCGAATAAAAAGAATGATTATGTTTTAATACGAGTTATTTTCTGTTACGTGTTTAATTTTGTTTAAAGGCATTTTAATGAGATTTTAAATGTTTTGTATACATCACACACAATTAGTTAAATTACTGAATAAGTAAGTGTATACGTAACAATAATAATTATACATTTTCAATGTATATTTTTTTCTAATAAATGGCCGTCGTAAAACAGTTGTTATAAAAAAATAAAATTAGTAAGTTTTCTTCTCTGTTTTTGTCTTATTTTTCTTAACTACCATTCTTAATATTAAAAATATTAGAGGTAATTCTCCTTTTCCATTTAAAAATAATCTCTGTAAAAAAGTTATACAGTAATTTTAAATATGGATAAAACAAAAATATGAAAAATATCAATATATGTCATATAAAACAGTTCATTAATAAAAATTGTGTAGTTTAACAATGCAGAAACGGTTGGAGAATGAATATACATAGTTGGCACATGAACAAATGTCAACAATTTATTTGAAGAAGCACAAATTTATTTAATAAATATTTAAATTATATCCACACAAGTTTAAACACTGCAGAATTATTGTTTCATTTAGTAACCAAATTGTTCTGGCTTTACCCTGCCTTGAAAGTAGTAAGGGTAGGATAAATCTTCTTCCAGACAATCCTTTTTCCAAAATGGACACTTGATGCTGTCACCTGCACGTCGAAATCCATCCATTATCCCTCTGTCCTGCTCCTAAGGGTGTTAAGCATTAGAATCCCATGCTTATCCTGGATTCTAAGCCATCACTGGTGAATTGATGGTTTGACTTTCTTTTATTAAAAGAACTACGTCATCAAATATTAATATTAATACTCAAATATCAAATATTAATACACGCAAAAAAAGAAAAAAAAAACAGTTCATTCAGATAAATAAATAATAATAAAATATAACGGGAATCAAATCTTTAATGTTTCTATGACTAGCTTATTTTCAAAAATGATATTTAAAAAAAAGAGAATAAGTCAAATATATTTAAGACGTATCTTTTTTACTCGACAACCATGTTAAAACTTACGTTTAGCTTTGTTAAGTATTTAAGAACTATTTTAATCTCTTACTTTTAACACTTAACTATACAAGGTGGAAATAGATATGGAAACGCTTTCAAAACTTTTTTTAACTCTCCGCTTGTAAAAGTAAAATTTTGCACGTCATCGTGGTTACGAAGAACATACTATTTGACACCATTAGTGACAATTCATCTTTTCATGGGGACACCCCAGGAGGAGATGAACGAAAATATGTAAAGTGAGCCTAGGTCGAGTTTGGTATTAAATGAAAGGTCTATTCAAGAGAAATTAATTGCCCAAAATGAACTTCGAAAGGTTTATCCTTTTCAGAGTAGCGGTCGTTTCAATTTCAAAGTACAGCAACTAATTGATCAATATTATTTCTCTGCGATTTCACGTTTGAAGTAAATTATTCTGATAAAATAATACACTTTCTGGAATAAAATTATTCCCAGAATTTCAAACTGCTGCTACTCTGGAAATGATAAACCTTTAGAAGTCCGGTTTGTGGCAATTAATTTTTTTCTAATAGATCTTTCATTTGATACCAAACTCGATCTAGGCTTACATTGAAGATTTTCGTTCAACTCCTCATCACCTTGTCCCCAAGTAGCTGGGTTGTAAGAAGTGTCGACATTTTTTATGAACAAAAAACTTCATATATAATATTATTTGTTATCTCCTATACACGCATGTGTACAAATACATGTTTTACATGGCTTTACTACTAGGATGACTGCTTCCATATTTTTAAAATTTACAAGATACGCTTTCGATGACTTTTTTGAACACTACGTATTGTTTTGAAAGGGGAATTATAGACAGTTCAATTGAATTTGTAAGTTATTAATAATAAAATAACACCTCTAGCTTGTTGTGGTGTATAAATCAGATAACACCTCTAGCTTGTTGTGGTGTATAAATCAGATAACACCTCTAGCTTGTTGTGGTGTATAAATCAGACAACACCTCTAGCTTGTTGTGGTGTATAAATCAGATAACACCTCTAGCTTGTTGTGGTGTATAAATCAGATAACACCTCTAGCTTGTTGTGGTGTATAGATCAGATAACACCTCTAGCTTGTTCTGGTGTATAGATCAGATAACACCTCTAGCTTGTTGTGGTGTATAGATCAGATAACACCTCTAGCTTGTTGTGGTGTATAGATCAGATAACACCTCTAGCTTGTTGTGGTGTATAAATCAGATAACACCTCTAGCTTGTTGTGGTGTATAAATCAGATAACACCTCTAGCTTGTTGTGGTGTATAAATCAGATAACACCTCTAGTTTGTTGTGGTGTATAAATCAGATAACTCCTCTAGCTTGTTGTGGTGTATAAATCATCATTTTAAAGTATTCTATAAAAAATACCATTAATTACATTCGTAACGAAATATTCTGTAGTCAGTTTTGCAATGACAAAGTTCTTCTATTTGCACAGAAGTGGTGTGAAATACACAGCATGGGTGATAAATAATGCTTTTCTCTTGCGGATGACAGTGATAAGTAAGAGAATACATTTTTAAGGAGGGACTGTCAGGGAAGCTGAAAGTAGGGAATATGGAGATAGGAAGATTTATAGTTGCGTAATATCTGGTGATAGTATATGAATTTTGATACAGCGTGAAAACTTAATAGAATTTCATCACACAAAGACTGTGATGAATATACAAGGAAAATCTATTTCCTTAATGGGAAGATTTTTGTATTTTAAACATGAAGATGAAAAGTTTATTATGTAAAACACGCAAAAAAACAAATGTCTTAATAATACATTGAACTCATTTAATTAAATGTAAACAATTTTATTTTTTAGGCTATATAATAACATTTTTAACATCAGTGTGTAAGGAATGTATGGTATTTAGGGGAGTGTGTTATGTGTTTGGCTGTTATTTATAATATAATAACTTCTATAAATTGTTATTATTTCATAATATTTTTTTCTGTAAGGAATGAGAGATTATTAAAAAACTCCTTGTACGCTTCGTGTGCCAACCCCATGACTCGCTACGCTCGTGAATTAAGCTCGGCCTGCGGCCTCACCTGAGAAATCTACTTTTAGTTCCTTTGTAAAACTCGGCCAAGAGTAATGTATTGTTTCAAATTATCTAGTTTATTGTTTATTATTATTTGTATTTATTTGCTGAATATTATTACTTAAAGTTTTTAGTTTAGAATGTAATTTCGGTGTAATATTTTTGTGTGATTGAATAGTCGAA
Source organism: Stictocephala bisonia (assembly GCA_035578905.1). Taxonomy (NCBI): domain Eukaryota; kingdom Metazoa; phylum Arthropoda; class Insecta; order Hemiptera; family Membracidae; genus Stictocephala; species Stictocephala bisonia. The sequence continues at coordinate 514,831 of JAQJVL010000499.1, read as the reverse complement.
TTGTTTGTAGAATGTTTAACTAGGCTCTACCACATTACTAAGTAATATATGCTAGCCCTTCATATGTGGTTTAGTACATGTGTTTGTGTTAGGCAAGATACTGTGTAAATGTTATTTTATCTCGTGTTTGGTCATGAAGTTTGAGCGTGTGTGTCTTGCCACACACATTGGGTTTTCGTAAATATTTGATTTTTTTGCAGTGAAATTTTGTTTTCCAATTCTGATTGGATTAAAGGTTATTTGATAAAACAGCGTTGAAGATTTGTACTTTTTAAATTGATAATATTTATATGTTCCTTTATATTGAAAATAAATACAGAATCCACCTTTACAATACTTTTATATATGTATAATTGATAAATAGTTCCAAACAGGCTTGCCTTGGGGGACTTTTCCTAAAAAATATTGCTTTTCTTATAGATTATTTTTTTAAAGAAAGGACATCTCTTTAAAGTCAATAAAATGTAGAATAGTCATAAAGGACTAGTTTCTTAGTTACTATATTACATATATGTGATCATTATTTTAATCCAATCGGTATCAAAGGGATAGAAAGATTTTATAAAATCGATCACCGTAATTTGTTCTTTTATTGTAAAAATTTGTGTTGTGTGAAGTTAAATTATTTTGTAACCGAAGAACTAAAGTATAAAAGGGAAGTCGGAGTTTATCATTCTTAAATTTGATGAATAATGATGTCTTTAAACATCTCAGTTGTCTTTTTAATGATTCAAAACAGTAGCTGACCGTTCTTAAACCTTCTAAAGTTAAAGTCTTATTAAAAGAAATGCCTCGATATCCTAAAAGATTAAAATGGTTTCAACAGCATTATGTAAGACGATGAACCATTGTTTATAAAAGCAACTAATGATCGTGTTTTCAGTAATTAACATTTCGTTCATAGTCTTAAGAAGAAGTGGAAGTTTTTATTAAACTTAATAGTTTGTGAAGAAATTAATTGTTTTACTATACTTTATTAATGAATGTCGCGACTGTAAATGAGCGTGTTTAGTGGGATCTGACGCGCGGCATAGCAAGCAGTACTGCGTTTGGCGTATGACAACTAGTTGAGGTAGAACTAGTAAGGAATTTTAATTGAAAAAAAAAAAAAAAAATACAATAGAACAATATATACAGGGTGGACAAAAATATGGAAACAATTTCACAACAACGTTGTTTTTTCCATAGATAAATTAATAATTTAATTTTTTAAATACTAGTGTTTCATTAAGTATAATTTTTTATCAAAATAATTTACTTGAAACCGTTAAATAGGGGAGAAATAATATTGGTCAAATTAGTTTATTTAAAGTTCAAATAACCGTAAGTGTGGAAAGTCCGGTTTGCGGAAATTAATTTCTCTTGAATAGATCTTGCATTTGATACCAAATCGACCTAGGCTTATGATGAAAATGTTTGTTCAACTCCTCGTGGGCCGTCCCCATGAAAAGATGAAATGTCACCAAAAAGTTTGTTCTTTGTAACCATGATGACTTTTACAAGTGAAGTCGTACAAAAATTTTGATAGAGTTTCCATATTTTTTCCACCCTGTATATAATATGTATGGTGAAAGAACAATCCATATACAACATATAAGAACAATAATGTAAAGTCTAAAATCATAATATATTTACTCACTTTCAAAGTCACAATATCAAGAAGTAAGTTATAAAACAGATGCATACAAAGAACCAAAACGTGCAACAACGCAAGACGCAAAACATTGCTGCTTACTTATATCGTCACACCAATGGTTGTTGCATTCTCAAACTCCTCGTAGTTCCAGCATTTGCTGTAAGAGCGCTCTGAAGTCAAGTCGGACACATTCGAAGTATAATAACCCTCCATCCAATTTACACTTAAACGAAGTTAACGAGATTTGAAGAAATTTTACTACATTAAAATTAACATTAATGCTTTCTCGTAGTGAAATGATGTTAAGCATTATAATGAATGATCTGTTAGTGAACTCTCATTTTTAGGGTTTATTTTGATAAAAAAATGTCTTACCAATTAATCGCTTTCGAACAGGTGTAGAAAGAAGAACTATTGGAAATTCAAGTGGCACGTGATCAGTCGTATGATTGTAGAGCTTAACTGAAACTGTGGATCATATAGGTAATGATTCTTCAATGTGCTCGTTTCAGGGGATTAGCTGATCTTTTCGTTCGGAAAAGCAGGAATGGTTGCAACATTTGGAATTATCTCTGTGACGGGAGATCAATATTTTAGCTCTACAGTAAGACAAGTACTAAGTACGGTTCGTTTTATATTTTATTTCTAACTCTTGGCACAAACTTGCTCCCATATTAAACTCTAAAAAATCTAAACTTTGAAAATTACAAGTTTGATTCCCAATTATGTGTTTTTGCCATAACCCAAAAACTATTCAAAATTCGGTTTTCACTCAAATATTTTAAAGTTTAAATTATTTAAAATTCTCATAATTCCTGAAAATTTAATCAAAGTGTGTGTCATTGAGAAAACTCCACACACAGCCGTCATTGAGAAAACTCCATTTTCGTATGTTTTTGGCTACAAAAATAAAAAAAAACCTACAATTTTTAAAAAGTGAAAAAAAGTCTGGATAAATTGGCTAAATACACCTACATACCAAATTTCATGAAAAATTATCCATCCGTTTGGTCTTTAGTGAAGTGCAAATACACACAGACAGACCAAATACGGACAGACATCAAAACATTTTTTCGAAAAAAACTTTTTGGGTTCAGGAGACTTACAATAAATGTCTGTATTAAGAAGACCGAGCATGGAACCTATCGCCTATAATTTTCACAACACTTTGTCCCCAAGTAGCTGGGTTACAGCACTGCGCCACCAGTGCCATCTTTTATTTGTATTTCCAATATGACAAGAACCAATTCAAGATTGGTAGTAAATGCTTTTTGAAAATTATTATGAATTAGACTGAATACTGATTATTTTTGACATGTTACGAATCAGTACTCTTTACTTTGCAAACAATTTCAAAATAAAAACATTCTGTTGTAACCTTTAATAATATGCTATTTTCTGTCCGTGCAGAAATTATGTGCACCCGAGTTGAAGGTCGATTTGTAAGGAGCAAAGAGGCATAGGAAAACTCTAATCATACCACTGTTTCCCTGTTTAATTGTGCATTATGACATACGAATTTCAAAAGTTTTAATAATTTTTATATTAGTTGGTACAAAAAAAGTACCGGAATTTTAAGTAGTTTTCACTGCACATAAAATAGACACCGTTATTACTAAAAAACCTGTTCATGTAGGACTAATACGTGCTTTATAGGAATGTTTTCTATAAGTTGTATAAATTTTAGAATGCTATGTTAGCAAGAAAAAAAGTTCTTATTAATTATATGAAACAATGTTTTCCTGGCTTTTAGAGATCGCAAAGTTATTTAATTAGTCTTGTTGTAGTCCTTATTACACATGTATTTACGATACATAATTTCATTATGTGTAAACAAAATGCAGTGATTTAAATTACATTTGATGAATCAATTAAAAATAACTTTAAATTGATATATTTAAATTAATATAAAACTACTGCTAAAATGTAATATTTTAGCAGTAGTCATTGCTAAAATCATTTTAGTACGTGTAATATTTTTTACACGTACTAAAATGATGTATCGTCAATATATATGTAATAAGGATTACAACAAGACCAAATAATTAGTTTTACGACCTCTAGAAGCTAAGAAATTAATGTTTCATGTAAGTAATATGAATTTTTTTCTTGAAAACACAAAATTTGAAAATTTGTTAAGCTTATAGAAAATATTATCATCAACCACGTATTAAAAATATAAATGCGCTACATGAACGGGGTGTTTTTAGTAATGACAATGTAAATTTGATGTGTAATGTAAACTAGTTAAAATTTCTGTACTTTATTTGTTCCAAAAAAGAGAAAAATTATTGGAACTTATAATACAATTTTGAAATTCATATTTCAAACGCACAGTTAAACAAGGAAGACAATGTTATGATTGTAGTTTTCATAGGTCTCTAATTTTCTTGGAAAACAACCCTTAAACTCGGGTGCACGTAATTTCTGCGCTGACAGTACTTGTACTCATAAAAGGAGGTATTTGTTTCTAGTAACGACATTATCGTTATATTACGTATTTTGGGTCCAGACTCGTTTAAATAGAGCAAAATATACGGTGGGTGCAGTTCCGTAATGACAGGAAGAAGCCCCTTTCCAGGCCAGCTATTACAAACAGCGGGGGTGGGGGTGCATAACTCATGAGACGCTTGTCGCATATATCGTCGAGTCTTAGTACTGCTCAATTTTTGGGGACAATGAAAAATGAGATACTATTTAAAATCTCATATCAATTTTAATTGAGTTCTACGTTAAATTCAAAGAAGTGTATACATTGGAACTAAATATTTCGCTGTATTGTTAGATTTTTTGTAACTTTATTGAGCTGTATTTGCTAGCTTTCTTCAAATGTACGAGTACGATCAAAACGAACTGTTCAAACATAAAAATATTTACTTTTAAATGCACGAGCATGATTAAAACAAACTATTGTGTTGAAACACAAAAGTATTTACTTCTCATATATTCTTAGTTCACATTTTACGTGTCGGTAGAAATGGAGGACAAGCAAAAGTCACACAGTACAAAATAATTATTGTTTAAGTACAAAAGTGTCAAATTATATTGTGATCGATAACGATAAGGCCTTTGGTGAATCTGATCTGAGGATGGTCAAGCTTGGTTCAATGAAATCAAATCACTATAACCGTACATTTTGTACTTGTGGTATTTTTGTGACGTGCGACAATTACTCGTTTCTCTATAATCACAAGGTTTTGAAGATATTTCATTCTTCAACAGTGTACAGTTGTACTATTAAATGGCAATATTTATGGTCCAACCATTAGTCACCCATCATCCCTGCCACAAAATTCAATTTAAATTGCTTTTGTGCAAGTTTATAAAGCTGTTTTTTGTGAGTTTTTCATAACTTATGAATTAATAAATAAATTTATAATTGTATGGCGAGATTGCTTAGAAATATTGAATGCTTTTATTCACGTGGTGTACGATGAGAAGTAACGTGTAAGACTACAACCTCGTGCTTCTGGAAGTGCTCATGCTTCAGGAAGTACAAATTCCTGTAAGAGTGCCACAAGAGCACATAATGAAAGCCCACTTGTTAGTTATGTGGATAGAGATGCAAATTGGTTCGTAGAGTAGTGGATTAAAGATATCAAGCTTAGTAAGCTAAAGTGTTCTCGGTCCCATTCCAATCAGAGTCACACAAACGTTGAAAGGGATCAGCTTACATACAGAGGCTATTAGTTAATGACACTTTCTGAGGAAGAGTCAATCTTAGTAAGTAACAATAACTAAATTAGTTCAAGTACACTAATCACATTCATTCGAAATCCATGTTTGCACATATCTTGACAATTTGCGTCTAAAGGATAAAAGATAACATACTTAAATATATGTTTTTGTAAAGACGTTGAAGGAGTAAACAATATCTTCTGAATGGATAGTAAAGAGCTTCCGGTGGCAGTCGATTGTTATCTTCAAATACTATATGCAGCTGGAACGAGAACGGTAAACTTTCAGATAGATATAATCTATTTTATTGTGTTGTAAAACATGTCACTACTTATTTTCTTTAAAAAAAAAAAAAAAAAAAAAAAAAAGCAACCTCAAAAATAAACTATGATGGAAATCTTACTGTACATGATCCAAAAGCAATTTACTCGCTCTCTCTCAGGGAATCTCACAAAATCTCAGGAACCATTGAACAGATTTAGATGAAATTTAGAGGGAAGTTAGCTTTTGTATCATAGAGACCCACTAAGAAAGTATTTCTAGAAATTCCATTCCTAAGGAGTAGAAACATATCTCAACGCTTCCTTTTTTTCTATAAGAGTATTTAGGCATCAATTCAACAAGTTTTTTTCAAACAGCTGATAAGAAATAATAAATAAATAAGCATGACACAAAATAGCTTGGCTGGCTAATTTGGCTTTCATTGTGAAATGTTTATGGTTATTTTTACTATCTAAGCCATTTTGGTACAGCTTTGAATCGCCCTAAAGTAGGCTCTAAGGGTTTCTGCACTACAAAGCTTCGTTATCTAGGAGAACAGCATCAGGCTGAGCTTTTATATTAATGAGCTAGTTTAGATAGAACCATGTCGGGAAGGGTAAGTATGCGTAGAAAAGCACGCTGTGGTCAATCAATGACGGTTGGCTATCCAAGAAAGAAAATTATATAAGATTTAAAAAATATCCTAAACGTAATAGATCTTCAATAACAAACCATTTCAAAAAATAAATCACAAATAAATGAGCAACAGTTGTGGTGAAAGCGTAGAACAGTGAAACATATGCGGCGTCATTTGATGGCCCCAGAGGGTGTGTCAAGGACCCTTGAGCAGCCTCGTCAGCAAATAAGGGAGCATCAGTCCTGTTGAAAGGGTAGGACAGTGAAACATATGCGGCGTCATTTGAAGACCCCAGAGGGTGTGTCAAGGACCCTTGAGGGAGCCTCGTCAGCAAATACTTCCTCACTTCCAGCCTTGCCTCATCCCATACAGAACGTTCTTGATACTAAAATATCCATGTCTTCCAATCCTAAACCACTGGGCCACTTTCTGTTGTAATACTAGTATTGATAAAAATAATATGAAAAAATTGAAAATATGCTATCAAAATGTACATCATATTTAATTATTGGACATATAAAAAAATAAGACTAATAGGTAAAAAGTATTTTTCATAAACCAAGCCATTATAAATTAATGTTTTGTGGTCTTGACATGTTTTACTAGATTTATATGTTCCGAGTATTTTTTTGTTAAAAACGTGTAAAAGTGCAAAAAAGGGATTTACGTTTAACGATGGTAAATTTCTCGTTTTAAAAAGTTAGGATGCTGGAAGGAGCAAAGATTTGGTGAGAACTATACAAAAATATGTATTTATTCTTTAAAGTCAAATGTTCGAGTAGTAGGTCAGATTACATATTTGTTGCAACAATCAATGTGTTTATTTCCGGTAAAACCTTACATATAATTTCCACTTTTATACTGTATTATCCTTTTGGGTATTCGGATAAGGTAATATAGGGTAGCTTACAAGATGTCTTCTTTGTCCACATAATCGAACGTTTTTTACTAGCAAAAAATAGCATTTAAAAAATAGGTTTGTAATAAAAATATATTTTATTTTGGAAATCTTGTATTACTATAGATAGACCGCTTAGGAAGTTACTTACTGAAAATATCAGTACGAGATAGATGCAATGAGTGGTGGAAATGAGGTAGAGAACTACCTTACCCCCATTCTATCATTCCATTTAAACATTTTCATTGCAACTAGGAAGTGGTCTTAAGTATGCTGACAGCACAGTAACAAGCCCCACCCACTACCTCATAAGCACCAGTAAATATTGTTTGCTTTAAAATGACACTAACGAATTAAGCTTAGGGCGATTAAATTAAATCATTATTTAGTATTCAAATAACAATAATTAATAATAACACGATGAATAACTATGAAAAAAATAATTATTTATTAAATCAATTTGAAAAGTTCATTAGTTCATTTCGGTAGACACTTGAAGGCAAAAGTTAATCACACCCGTGATATACAGCGGCTGAGCGCTGGTACTATTTACCTCCGCTGCTGAAGCCCTGCATGTTATATTCGCTAAATATAACATGCAGGTCTCTTACTTATTTAAGTCGCATAAAATAACTAAGTTTGGATCTGAGTGTTTGTTTTATCTAAGTTTATCTTATTTTATTTCATTTATTTTCTTCAACAGAATGTATTAATTGTGATTCTCAATAAACTCCTTGGTTTGTTTTAGTTTTAATAAATGCTACGTTTTTTCGTAGGTCTACGAGTGTTTTATGTAGGCATTAGTGGTGCAGTGTTGTAACACAGCTACTTGGGGATAAAGTGATGTGGATATTATAGACGATAGGTTGATCGGTCGTTAACCTTAATACCGACACGGCGTCCTCTCAATGGTTGCTATCAGCATGAACACTACTATAAACGTCTGGAGAGTCCACATTAGGTGGTGGTCAGAATCCGGATGTTGCGTAGGGAATAGAAGTGATTATAAGGAATGTCATTTGACAGTTATTTAACTGACAATCAGACCAATACTACGTGGTTCGGATTCCACGTAAAGCTATAGTTCCCGTAGATGCCCTGGCTATCGGGCTATTAATAAATAGCTATTTCTAAGTAACATAAACTCTTGTTAGTAACAATGACTACACTCGTTTATCTACATTCACCCCTTATATTGGCCCATATTTCCACGATCGGCGTCTTAGTAATGAATAATGATAATATTAATTGCCATCCCCTGGGATGAGTTCGGTTCATGGAGGGTTATGTCTACCCCCCCCCCCCTTCCTCACAGGTATTAGATGATAAGGGCCTTGTCAGTAATTGCGTTCTGTTGTTGGAATAGTCCCTCAACAACTGTTGATGTTGTGATGCTGGGAGAACACCTCGCTTCTAATGCACCCACCCCGTCTACTCTCAGATAGTTTATTGAAAACATCAAAAATAAACTAAGGTTTCTTAGGTAACAGTTGCTAGTTTTGACATTTCATCTCAGGATTAAATTTCCGGAAAGTACACTGGATATTTAAAAATAGATGCCGTCTCTAAAGTTTACAAATCAACGCCCGGTGTAAAAAAAAAAACAAAAACATAAGAACATTATTTAAATATTTTAAGGAGAGACCAATCTCCTTTTTAACCTTACTCTACTGTACCAATCCCCTATAGACTATTTATCTATGCGAGAAACTTATCGGCCATAGTAAGGGAGGGGGGGAACCACTGCGGCAGAAGGTGAACATTATTAACAAATAAATGGTACCAAAGATTGGCACAAACTTTCCCACATATTAAACACTAAAAAATCAAAACTTTGAAAATTACCAGTTTGATTCCCAAATATGTTTTTTGCCATAACTCAAATACTAGTAAAGTTAGAAACATGCGGTTTTTACTAACATATTTTAAATTGTAATTCACATATTTCCTGGAAATATAATCAAAATTGTAAGAGCTTTTAAAAAAACTAAAATTTAAAAAACGTGAAAAAATAGTCTGGAGATATTGACTAAATACACCTACTTACAAAATTTCATAAAAATTGATCCATCCGTTTAGTCTTCAGCGAACAGCAAATACGGACAGACAAATAAATTTAAAAAACCCACTTTTTGGGTTTAGGGGACTCTAAAATTTATTTTTAGACAAATGTTTAAAACAATTTTTGTTGACGATCACAATACTTTCTCTTTGCTAACGCATATGGGAGAAAGTAAAAACAAACAAATAAAAATATGTAGAGCTATACACATTTGGTATACTTGTAGGGTCTCTTTATACATCAAGTGAATTGTATGTTGACTAAAATCAGACCTGTCACAAATTGAGGTAGTAGAAGTGTTATGTTTGTAGTACACGGAAGTTTGTTGAGGGACAGTCCTTTCTGTTTTGTGTTATTCATGGAATTCAAGGACGTTTTTAAGACGTATCTTGGGAAGACTATGTAAAAATATGGTTATTTTGAAGAACTTATAATGTGAGGACACGAAAACAACATCTAATAAAGACCCTAAATTTAATTAAAAATCACGTAGAATATTAAAAACAAAATAAAATGAGAAACACAATATTTATTCACGTTGTAAATCTGTGTAAAAAATTATCATCAAACGTGTATGTGCTTTGAGAAATGTTGCTAAATTCTGTCTAACTCAGTAACTGATGACGGCTTATCATGGTTTGATTTATCCTCACATGGCCTATGGGGTAGTGCAATGGGTCGGATGCTCAAACGCAACCTTACTTAGAATATTTAGAATTCAGAAAACGGCAGTTATAATCATCCTAAAATTGAATTATAGAGTCGTGCAGGCCAAAATTACCTTGCCTCTATATATTTGAGACCGCGACATATTGTGTGTATAAGACCGCTGTAATAAGAGACAGAATATACATACATACAACACTAGAGGGAGGGCAATACAGAACGGTAGTTAGATGGCCGTTCGTACAGTCAACAGATTACCAGAATAAAAAATAAAAAAAAGAAATAAATAAAAAAAAAACACTCAAAGCGTTTAAGAATCACAAAAAAAAACAACTAAACATGCATTTTGCAGTATAGACGAAATCTTTGCACATAACTGGAAGTGGGAAGATTAACATAATTAAAACTACTGAAGTTGAGAAGGTTAATTGTCGATGAATGAGAATTTGGGTATGTATACACACAGTATAAATCATCAGAATATTGATACACTTTCATGATACCTTATCTAATGATTACTATTTTAAAGTATATAATTTACTTAACAATTTTATTTGTTTTTAAATTTATTTTGTTAGCTTATGCCATGAATTGTAAACATAAATAAATTATAGTCAAAAAAAGCACGAAAAGCCTGGAGATTTATTACAAAAACAAATTAACAATAATTAAACTCCAAAGTAAATCGCTTTCTGATTATTTAAAATCTCATTCAACAATTGATATATATATAATAATATTTTTTCATTATTATATATATATTATTTGTGATTTGCACCGAGATGTTTAGATTTCATTTCATTAAAACTTTAATATCAACAAGAATTAGTTTTGTATGTATCAAAAGATAAAATTGCATTAGTTTTTATTTAACACTAATTAAACTAATAAAAAATCTTGAGAGAGCCAGTGGCTTGGTGGTCTAAGGCGTCACGACTTTGTATCTGAATTAGAGATAGCGCTGGTTCGAATCCTGGTTTTGACTGGAAGTTGTTATCAGTAATATTCACCTTCTACTGTACTGGTTCGCCTCCTTACTCTGTCTGTTAAATTCCCCATACAAATAAACCCATGGCGGATGGGTGTGTATAAAGCTAAAGAGGATATCGGCATCTCCTTAAAAAAAGGAAAATAAAAAAAACTCCGAACATTAACACTTTGAAGGCCAGAAGAATGTGAATAAAATCATGTTTTCCCAATAGTATTTTCAATAACTTCCCAACATTTTATGACGATAGGATGAATTGTGAAGCAATGTACAGAGGACAAATAAACAGACATACTTACGGTACATAATATATATATATATATATATATATAAATATATATATATATTAATATAAAGTTAATAATTAGGGCTACTTACGTATTTTAGGATGAAATAAAATTAAACTGAGTACCCTTATATTTATTTTTATTAAAAACTCATTACACTTTCCATTTTTGTGTACGTGTGGTCTGTAGAGAGCAAGTGTTCTGCAAATGTGGATTTCATTGTAGTTGTGTTATAGCTTCTGAGAGCTTGTATATGTTCTTGAAAGCGTGTTTTGAATGGTCTTCCAGTTTGTCCAATGTAGAATTTATCACAGTCTGTACAATTAATTTTGTAAATACCTGATTTGCTGTAAATGTTGTCATTATTATGTTCTTTTTGAGATTTTTTGTCTAAAATGTTGAATGTGTTGTTGCGTGTGGTGAAACTTAGTTTGTAATTTGTATTTTGAAAGGTTTTTCGAATAGCTTTGTTTAGGCTTGTGTTATATGGTACGTTTATAAATTTGATCTTCTTTGGGTCTTGATTTGTTGAGCTGTTATTCCTTTTCTTCTTTTTGTTTCTTATTAGTTTGTCAATCATGTTTGGTTTGTAGTGTAATGAGTTTTTAATAAAAATAAATATAAGGGTACTCAGTTTAATTTTATTTCATCCTAAAATATATATATATATATAAATCTATATATTTATTTATTAAGTCCATACGTTTTATATGGTACAAAAACATATATTGATTTTGTTAAATCTGTACGAAACAAACAATATTTAATAAGATTACGTAACTTTATATGGTTTATTATGTAATTGATATTTTCAAAGTTTGGCAATACTTTACTTCTCTACGAAAACACAGTTCTGTTTTTTTTAACATAGCTTGTTAAACAACTTTAGAAGAAAATGTTTGCTCCTTTTAAAATAAGTAGGCTTTTATATGCACAAAAACATGAAATTGTCATATCAAACAATGTAATAAAACAACAAAATTAATACAACAAATGTCGAGCTCTCATATTTAAAACATATGGTGATCCTAAGGGATGTTCAAAAATAACTCTTGAGGTTGGTAGAAGGTTGGCGGGGGGGGGGAATAACACAACATCACGTTGCACAAATAACATCTCATCGTGGTCTCTTACTGTAATATTTCTAACACACATGTTATTTCTATTACTTCCTGCTTACGTATGGTACATTATCTTCATTAAATTTAACACGAACAGATTGTTTTTTTTTAGATTTTGAAACTTTTAAAACTTTTTCAATTGGTAAAATGGGTTGAGATTGACTAGTTTTAATGATTGATTCTGGCAAAAAACAGCATTCCATTCTTTATACTTTTTGATGAAAACAATTCTAAATCATCGAAAAAACAAATATTTAAAATACTATACGTATAAATTAAAAATTTTTATTTATTGAAAAATGATTTTTTTTAACGCAAGTGAATTTCACACAGCAAAAACTTACTTCAATATAAGTACAAAAAGCCAAATTTTACATTTGTATTTATAAAAATATGTTATTTGCTAATCAGAGTACACAAAGCTACCTTTACATTATTATTATTATTATTATTTTATCCCTACAAAGTCCTTTGAAAATTACCAGTTTGATTCTCAATTATGTTTTTTTGCCATATCTAAAAAACTAGTCAAGTTAGAGACATGTGGCTTTTACTAAAGAATTTTAAATTGTAAATCACATTTTTTTTAAGTATAATAAAAATGGTCAGAGCTGTTATTGAGAAAATTCCAATTTTGGATGTCTTGGCCCATAAAAATAAAAGAAGCTAAAAGTTAAAAAAAGCGAAAAAGCAGTCTGGAGATAATAGCTAAATTTCATACAAAGTTTCATAAAAAGCGATCCATCCATGTGGTCTCCAGTGAAGTGCATATACACACAGATAGACGCACATACGGACAGACACCCAAAATCTTAAAAAACTACACTTTTTTGGGTTCAGGGAATTCTAAATGGATTTTTAGACGATCACAATACTTTCTCTATGCTAATGTATATGGGAGAAAGTAAAAAGCTACATATATTTTTTTGTATATAATACACAGATGTAATTGCTAATCTAAGAACAAAAGGTAACTTTACATATTTTTTAAAATTCTACTAACATGTTATCTGCAAATCTTCGTACAAAAGCCTACTTTTTACATTGTTAGTTGTATTTCTACAAAGTCATTATTTGCTAATATAAGAACGAAAAGCTACTTTTACATTGTTTTTGTTTCGTTTTTGTTTTACCAAGACGTTAATTACTAATTTATGAACTATTTACGACTCGGATGTAAATGTATTGCAATCAACGATATGTCAAAGGACGCTAACACAATTTCCATGTAAATGAGACAAGTCTTGAGATAATATCTAATGTTGTTACTCCACCCTGGGGATGAGAGTATGTCACAGGGGTTGTTGTTGGTGTCGCTCCCTACACAGTTTACCCCAAACATTCATTTTGTTTAGCAATACCAAACCTGTGTAGCAAAACACCTGTGTTGCTCAACGTAAATAAAAGAGTGTGTTTTCAAAAAAACTTTATAAAAGTGATGTGACATTGATTTTGTTGTTCAGGGTGAGTATAGGTGATGTATGCTTGAAATATCTTGCAGTGAATTAGTTATTTTTGAAGGAGAATCCGATCTCTTCTTCAACCTTAAAAAAATGGCTTTTATAAATTAATTAATTTTTACTTTTTCTACAAAAATAATGTTGAGAATACTTTATTTTCCTCCTAGGTATAACTAGAAGGAAGCATAGAAACAATCCTAAAAAAAGGTACTATATGTCTTCATTTGTTTTGTGCTATTCTTATAATTACTGTGCATATATTTATATTTTGCTTGCATTTTCTGCATCAATGCAGGTTATATGAACTTATTTCCCTACATATTACAATTAGAGGTTAAATAAAGTACTTTATAATTTACTGACTAATTAAACACGTTTTCTGATTGTTACTGCTTCAAATAATCGTCCACATTTTTTGTATGTAAAATAGTTTTAGAAATTTTACATACAACAAATTGCCCTCGAGTTACTACCGCAAGAGGCAATTCTCCACTCGTCTGTAGTTCCCAGTAATGACAGGGTCCAGGAGCCGAAATCACTGAGGTCCTGCCGTCCACTCTGGTAATGTAGTCATCAAACGGTAATTATTTGAGTATTTATTTTGCGAGAAAATGTCTAACCCAAACTCTGAAATGTGGATGCCGTGTCTACTCAAACGATGTTGGAACAATTGTGAATCCTTTGAATTATGGACAAACAAGGATATTTTATTTTATTGTGATAAGCACCTTCTCTGATAAAATATCATGTGAGAGGTCATTAAACTCTTCATATTATTCACAGCTTCAATTTAATAAACAAAACCACTCATTTCTGTAGCAATTATGAATGATTTTAAAAGCAAATATAGGCTATCCAAAGTTGTAGGATAAACAATTATGATACACTTTCAACAATATCAACGATCATTATAATCATCTACTTGTGCAAAAGTAATTCAAGATAAGCACAAATCTAAAAAAAATAAATTAAGAACAGATATATTTAGCGTTTTTTAAATTTCATTTTCTGTTTATTAAAATCGACGGAAAATAATATCTGTCATTTAATTAAGTGTAATAATGAAACTGATTATTACTATTATTCACGTAATAGTTAGTATGGTAAAAAGGGTTGAGTTTTTCTACAATAACTAAACAGCTGTTCATAAATAAAGAACTCTTTTACGATAACAAACAAGACTAAGAAAAAAGATTAACTAAACATCCTCACAAGCAAAGGAAGTATTGTCGTATAAAAATGAAATTAATATTACAATAACATTTAAGTGTAATGAACCAGAAACAAAACCGTAATGTTATGTAATTTTATCATTATCTTCAAGTTTAAAAATAATTCAAAGTATAAATAACCGTCGGCGTGATACAATATTTGTAACATTTTAATTGAGAAATAACATTTTTCACTTTATTCATCTCCTTGAATACAGAAAATGTACGACATTATTTTTCTTCTTTTTTTGTATGTTTATAATAAACCATAAAAATAAATATTTTTGTATATTTATTACTATGAATGAATAAGTGACAAAGGGTTTTAAGTGTTTAAAGAATTATAGGCCTATGTTATTACAGTGGTTTTAAATGTAATGATGATAAAGAAACAAGGAAAATTACATTTGAATAATGCAAAGTCCTACAGTAATAAAGTACAGGATTGAGTAGATTTTGAGATTACAAAATGTTAGTGGAAGCTGATAAAAACTCTATTTCCATACAAACGAGAAGTGCTGAGGAAATATTTAATGTTGTTACTCAATCCTGGTGCTGAGCGATGAGATGATGTCACAAGGGTTGTTTGGGTTCCTACTTGCAGCAAATAATCTACCACCGACACTTCAGTTGTAATTCAGTACGAAATAATATTGCAAGTTGATTTTGGATTTTCACCGAAACACGAGTCTACACGCTCAGATAATTAAGTGTCGACTACTTAGGTGGAAGCCCACTTCGGTCTTTGATGGGTTAGGATTTAGCTTCCAGGTTCTAAAATACCCTTCGAGTGTTGCAAGATCACTTCAGTAGCAGTGTTGATGAGCAGTGTTCAGACGCCTTATGTTGATGAGCTAAAGCAATATCGTATGATTATAAGATATTTGCCAGACTTTGTTGAGATTGGGATGTCAGAGGTTTACGAGTTGAATAAAATTGGAGCAAGTACAGAACCCTGTGATAGACCATCCTTCTGATGTCTAAAAGAGCTTTTCTCACGACCGAGATAAACTTTTATCAGCCTGGCACTAACCATTGACTCTAAAAGTCGCAATAGAAAGGGACAGGGAAGGAGGCTGTAGAACTTGAACAACAAAACCTTGCTCCATACTGTATCATAAGAAACACCATACTTTAAGACCAACAAAAGCTTCAGATGTTTTTAACTTCTTTTCAAACCAATTCTCAATAAATGATGTCAGAGCTACGACCTGGTCGCTACAACTTCGGCCAGGACAAAGAATGGCCTGCTGAACTAGAAAATTAGAACCAAGAATGGCTGATTATGTCGTATAACAGTCTTTCCAGCAACTTATAAAAAAACACTAAGAAGAGATATAAAGCGATAACTTTCCACTCGTTCCGGGTATTTGCCAGGCTTCAGAACCGTTGCTAAAAATTGCCTGTTGCTAATATATTATTGAAGCCATCGTTTCACTTTTCTACCAGCATGCATAAGAAATTCCGGAAAGTTACCTGAAGGTAACCAGCTTGAAAGCTGGTTTCCCTGCTGGTAATAGTCTCCATGAAAATTCTGGATTCCAAGGGTGCCAGTTGTCTCTCATTGATATGGAGTGGACAGTAAAAATGGACTTCACGCAAGGCATTTATCATTGATTGATATTATATTTCCTCCATCTTATACGTTATTAGTGCTAAATAACGTCTTTTTATAATCGGGAGGGAAATGATAAAACTTGTCTCAGTTTCACCACAGAGAAAAATAGAAAAAAGAGTTAGCTTTTTATGGCAGAGAGGTAGGATTGACGTAAATCAGGGATCACTATCTTCTCAAATAGTCATTCGATCAGTCACTCCTGATTATTCACTCTGTAAATTAAAAAGACTTATTATCCCTAGTAAAATAATTGTACTGAAAATCAGTCATTAGAACATTAACAAAAAGGTACAAATATGGAACTAAAATATACAAGGGTTATTTGCTAAAAAAAGATTTAAAAGTTTGGACATTTGGAGTCCCTTCCACTGGAGATGTTCTTCCTTCTGGATCTCCAACGCCGACTGGCTATTCTGAAGGAACGTTTCAAGCTTACTCAATCAAGCTGGTTTCAACAAGTTGAAACATTCCCTCCCCTTACGCCTACAGTAAAATAAATATGAAAAGAGTTTCCCAACTGCTTAATTTTAATTTCCTTTAACTAGGATAATATACGTAAAATTCCCTTTTCATTTCAATTATTTTTCTGTATTCAGTAATTTTGTTTAATTGTTCTCTTTTATTTTTAATTATTTTCTATTGGACAAGGTACATGTACTATGTAATTTAAGAACTGGTTAAATATTTAAGAGAATTGAATTCTTTAAAGTTCTCTTGATTCAGGTTCGTTCCAAATATAGCCAAGACCGGGAATCGATGCTGCACCGTGTAATGACAGGAAGACGTCTTTATCCAGGCCAACCCCCTCATGTAGGGGCGCGAATCTCGTTCGAATATTCGTTCGAATTAAAATAAAGTTATATTCAAAAATGGAATTGTGCACTGGTAATTTCTAAACAAGAACATTTTTTTAATCGCAAATAAAACTAAAACATGAATTACCTCATCCAAATAATTGATTAATTAGAAATCGTAAAAAAAAAAAAAAAACACGAATTAAGATTGAGACCAGTTTTTAACAATTGTGATAACCAAAGTGTAAACTTACCTGATCCTATATATTTAACTAGCCTTTATACCTTACTTCACCACGGAATGGTTCTCTACGCTTGCTTAACCTTCCCTCCGTGATTCTGTATAAACCACCACATCAATATAAACTATTGCTTGCTGCCGTTCTTCAAGAGAACAAAGTTTTATGGTCTAGAAAAACCTATAAGTGTATGGGGATGCAAAGTATGCAATTATGTTAAAATTTCTAGAAATGACCTTAAACATTTCACAATGAAAACCAAATTAGCCAAGCTTAGTGAGCCTCTAGGGGCCAGTGTAAACCTGTGTACAACATTTCGAGTCAATTGGACGTTTAGTTTTGGAGAAAAAGTGAAGAGTGGTAAATGGCATTTTTTATATATAGACAATAAAATAAATACGTAGTTCAACGTTTTACTTGATTTAATTATCTATTTGTTCTGTTGTTTTTAATAGTCTGCATAGTGAAATAATTATTAGTCACAGACCAAGGCTGAAAGTCGAGTTGGAACGAGCGCAAGGAGTAATGGGCTTAGCACGCGAAGCGTGCAGGGCTATCTCAAAAGATCTTTATTATATACTTTTTAAATATATAATTGATACATTGATAACCCATTGTTTTTGTTTTTTTAAGGGAAAAGATGGTTTTTTTTTAAATGCGTTCATTGTAATGAAAACATTATATCAAGAATTAATGTATAAAAATAAATACATTTTATTGGGGGTGGGGTCCAGCCTAATCAAAGAACGTACATTATTAAGTGTGTTAAATTAAATCTTAAATGACCACGTAAAAGATAATTGTATATAAAGAGGGTTAGAACTTGCAGCTTCACAGTACAGTAAGTTACAAATGTTGATTATTCATGTAGCATAACTGAACTGTACTTCCGGTAACATTACAATGTTATATGAATGCTATATGCTCGGGGTGACTGAATCGAGTTTGTCACGTTAATGTGATCAATTATTGATTCATTTATAAGTGAACCAAAAATAAAATTCTGTTGAACAAATTAAAACGCGTTTTAGAATTTGCCTCTTGAAAAAAATTATCATTTAACATTTACGACTAGTACAGGGTGTTTCTTTTAAAACGTAACCCTCTATTCACAAGTACAGAAATTGAAGGTTTAAGATTATTACAAGTTCATAGGTTGGTAACCTTGATTCTTGTTCTTCCTTGACTATCAACTGATTTACATTGTGGCATCGTTGTTCGCTTTATTTGGTTTTCGTGCAATTTACTTAAGTTGAGGTTAGGAACATGGTTTTGAGCAAACTTTGAAAAATGTGTCCAGAAATTTACTAAAGAGGGCAGAACGTCGTATGAATGATAGTGCTGGTTTATTTAAATACCAAACCTAAATAAAAATGTCATTAAAATCATGTAAATAGCAGCAATAAATGTTAATATTAATAAAATTTTTTATAGTTACATGTCTCGTTTGTCATTTTTATTTCAAATCATGGGTTGCGTTTTAAAAGAAACACCCTGTACAAAACAATATGAACATTTCACAAAAATGAACTATAAATTAAGGCCTAAAAAAAGGAAATGGGTAAAATTCGTGGTTAAAGGGTAGAAGGGGGGGGGGAGCGTACGTGGTTCATTTGACGGCCCTGGAGACGAGTCAAGGGCTCTAAACTGAAGAAAGGCCCGTCAGCAAGATACACCCTCACCTTTGGCCTTCCATACAGCTCTGTCTTTATTGAAGAATCTTGATGAAAAATATCTATAGTCTGCTCTTTAAAAAAGCTATGTTTTATAGTTTAATGTTTCATTCTTACATATGCGAAGCCGACACAAAATTGTACGTATTTTAAGGCGAATATGAAAGTTGATATGAGTATAAGATGAGTGTAGTCTGGTTACTAACTGAGTTCAACTGTTCATCAGAAAGGGCAACTAAGGGACCTACAGCTTTACGTGGAATCCGAACCACGTAGTGTTGGTCTGATTTTCAACTAATTGACAAGCCTGATACTCAGTTATCCCCCCCCCCCACACAACGTCCGCACAATGATTACCACCCAATATGGACACCCCAGACTTCTCTAATAGTGTCCACGCCGATAGCAACCATCGAGCGGACGCCATGTCAGTATTAAGAGGACCGAGCATAGAACCTATCGCCTACAATCTCCACAACACTTTGTCCCCAAGTAACTGGGTTACAGCACTGCGCCATCATTGCTGGCATTAATATTGTATGCATTAACATATATGTACTGTAGTATACATACAACTTTTTAATTGGTTGAATGTGTTAGTTATAGAGTTATATACGTTTGCAAGCGAAACCGACACTCTAAAATCAAGGACTGTCTTAAAATGCAATAAAATAGAAAATTCTTAAAATTGCAACAGGCAAATTAACCTATTTTAAGATATATGTCGAAAGAAGCATAACAACCCCCGTACGTGTATAAGTGGGTGGGTGGGTCATCACCACTATTTTACATGTATGGGTGGAAGAGTAATCACCATGGTAGGTGTAATTAGTTGGATATACATACACGTGGTAAATACCTTGTAAAATAGTAAAAAATGGATGTAGTGTATAGATTGCGTTCCGTCTTTTCAGATTGGATACAAATTTCTAAAATATTTTACCGGGATAAGTTTAAGTCTAAAAGGATGTAAAAAGGAGGATATCTTGACCATGCTGTGTTATAATTTAAACTGCCACACTTGAAGAAATTGCCCTGATGATGGTCGAAATGTCGGTACAAAGTTTGAGTTTTTATTTTACGCGGTCATAATAGAAATACTTAATGTGTGTAAAATAGTGTAGTTCTCAATTTTAATAAATTATTTACACTTACCATATTTTGAAGTTGTTATTTTTATGATTTTTCTTTCATTTTATTTTAACAAACAGAGTTTAATAGTGTTGTCAAAGAGACAATTTTTACAGTTATTTTTGTGATAAAAATCTCATTTTCCTTGAGGCAGGAAAGGCTCTCAGACTTGAGAAAAACATAACAAATTTAAGTACTTCACACCAACCGGAGGCTGAGAAATATGGATTCCACATCAGCTGTGATACTCTGGGACTTATCTCTGCTAGCATTTTACCGTTGGTTCTCGCATCCATGTCAATGTTCTGTTCTGATACTTACCTGTCTCAGATATGAGACGCCGACACAACTTTGTCCGTATTTTAAGTGAACAGGAATGATTACATGAGTTTAGGATGAGTGTGGATGACGTGTAGTCTGGTTACTAATTGGTTAGCTAAGTTAGGGCCATTTGATAATAGCCCAAGAACTAAGGCATCTAAGGGACCAACAGCTAGCTGTACGTGGAATCCAAACCACGTTTTATTGGTCAGATTTTTAGTTGATGACAAGCCTGATATTCAATCGTCTTTCGGATACTGACTACCAACCAACACGGATACCCGTAGTATTTAGTGTCCACGCCGATGGCAACCATTGAGCGGTCACCATGTTAGTATTAAGAGGACTGAGCGTAGAAAATTTCTCATAAAATTTCCATGAAATGTTGTCCCCAAGTAGCTGGATTACAGCACTGCTCCTCTAGTGTCAACTCATGTATAAACTATGTACGAGTACATATAGTATATTTAAATTTCGTGTATATATTCTCACATTCTACCAAATGTTTCATATGCCAGCAGGTCTTAGTTTTTTTATTAATAGTATAATAAACGTGATAATTCTTTAAAAAATGTTCATAATCATTGGAAATTATTCATTCTGATTGATGAGAATAAATAATTATATATAATAATAAATAATAATGGAATCCAGCGTTAAAAACTATTATGATAAAATATAAAGTAAAATAATATATTAGTTCATTCTCCTTGTAGTATCAATGTGAATACTAGTAGAGAAGTCTGTGTGTCCATGTTGGGTGGTAGACGGGTCCGGATGATGTGGGAGAAGCTGAAAATCATATTACGAGGTTCAGATTTCACGTAAATCTTTTCGTCCCTTAGTTACCTATTCCTGAGGTGGCGTAGTGTTGTTACTCAGCTACTTGGGGACAAAGTGTTTGGGAGATTGTAGGCGATAGATTCCATTCTAAGTTCACTTAATACCAACATGGCGTCCGCTCAATGGTTGTAGTCAACGTAGACACTACTAGAGCAGTCTGGAGTGTCTGTGTTGAATGGTAGTCAAGGTTCGGATGTTGTGTAGGGAAGAAAACTGAGTATCAGAACTGTCAGTTAGCTGAAAATCAGACCAACACTACGTGATTCGGATTCCACGTAAAGCTGTAGATCCCACAGTTGCCCTTGCTATTGGGCTATTAATAAATAGTCCTTTCTGAGCTAAGTCGAACTCAGATAGTAACAATGACTACACTCCTTCATCTACACTCATCACACTCATTCACTCCTCATATTCGCCCAAATCTCTACGATCGGCGTCTTAGAGATGAATAATGAATACTAATGAACTCAGTTAGTAACCATAATATATAAGTCATCCACACTCATGTAATTATAAATATTAACCTTAAAAATACCTGTACGTGTATGGGTGGGTGGGTGGGTCAATAACATTGTACGTGTATGGGTGGGTCAATAATAATGTACGTGTATGGGTGGGTCAATAAACAATGTACGTGTATGGGTGGGCAGGTGGGTCAATAACAGTGTACATGTATTTCAATAACAATGTAGTCAATAGCAAATGCAAATGTACTTGCGGCCCTTAAGATTATTTTAAGAAAGTAATAAGGCTCGTCATGAAATCCTAGTGAGGAAACCTGACTTAAAGGATGAAAATAACCTGTGAACTTTGAACTTTGTTACCTATTATTTACTTAGGAAGTTTGCTATAGATTTTCGCAATTCTTAATATCAAGTTGATAAAGATTTTATACTATCGCTTGGTTACAAACTGTATTTCTATCTAGACGTCAAACACGTGGATTACGTAACTTTTCAATAAATAAATTAAGTTCGACAAAAACTATTTTTACGATTTATATTTTTAAATTATAATGAGGTGCTGAAGTAAATGCTAATCCATTATTTGCTTCTCCAAATTTTATACCGAGAGAATTAAACGTTTTCACCAAAACATGGAAAAAGGAGAAAGCTGTTTTCTTGAAGATAAAACTTTTCAGCAAATACGTTCGGATGAATTAAACCTCTAACTTTAGAGATAAGATTAAAACTTCGAACTGTACAGATAAAAGTTTTTCTATTACAGTCTCAGTTGTACAATTTATAACAAAAGGACTGAAAAATGAGTCACATTTGTAAATTATGATTAAATAGGGGAAACACCTGCACGAGTTCTAACACCGCCACGTTCAACGCTCATGTCTCCTGGCTTGTGTAATTTTGTTATTTTTGTTCGCATTGCACACTAATCTTCAATGTCAAATTTAATAGTCCTAGGCTCTCTCATTCGTACGCTGAGCAGTAACATAGACTCTTATTTGCCGGTTTCAGGAATACCATTACCTTGCATATTTTATGGTTTTGAGAGATAATATTTAAACATATTTTATTAGTACACTTCTAGGACCTGTAAGAACTATTTTCACATGTTTCATGGTCTAAATTCCAACATATTTTAAGAAATTGTGGCCTTATAGTGTTGTATTAGACGTTTATATAATATATGACATATTAAAAAATATAAAATTAAAAATATACTTCGTATGATTTTTTTATATAAGCTAACACGATAGAAATAGGTCAAAAATAGAACATATAACATATAAAATAAAATAAATAAGTTATTTTTATTCATCATAAAATTTAAACAGATGTAACACTGAAGAAAACACGAATTTATTAAGATTTTCTGACAAATATTTAGTTATAATTTTGACTTTTTAAAAAACATTGAGCAATTTATTAAAGGTAAAATTAAACCTTTATAAACAGTAATTAAATGTAAGACAATAAGTAAATTGTTTAGTTTAATCGCCAGCATATTACGTATTGGTAGTTGAACCAACCAATGCGACCCCTTCGTGAATCCCTCTGGTTGGTGTTTAGTTTCTTCGCCAGCATATTACGTATTGGTAGTTGAACCAACCAATGCGACCTCTTCGCCAGCATATTACGTATTGGTAGTTGAACCAACCAATGCAACCCCTTCGTGAATCCCTCTGGTTGGTGGTTTATCGAAATCGATCAACATAATACTTGTACTTGTAAACAATCTGTGCTGTGTGACGTTGACAGATTTGTATTGTGTGAGTATTATGATACGGGAACTAAAGGTAAAATAAAAAAACGTTGATTAGAAATTTAGTTTGCTAGACACAGTTAATATTTTGATAAAAATATATGTTTGTGGGTTTTTTTTTTTTTTGGGGGGGGGATGAAAGTGCAGTTGGCAAAACGCTTTCAACCAACATGTAATATTAAATCTCAATTTAGTTTCATGAGAGGGTTTGAAATGAAAGAGTCGCATTATGAAATGGAAAATGGTCATTTGCTTGGAAGTTCATTATTCAAGAGAATTTCGTATTAAAGTTGCTTAACGCTCAACATTTGTATTGAATAGTAACATTTGTGAGGGCAATAGTTCTGGCAAAACATGTTTTGTATTTATACATCCTTCTCGTACACGAGTGTTTAGGTTTTGGAGTAAAATTTCATTGACAATTTATATTTGCAGATAACAAACAAATTTCCAACAAACGAGGTGGGTCTTAAGTAAGTGATGAGATGACGTCATTGGAGTTGTTTGGGTACCGACCCACCCCTAAATATTGCCCCTCATCAATGACTACTTAGAATTGTCAAAAAAACAAACATTTGTTGTTCCTAATTCGACTTTTGTCGAATTAAAACATGAACATTTGCTGTTCATGTTTTAAATAGTGTTAAAATGTCAAACTACATTTACTATCATCAGAGTGAAGACAAAGATTTTTAAGTGCATTTTGAACTTTGAGAACTGAATCAATTATCAAGTTAGCTACTTGGGGACAGTGGAGATTGTAGGCGATAGGTTCTATACTTGGGCTACAATACTTATATGGCGTCCGCTCAATGGTTGCTATCGAGGTGGACACAACTAGATAAGTCTGGAGTGTCCGTGTTGGATGGTAGTGAGAGTCCGAATGTTGTGTAGGGAAGAGAATTTAGTATCAGGCTTGTCAGTTGCAGAAAATAAGTCCAATACTACAGGAGGTAATTCGGATTGCAAGTAAATATGTAGGTCCCTTAGTTGCCCTGGCTATTGGGCTATTAATAAATGGTTCTAAGGAACAGTCGACCCTAGTTAGTAACAATGACTACACTTGTCATACAAATTCATCACCTCTCATAGTCATCTATATATCTTCGATCGGCGTTTTGATGATGAATAATGATAGTTATCAAGCGAAAAAGTAAACAAAAAACATAAAAGAAGACTTATAATTTGTTAACTGTCATCAATATAGGGGGTATTTTACGCAAAATAAAAAAAGTAAAGAAAAGAGCTGCAACATTCTTGTTGTTATGGACTTGGTATAAATTGTAGTAGTTTTATATTTTACGTTGCAATAGAATTCTATTGTTCAGCATAAATACATTTTTATTCTTACTTCTTCGTTTTATCTCTTCACCTTTCTTTCCCTCGCTATATCCGGTTTTGGATAGGTAGTCTAAATCCAGAGACTAAAGAATGATATAAAATATATACAACATAATATTATTCTTTGGTCTCTTGAGGTAATAAACCACACTTAGATTCTGTGCTTAAAAAAATCACCATTCATTTTGATTTTTAGGGTGTGACACACTTTTACTGAACCTAAAGTATGTTTAAATTAAAGAAATTATACCTTTAATTTTATCCATACACTGAGTGTACAAGGGGGAGATACAGTATAGTGGAAGGTGAATGTTACTGATGAAAAATAACTGTCAAAGCCAGGATTCTACTACTAAAATGTTTGTTCGTAGTAAAATTACACCTTCATAAAAGTGAAGTAAGATTTATTTGTGTCAGTTTCAATCCTCACACATAAGTTTACAATTGATTTAAATATAAAATTAAATAGTTTGTTGAACGGAAGTAATTACATTTTAAACAGTTAGAACAAACTTGTAATGTTGGAAAACATTGTAATGTGTCAACATTCACCTTTTCTTTCGTTTAAAATTCAGTGCACCTACATGTATGTAGCACCATCGGGGTAATGGAGGTTGAAAGAGACGAAGGGGATGATGGATGCCGTGTGCAGGTGACAGGATCAAGTTTCCCATTTTCAAAAAAGGATTGTCTTGGAGCAAATTTATTCATAGTTTTATAGGAAATTCTATAGAATGAGGTATTGAAAATAATTGAAATTATTTGTTTGACGCTTTGGAATGCTATCCTGTTAATTGAAATACATTAAAAAATATCTGTTTACGACAAAGTGAGCTATATTTGTAAGAAGAATAAATTGCAATATCAGTTGATATTAGTGCAACAATTTTTACTTTTATCTTGAAAATGACCATAATTTTTTCAAGGTGAGTCCGATCTCCTTTTTAATAAATTCCACCCATTCCCCATAGACTATTGATCTGTTTGGAAGGTCATCAGACTGAGTAAGGGGGAGAACCAGTACAGTACAAGGTGAACATTACTGATAACAACTAACTGTCAAGGCCAGGATACGATCCTGCGCTATCTCTAACTCAGGCTCAAAGTCCTGAAGCCTCAAACCGCTCGGCAACCGACTCATACCGTATTAGTATATACTACAATTTAAGATTGAAAAATAAAAACTGCAAAGCAAACTTCCAAACAGGAAAAGTTAAGTGTTTATTTACAAAAAATGTAAATAAACACATTTTAAATTTTTACTATGTAAAATTTTTACAATACATTTTTACAAATAACTAAAGTATGTAAAGTGGAAATACTTTAGTTATTAGAGAGTACAACACTTTCTCATTTAATACTACTTGAGAAGCCCCTGAAAAGCAAGAGAATTTCAGATTAGATTTATAATATGATTTAGCAATGGGTGTTGTAAAATATCGTTTCTAATTCATGTTGTTAAAATTTAAAAATTAAATTTTTCAAGTTTTTAATTTCTTCATTAAGAAACATTGGAAGTAGTTTTAGACTGATAATTTTTCAAGCAAGAGAGAGAATAAACAAATAGACAAAAATTATTATAGTTAAAAATTGTTACACTACATTTTTGCTCAAGTCTGAAACTTCATATCTAAAAATGGTGTTTTGTAAAGCCCATCAATTGCAAAAATCTGTAAATCTCATAAGTTAGTAATTTAATATAAAATGTAATAATGTTTAAACTCAATTGAAGAAATTATGTCAAATCAGAAATTAAACATATTCAAGAGGTCTTCCTTCCAAAAGTACGGCTTCATTTAAGTCAGTAACGTCTTGGGGCTGTAACTAATTCAATATATTAAAACCAGAGAGAAACGAAGAATATTGAATATTCACTGACGAAGAAAATGCAGCTGCAAAACGTAACAGGTCTAAATTGTACCTCAATTATTCAAACAAATGTTTACGTAATGTTCAGAAGAAAAAAAATCATTTGTAAAATAAATAAATAAAACGCTTCATTATTTACTATTGTTGGTTTTCTGTTAGTAGTTTCTGTCTCTGTACGAGTTAAACAATTATATTTTTAAATTTTTGAGTAAGTTGATAGAAGTGAGATTGGGCGGTAATTTTCGATGTTACGTTTCTCTTAGCACACGCATTTTACGTTTAATAAATTCTCATATGAAAAGAGCTCCTGTGATTGAACGGTTTTGAAATAAGAAAGAGGGTTGACGTATATCTTAGAAGTTATATGTAACAATTAAAGAGACCATTAGGGAAACTGAAGTTGAGGATAGGAAAGGATTATAGTGTTCCTGTTGCATAATTCTAGGATAATACATTAAATTGATAGTTTCTTTAAAGTTTTACATCCCGAGATGCTTTTTACTTACAGTTACTTTGACCTGTAATCTAACAGGAATGTTCGTGGCAGTAATTTGATTTGTTAGTAAAACTGCCACAACTGCTGTGTTAAACTTTATTAAATTTACATAAAGCTATGGTGGCGCTCCACAACTGGACTCCAAAACAGCTGTTAATTAGAGACCATTATGAGTTTATCTTTGTATGAGAATATATCTATCTGTAATGAAATAAATTTTTCACTACACTACTATGAGTTCAGCTGTTTTCGTTATGTATTTACAACCTGCGAAACATTATATTTTCAACAGCTGTCTATTGTTGACTACCGAAAGTAACATTGTTTATAACCGAAAATTTTCCACAGTCAACAACACTTGTTTTTAAAACATGTTTCTAATTTAATAAACAGTTAACATTCCAAAAATGAGTTTTTATTCCGTAGTGTAGTGAAAAGTATCGTTCAAAACTCGAGTGAAAGTGTTTTGTATGTTCTCGACCATTCGAAGTGCTCGACAAGTCTCGCACTTCAAACGTATGGTCTCCAACATGCAAAACCCCACTTTCCACTCTTGTTATGAAATATACTATTTCAAATTATATTTGAATTATTTGGTCCGATAATAGCTGTTGCGTGTGAAGCCCCCCCAATTCTCGCCCAGCGATGTTGTCAGATATAAATTCATTGAAAATATTAATGACTTGTCTCAACATATGTTATAGTAAACAAACACCATCATATTTGTTATTATATACCACGGTAGGTATCACGCGCATCTCCCATGACGTCACATGATCGCAATGGCAAAAAAAAAAAAAAAAAACAAAAAAATACTGTTCTAATTCCCATAGTTATAATTCCAGCTGATAAGTGGTAAATAACATGCTTAATTTTCAGCTGAATGTTTCTATGTAATTGGTGGATTTAGTTACCAGTATTTAATAGAATAAACAAACCAGCTGATTTCACTCATATGACGTCACAGTCTATTGCGCAGCCTCGTCGTGATATTTACCATATTTTCTATTTACCGTGTTATAAACAAATGCACATGTTTTGGTTATATATATATATATATATATATATATATATATATAGTGATATAATTACGGATAAAAACAGGTATTTCACTTGTTAAACATTATGTAATAGTACTTTCTACAGAATATAAAATATTTATATTATTATAATGCTATAAAAAATACCATAGTTAATTTTACCACTACGTTCTAGAGGTCTTTAAATATTATAATACAGCTGTTTTGTAAACAAAACGCCAATTAAATTGACAATAAGGAACATAAGCAAACTTGTCAGAGATGATACACTGTGGTCGGGTGGTTTTCAGAAACGATATTGCAACACCGCCTATAATGTAATCGGACTATTTTGATGCGGTTTACTCTAGTAGTTTACCAAGCTTCATTAGTATTCATGGAACAAATGACATAAACTACGTTATTGTATATACAAAATAACTGAAATAAAATAAATATTTCAATCAATGTACACAGAAGAATTGAATGAAATCCTTAAACATTAGTAATATTTCTAAAATTAAATTTCAAATATTAAACAGTGTTGGAAGAATGATTAAATAAAATTATTTTTCTCAGATATGAGACACCGTACAATTTATGCGTATTTCAAGTCGAATATAAATTATTACATGAGTGTAGACGAGTGTGGATGACCTGTGTAGTCTGGTTACTAACTGAGTTGACTTATGCTCAGAAAGGCGATTCCTTTATGCGCCCAAAAGCTACAGCTACCAAGGAAAATTATGTTTAAGTTGAATCCGAACCATAGTATTGGTCTAATTTCCAGCTAACTGAAAATCGGATACTCAGTTGTCTCCCCTACACAACATCCGGACCCTGACTGCCACCTATCACGGACACCCCATACTTCTCTAGTAGTGTCCAAGCTGATGGCAACCATTGAGTGGACGTCTTGTGGACCAACCTTGAGAGGACCGATCATAGAACATATCGCCAACAATCTTCACAAGACTTTGTCTCCAAGTAGCTGGGTTACAGCACTGCGCCGTTAATGTTAATCAACTAAGAAGGGAGGTATATAAACGAAATTTATAGTAATAAATTAACCGAACAATAAATAAAGTATTCAACAAGGTCATATATATTAGGATATTGAACGAGAAAACACGCAATTTCCAACCAAAACAGCTTATAAAACCCTCCAGTTAAAATTAAACGAATAGCAAGCACTTCATATTGATTATAATTTAATTGAGTTTGAGGTCTTGCCCAGGTTACGCAAACGGAGAGTTATTAACTGTTTTAGATTAATAAAAACATTCCCTTGGCTATAAATTATTGTAAACAAACTTACATTTTATATATATATATATACTGTATATATATATATATATACTGTATATATATATATATATATATATATATATATATAATTATATTACTATTTTTACATTTTATTTGATCAAGATAATATTAAAAAAAATATTTTAAATAGGTTTTGTATTTTAACATTAAAAACTATTGAATTTTAACATTTTAATATTAAATCTGAGTGTTTTAAATACGACAATAAATAGCTATTTGATCATAACAATATTTATTATAGTTTTTTTTCCCAACGACAGGTCACGTTTTTATCACTCGATTTATTAAATTAATTAATAAAATTAACAAATTAAACTAATTTTTATAAAATTTGTTAATCTTAAAATATAAAATCACAAAAGCTATGTACTTTCTCATCAAAAAATCTCCGAAACCACTGAATAGACTTTGATGACATTTGGAGGGAAGCTGGTATTTGTATAATGGATGATTAAAAAAAGGTTTAAAAAGAGTAAACAGCAATTCTTATCATAGAAAAACTCAGAAGTTGTAAGAAAGTTTGTTCTTCAATGTTCACAAAATGTCGTTCATTAGCGAATGCTGGGGGAATAATCTTCGTACATTAATTTAATGTTATATCACCCACCATTAATTCTCACTAAGGCCAGATAGTTGTTCCATTTCATGACGGCTAATTCTTGTTGGTTCTTTTTATAAGTTGGTTTATAAAATTGGCTTTGTTAAATTTTAATCTTCTAAAAGTAAAAGTGTTTTGTTTATACGATATTTTTAGTTGCAAATGGTTTTAAATTATTTATCAGTGAGTACTTTCGATTATTAAGAAAATTTTCTTTTCGGAAAGCATTTCTAAAGGGGATACTCACTCAATGACAACAAATGGTGAGACTGCAAATAAAATATAGTGAAACCCCTGAACTAATTAAGTCAAAACTATACACGTTGCCTGTTTATATAAACAAATGCCATATTTTTGTTTGTTATTAAAATTTCTTACATTCTGAAATGCTATGTACGAGGGTCATTCAATGATTAGAGAGACAAAGTGACGTGTGAGAAACACAGTTTATATTTACAAAACAAGTCTTTTCTTATTTTTCAACACAGTACCCATAAACATTTACGCAATTTTTCGAACGGGTTAATTTTTTTACACCGGCTGCAAAAAACTCCTTGTCTCGGTTTTGGAGCTAATTTTCCACAAATTTATCATCCAGGAACTTCTTCTTACGTAAAGTCCCTCAGTGGAAGAAAATCAGGGTTACAAAATGGGTTGAGGCCGTGCCTACCAGCTCACAACGGTTTCACAATGTGAGGTCGTGCGTTGTCTTGCGGGAGAATCACACTTCTCGTCTGAAATCTAGGTAGTTTATCTCTAACTGCTAACACTAACTTGAACTTTTTCTACTATCATTTCCTGTGACACGGCGGTCCACTCGAATAATGTTATCAATTCGAGTTTCAACAGAGGAAGTTGATGACAAGCCGCTAGATGATCAATATCCCTGTACGTGTAAGGGTGGGTGGGTGCATCAATTCTACTATACCTGTATGGATGGATGGCTGGGTCAATACCACTGTACTTGAATAGGTGGGTGGGTGGGTCAATACCATTGTACGTGTATGGGTGAGCGGGCGGGTCAATATCATTGTACGTGTATGTGTGGGCGGCTGGGTCAATACCATTGTACGTGTATGTGTGGGCGGCTGGGTCAATACCATTGTACGTGTATGTGTGGGCGGCTGGGTCAATACCATTGTACGTGTATGTGTGGGCGGCTGGGTCAATACCATTGTACGTGTATGTGTGGGCGGCTGGGTCAATACCATTGTACGTGTATGTGTGGGCGGCTGGGTCAATACCATTGTACGTGTATGGGTACAAACATTTACTACGACTATATTGTATTGTACAGTTTCTATATACTCGTATATGTAAATACTTGGTCTCATGTCTGTAGTCTATTATATATTTGTACGTGTATGGGTGGGTAGATTGGTGGAATTGAAAACCTATATTTGCTCTAATTACATAAGTTCTTAACTACAGTTTACAGCCACTGTTTTTAGCCTCTTTTAGTTCAAAAGAGGTTAAACACCCAATCGTAAAAACTTCCTCGGTACATAATAGTTTCGCCATTAACTTTGGTAATTTTAGAGCATATATTGGCTGGTTTTTACCTTCAGCAATCGAAAAATAAATCATAGAACGTTGTGTAATCAATGTGGAATTTTAAGAAGAGCCGCCATCGTTAAACTTGATTTTGAGGCTATGAACTGAGCAATGTTGATCCATCAGCTGATTAAAACTATTCTCAGTGATGCCAACTTAAAATCATAAACTTGAAGTATCAACCGTCTTTTCCGCAGCTCGATTTGTCTCTTTAATTATTGAATAACCCTTGTAAAATTATATAAATAAACACAACGTCATCATAAATATAGCGAAATTCACAATTACAAACTGCTAACTGAATAAATTCGTGTGAAGAAAAATCAAAAGCTTCAATCGTGTAACTGACGGTTTATTGATTGAGCTAAATTTGAAGCGTCCGTAGCTAAGGGGCTAAGGCGGTGAATTGCCAAGCAGCTGGTCCGGGTTCCATTCCTAATACGACAAGTAGAGTTTATTACCTTGGCGCTTCCTTGGTTCGGAAGTCACGTTAAGCCGTTGGTTCCCAGGTTACGTGGTAGAGAGGGCTTCTTAGCCATGACTTCACCTGGTAAAGTAAGACTTTCATTAACTTTAATTTTTTTTTTTAATGGATCGAAGAAACTAATTTAAAATCTTTGTTTGCAATCTACAATGACATTAAAAACAACCAAACTTCTTAGCATGTAATAAGTGTTTCTTAGTATCCCAACTACTTGGGAACAAAGAGTTGTGGGGATTGTAGGTAGTAGATTCTATGGTCCTCGATCGAAATGGCGTCCACTCAATGGTTGCTATGAACTTGGACACCACTAGAGAAGTTTGGGTTGTCATGTTGGATGGTAGTCAGGGTCCGGATGTTGTGTAGCGTAGAGAAATGTGTATCAAGCTTGTCAATTAGCTGAAAATCAGGCAAATACAACGTGGTTCGGAATCCACGTAAAAATATTGGGCTGTTAATAGCTGGTACTTTCTGAACTACGTTAAACTCAACTACTAACAAGACTACACAGAGGTCATCCATACTTATCCTAAACTCAAGTAATCATTCCAATTTGTCTTCAAATACGCACCAGCTGTGTCGGCGTCTCAAATATGAATAAATATTTGTCCATCGTTCAGAAGAAATTCACAATTTGAATGCATTCTGAACCCATCATGAACTGAAACGTTCGGTTGTCAGGAAGCCGGACGCTTCAAGGATTATGGGAGCTTCAATCATACAACACGAACAGTGCTTACAGAGCATGGAGCTTACTGGAATATATTATCCACACATAAACCTTGCTGGTAGAGATATGAAATTCACCTTACACAGGACCAGGCGAGCTCTGACGTCACAAAACTGTGGTCAGGTAAGCTGGCAAGCAGCCAACACAATGGCGCCATTGTGGTTGCATTCACGATTTAAGGTTTGGTCAACATATATCACTACAGAAGCATTTTTGGATCTTTTCCGATTATACACTACCATAACCATAACTTAGGAGAACCTAATATAACCAAACCTAACCTAACAAAACATAGCTAAACCTAACATAACCTAATCAAACCTAACATAGCCTAACCAGACCTAATATAACCAAACCTAACCTAACATAACATAACTAAACCTAACATAACCTAACCAAACCTAATATAACCAAACCTAACCTAACATAACATAGCTAAACCTAACATAACCTAACCAAACCTAACATAGCCTAACCAAACCTAACATAACCTAACCAAAACTAACATAAACAACATAAACAAATCTAACATAACACAAACAAAGAGTGGTAGTAAATTAACGGTAAAGGCCCGAATTTTTATTTTGTTCTCATTTCGTACATTTTATTCATTTATTGCAACAGACATACACGCCCTAGGGTGATGTTCGAATTGTTTTGTTTTGTTCTCAACAATGAACACAAATTGTTTACGAATTTCCTCAGTGTAAAGTATATTATATTACATTCAGATAAGAGACGCCGATATAGCCTTATGCGTATTTTAAGGCGAATATGAATGATTACATGAGTGTAGGATGAGTAGGGATTACATGTGTGGTTTTATTACTAACTAAGGTTGACTATTCCTTTAATAGAGCCATTAATTAATAAAAAAATAGCCTGGGAACCAAGTGAAATACAGATTTATGAGGAATCCGAACCACATGGTATTGGTCCTGACTTTTAGCTAATTGACAAATGACAAGTCTGAATATCATTTTTCTCCAATACACAACATCCGATCCCTGACTACCACCCTACATGAACACCACAGACTTATCTAATTGTGTTCACGTCGATGGCAACCATTGAGCAGATGCCATGTTGATATTTAGAGGACCTAGCATAGAACCTATCACCTACAATCTTCACAGAACATTGTCTCTAAATAGTTGGGTTATTTATTTATACTAATATATTATTGAATCGGATATAGTAAAACTTACATGGCCTTACACGATAGATGTTCACTGCAATTATAATGTCGTCTTTCATGGTTAAAAGACAATTACTAAAGACATAGTGTATTTAAAGAGTATTTTTCGTTTATTCAAAAACACAGCAACTTTATCCTTTGTTTATTTGTGACGAGTATAGATAATAAACCAAGACACTTTACCCACTATGTAGGTGAAGAAATAAAATTATAACAGCGGATGATGGAGGGTGATGGAAAGAATTTCATTTTCTGAAATAAATTTCTCAGGACACTGTATATGTAAAGGCTTTTGTTTCCTTATTTCCGATCGGCACTAGTGGCGCAGTGCTGTAACCCAAGATACTTGGGGGAAAAGTGTTGTGGAAATTGAAGGCGACAGGTTCTATGCCCGGTTCTCTTAATACGATATGGCCTTCGCTCAATGGTTGCCATCGACGTGAACACTACTAGACAAGTCTGGGATAGTCAAGGTCCCGATGTTGTATATGGAAGCTGATCATCAGAAGTCAGCTGATTATCAGGCTTGTCAGTTAGATGAACATTTTAGAACCAATTAATATAAGGTTTACCAATTGTTAATACGATAATGACTTGTTTAAGTATTGCTCACTAAAACCCAAAACTGTCCTGGTTTTGATGCTAATAATAAAAAAAAAGAATAACATTTTCTAAATTTAATTGTTTGTACAGTAAATATTTGTATTTCACTGTTGAATTGTTATTGATATTTGTATTTCACTGTTGAATTGTTATTGACAATGGTATTTAATTACTATTCATATTTTAAAACGTCAATTATTCATGCTATATTTCAACACGAATTTGAGGAAACATAATTAATCACTATTGTATACAAAAACCTCTTGAAGAGGCATTTCCTGCCTGCAATAATGGGTCTAAACGAGATTTGCCGTTACACTGTTACCAACCATATAGCCCGGTAAAAGCGCGTGGGCTGGGTCACCAACCACAGTGGTGCGGGGGAGGGCAAAAGGGGTTATTGCGCTGGAGATGGGGGTTGTTTAAATCTCCATTACTCATTTACTTTATGGCTTTAGCAATTGCGATGGAAATTGGCTTTAAAACGTAAGGCCTCAAAAGAAACGACTTATAAAGTAAAATGATGTGTAATTTGTAGACTTATGTAATTTGCAGTTATTTTGATTGCTGGTAAATATAGTTTTATTTTATAATTTCTATTATTAACTTGCCAGATCTTATGGGCCTGCAGGACTGTGCGTGAACTTTACTTCAACGAGAAAGTACCGACCTTTAGCTCAGTTGAGGATTCGAACCGTGGACCTTGCCCTCTTGGCCACTGAGATACTACGCCGGAGAAGAATGATTTACCGTACAATTTACTCATAAACTGCTTATTTGACTAAAAAATATCAATAAAATGACGTAGCGCGAAATAAAATATCAAGTTTTTAAGTTAAATCTTTGATTATAAAATCAATATTTCAATTCACCAGACGTTTCACAAAACTGTTTTAACAAGCAAAAATGCTTTCTTCGGATATTTTAAACACATTTTGTGTTGGTAAAATTTAAAAAAGTATAATAGTAGTTATCAAAGCTTATTATTGTTAGAAGTATTATAGTTAATTTTACAAAATTAATGAATAACTTTTATTAGAGCCAGGTAAGTTCATAAGTTAAATAAACTTTTAAATACCAATAAATGTAACATTTAATTATTTTTATAAATCTTTGAGTCATAATGTGAAACGACTCAAAGATTTATTTGATTATTTATATGATTTCATTTTTATATAATTATAAAAAAAGGTTACATTATAACGTCTAAAACAAACTTGAAAGTTGTCATTTTCAGGAAAACATTACAGGATATGACAGTATCAAGGGTAGGTTACCAACTTCACGTTTGTAGGGTGGGTAGTAGATTATAATAAT
Organism: Stictocephala bisonia; assembly: GCA_035578905.1. Classification (NCBI taxonomy): domain Eukaryota; kingdom Metazoa; phylum Arthropoda; class Insecta; order Hemiptera; family Membracidae; genus Stictocephala; species Stictocephala bisonia. The sequence goes on along the minus strand of JAQJVL010000499.1, from coordinate 478,552 downwards.
ATGTGTTTTAAGAGATGATCGTTGTTGTACCTTGTGCAAAATAAAGTGCTTAATATTTAAAAATAAAAGAGGAGTGTTAGAACAAAATTATAAATTAAAATATAAGAGTTAAATTGACGTTAAAAGAGAATCTTTCTACACTAACCAAAATAAAGTAGTTGAAGGGAATTAAAAAAAAAAGTAAACAGTGGGAAGAAATACTTTTATATTGATCTTAGTTTAGGCACGTGGGGGAGGGAGCGTTTCAACTTGTTGAACATGACGATATTGAAAGTTCGTGGACGATCGCTCAGTCAGCTTGGAGCGACTACAAAATACCTCTCTCTCCACTAGAGCTAACTCCAATGTTTGCAGGCTGGCTCGTCGGTTTCCGTCTAGTGGTAATAAAAGGAATGCGGCTATCCCTAGATTAAGATTATCCTCGTTTGAAATAAAATCTGAATTGTTAAGAACTAGTAGGCTATATATTCGAAAAGAATAAAAAAATCTAAATGGACCATAGATAGGTTCATAACAATTTTACAACACAATTATTGGCTATAACTAAATATCTTGAATTCATAAACATTTTTTTTTTAATTTTATTAACAGATTATCAACCTGAACGAAAATTGTTATCCTGCTTGGTTGGGAAAATTAACTAAAAAAAAAAAAAAAAAAAACTAAACTAAACTAGGAGGTGTGGATGTAATGTATTGGCCAATTAATTTGAATGCATATTATTTTAATTTTCTAACTTGGGAACAATCTAATGTCGTGTGAGGTGGTAGGATGAATGCTTGATGTACTTTGTAAAGCATTAATTTATACATTTTTGCTCCATTATAGATGGTAAAAAGATTTTATTTGATAAAGATTGACTTGTATATTTTTATAAATAAGTTTTTATATTCTAATTTTTACTAGTAGATTTTAGATTTGTTTTCGGAGGAATTTATCTCTAGACTTGTCATAAACTACTTAATATTAATATGTCCGACTAGAAAGAGGGACATACTTTAAGCTGGAATGTCACAATAAAATGGAAAAAGGTCTTGGAGAAGAGCTGAGGGTGTATTTTACTGAAAATACTCTCCACAGGGCTCTTGAATCAGATCCCTCAGACCGTCAAATGACGCCACGTCAAGTTTCACTGCTCTTTTCTTTCACCACGACTGTTGCTTGTCGGCACTAGTGGCGCAGTGCTGTAACACAACTACTTGGTGGAGCAGTGCTGTAAACCAACTACTTGGTGGCGCAGTGCTGTAAACCAACTACTTGGTGGCGCAGTGCTGTAACCCAACTACTTGGGGACAAAGTAGCCCTCTTAATACCGACACGGTGACCGCTCAATGGTTGCCATCGATGTGGACACTATTAGAGAAGTCTGAGGTGTCCATGTTAGATGGTAGTCGAGGTTCAGATGTTGTGTAGGGAAGAGAGAGAACTGAGTGTCATGTTTGTCAGTTAGCTGAAAATCAGACCAATACTACGTGGTTCGGAGTCCACGTAAAGCTGAAGGTCCCATAGTTGCCCTGTCTATTGGGCTATTAATACATATTCCTTCCTGAGCTATAGTAGTATCAAGTCAAACTCAGATAGTAACAATGATTATACTCGTTCATCAACACTCATCACACTCATTCACTCTTCATATTCACACATATCTAACGATCGACGTCTTAGAAATGAATAATGTTCTTTGAACCTTCTTCTGTCAGTTAATTTTTGCAATACAGATTCTACGAGTCATTGTTACTATTATAAAAATAAACTGTAAATAATTTTTTAAATGTTTAAATTAAATTTATGTTAGGGTTCCAAGACCTTCTTCCATTTGACTGTTACATTTCTAACTTGGAGCAAGTCCCGCTACAGTAGTATCAAGTCAGACATATAAATGAAAAACTAAAGAAAACTGCTTCCGATAGCAAATTTATATTTACTAGTAAAAAATTATAAGAGAAAAATATACAAATCAATAACTATAAAATGGCATCTTCTTACCATTCATTATGGGACAAAAATGTATAAATTTCGAAAACAAACAAACCAGCCAGACATCTTAAAAACTCACCCGACATTACACCACCCTCCCTGCAAACGGGAAGGTGCAGGGAGGGTTGTCACCCTTGACACTGTTGATGGTGACAACGTTCAAGTTTATTTTAAAGTGTCCAAAAGTAACTTCTTTCATTTAATTCATAATAAATTTTTTGTGGTATTGAAATTAACCTAACCATCAACCATCTTCCTACAGAAGGCTTTTAGCTATTTTAAATTCCATAGAACAAGGTATCATTTAAAGAGTGATGATTTTTTTTGTAAATCCTGCTCTCTTGCATAACTATAGAATCTAAAGCAGACTACTTTGTAGCCGTTCTAAAAAAATTATATTAAGAAGAAAATTTCACGTGAAAATTAAAATTTATAAACATTAATAGAACATATAAAGAATTATAAAGCATACAGAGTGAGTAAGATGTTTCAAAATTTTATTTATTCAAGCAAACATCATACAGCACACATTTGTTACAATACAAGCACAAAATACACAAATATTATGGTGATCGATTTCGGTGAACAACGCTCACCTTCTTCAGACAAGAGAGAATCACAAATCATTTGTGAATCCCTCTGGTCTGAAGAAGGTGATGGTTTACTGACATTCATCACCATAATATTTGTACATTTTGTACTTGTACTGTAATAAATTTATGTTGTGTGATGTTCTACTGTATTTTAAATTCTACCAACAAATTGTTAATTTGCTGATAAAAAAAAGATAGGTATGTTTACAGTCAGTTGACGTAAAACGATTTTTCTTTTAATATCGATGCATGTTTAATAGATATTGAAGCAATATTTTCAAAATCTATACGATTAATGAAGGTATATACTTCTGTAATTGTGTGGGTTAGAACAACACTGTTGCGTAGGCCACTCAGTCAGTATTGTTGTTGCCCTCATTGTGTATTGTGTTTTTATTACGAAACTTTTTCTATTCATTTACATTTAAATTGGATCAGAGAGAAGTGTATTTGTAACATTTTTTTCACTACACTACTATGAGTTTAGCTGTTTTCGTTATGTGTTTACAACCTGTGAAACATCATATTTTCAACAGCTGTTTATTGTTTACTACCGAAAGTAACATTGTTTACAACCGAAAATTTTCCACAGTCAACAACACCTGTTTTTATTCCGTAGTATAGTGAAAAGTATCGTTCAAAACCACTCTGAAAATACACTTTCAAAGAAATAGTATATTTCATAACAAGAGTGGAAAGTGGGGTTTTGTATGTTCTCGACCATTCGAAGTGCTCGACAAGTCTCCCACTTCAAACATATGGTCTCGAACATGCAAAACCCCACTTTCCACTCTTGTTATGAAATATACTATTTCTTTGAAAGTGTTTCAGAGTGGTTTATTTGAAAACGCGATATTTATACAGTCAGTAAACTAGTGTTGACAAATCTCACGTTAATGTAATACATTGATTTTGAAAATTTGAATATAGTTTTTTTTTTTTTATTTTAAAAGAGAAATAAATAAATCCAGTGACTTCTGAGAGACTAAATTATCTCAGAAGCTAAAATAAATAAAACAAATTTTCGCCTCTGAGAACTAATTCACACTTATTGTAACATTGTTCTTTTTGTGATGTTACACCAACTTATAATCCGCAATTAATTTAATAAAATTAATTAAATTAGAATTATTGATTTTCAATAATTGGTCACTACTTTGGGTGACAATCTGTAATGTGCTACCTTTATGAGGTTGTTACATTAATTTGATTATTCTTTATTTTTTTTTTATTTATTAAAATAATAAAAATTTAATTTAATTTAGAGCATGAATATTCTTAAAAAATCTCAGGGTTTAAATGTGGGTAATTTGGCAGGACTATATAATACAAGTAATCCAAAATTCTTTTACACAAACATTTTTTATTTATCTTATTTTCAACATGACTCTACTTTTACTCATAAACAAAATTGATTATAACATGAAGTTTTTTACTTATTTCAAATTATTTTACAAGACAAATTTTTAATAATATGCTTAGGTTTAACTTATCTGTGGCACAATGAAGTTCTTGTAGAGCACGATTCGGACCAATTCACTTTCTTAATTTAAATTATTCAAACAAAAACTTCAACAATAAATTGTTTAATAATATAATGATATAACTCTACATATTTATCAAGGTTCCCGAACAAATGAATCCTTAGGGATTTCGGAGTAGTGATCTAGCGTATGTATGTGTGTCTTGGTGTCTGTCTAGGAAGTGTGTGTGTAAAGTACTGTGTCTGATTGGGAAGTGAACGAGGGCCAGCGGATTTTGTTAGCAGTCACCCGCATGGTGAACCCCTTCCTGTATTGCGTGAACCAATAGCGTCTCTCCTTTTTTTTAGTGTTTGCCTACAGGTCGTCTGCTTAAACGTAGCTTGTAGCCTCATTTGAGTCCCGGGGTGGGGGCTATGGAAAATTCCAACTGACTTTCATGTTGACTCTTGTCACACACTATTCCGTCTTATTTTTTTTTGACTGGTGCCACTCAGGCGTTCCCACATGTTTATGATTATGTTTTCCTAGAAGGGCCCACCCATATCTGAATTGTAACAAAGGCAGGACTGTATTTTGTTTGGTACAGATATTTCTGTCTCCTTTTCTATCTAACTGGTGATTTACTCACGACAATTCTCGAATATAATTTGAACCTTCGTTATTTATTCCAATTAAATATATTCTTTTATTTAATACAATAATTTATTATTTATTTGAATTAATTAATTTATTTATCAATTTGGTGGACCTGTTACATTATACTACTAAGAATGTTATCTTTTAGTGTATTTTAACTGGAGTTGTATAGTATTTATTAAGTATACAAATAATTAAAACGTTGTTTTATTAAATTTATAATTCGTTGTATATTTATTTGTAAATTAAAATAAATAAACAACCTAGATTATGGTGGCAGAAATGCTGACACGCCTCAAAGGCCTGGCAGGGGTGTCAAAACTCCCTTACAAGTGTGTCTGACACATTGTCAGAATGCTGACACTATGGATCTATTAAATTTAATTTTATGGTAATCACTTACTGGGGCTAAATTAAGCTCTTGTTAAAAGTTTATAAATTTATCGACGAATCGTGAATTTGAACAGTTGAATATCGCAAACTTATTTGAAAATGTAAAAAAAGCAAGGTACAATATTTTTAATGATGTTAAATCAAAATAAAGTTTTATCTTAAGTAAGACAAAAACTTCCGTCCTTATAGTTGTTATTTAGTCTAAAATTATTTATTATATTTTATGCATTATTCATTATTATTACACCGATCGCAGAGATATGGGCGAGTATGAGGGGTGATGAACATATGCGAATGAATTTAGTAATTGTTACTAATAAGGTCGTCTGTTCCTTAGAAACAGCCATTTATCAATAGTTCAATAAACAGGCTAGCCAAGGAACTACATTAAGTGGAATACGAACCACGTAGTATTTGTGTCATTTCAGTTAATGAAAAGCCTGATACGAGTTATCTTCCCTTCACAACATCCTGTGTAGGTAACTGAGTACCATCCAACACGGACACCCCAAACTTGTGTAGTAGTGTCTACGTCGATGGTAACCTTTCAGCGGACGCCATTAAGATTTACCGAGTATAGAACCTATTGCCTACAATCTCCACAACACTTAGTCCCAAAGTAGCTGGGTTACAGCACTGCGCCACTAGTGCCGACTTCATATCTTTCAATAACAAAGAGTAACGTTGGATAAAACTAACATGTAAAAACTAAACTGCGTTAAATATACAGGGTGGAAAAAATGTGGAAACGCTGTCACAACAACGTCAGTTTTTCCGTAGATAATTTAATTTGTTTGAATAATTGTTTTCCATAAAGTATAATTTTTGATCAGAATAATTTACTTAAAACCGTTAAATGGTGGAGAAATAATTTTGCTCAAATTATTTACTTTGAAATTCAAATGACCTCTATTCTGGAAAGGATAAACCTTTCAAAGTCCGGGTTTTAGCAATTAATTTCTCTTGAATAGGCTTTTCATGTGATACCAAACTCGACCTAGGCTTACGCTGATGATTTTCGTTCAACCCCTCATGCCCCCCCTCCCAAAGATGTAATGTCACTAATGGCGTCAAAAAGCATGTTTTTTGTAACCATAATCACGTACTAGATTTCATTTATACAAGTAAAGTAATGCAACATTTGTGACAGCGTTTCTATATTTTTTCCACCCTGTATAAGTTTTTAAGTTATTAAAATACGTGTAAGGCTATATATTTTAGAAAGAGTAAATATAACATGTTAAATTGCTTCAATTTTAAAAATATAAACCTCGTAAAAGTGCCTCCTTTACAAACGTCTCGAAAAACTTTCGGAAGTATCAAGAGTATTAATACTCGATACATTTAACTCGATACATTTAAAAAGTTGGATAACGTTTTATATATCAAACTGTTGGTTAAAACAATAACTATATTAGTGAAATATCGATCCCAACCACTGAATAAGAGTAATGCTTGACAGACTTTTTCAAAATGAAATTGGAAATTGGGCAGGTTATTACAACCGTACGTGTGCGGAGTGTTTGATGGGTAGAGTGATGGCTGTGTTTTGTGTTTGAATCAGCTAAACTGTAAGGATGCCAGGTTACAGGTAGCTGCCACCCCATATACGTACAGTGTAGCTGACCCTCTCGAGGTTTCCTATAGCAGGACTAAATCCCAGAATAATGTCGTGTTTATTCTTTTGAAGGAAGGCACTAAAATAAAAAGTCACCACACAAAAACTGAAAGCATACTAAACAAGGCTACACTAGCGTTACAAAACTATTCCGAGTAGCTGTCCGAGTGCAAGCAGTTAGAGGCTGCAAACATAAAAGGAACTAAACTGAGGTTGTTTTACTCTAAAGCTATGGGAGAAACCCAGACAGAAATCCTGTAACCCAACAGAGGTCAGAAAATATTCCATTGTGCTATAGGATTCGGAACTATGGGACTTCTGACCAAATACTTTCGGAGCTCTGCGACGATTTCCCCAAAAAAATCGGACCTGTGCAACAACTTCATATATGGTCTTACCAAATTCGGAGATTTGTGATTCGGACCTATAGGACACTTGATTTTTTGTACTCTCAGGGTAGAAAACTTTGTTCCGGAGATGTGTGAATCGGAGCTATGAGACGTCACGTCAGAATACAGGAAACCCCCTCCCCACTAGGCCAAGACTACGAGCTAATAACGGTCACACCTTAAGAAAAACAATAGAAGTTGCAATGTGAAATACGTTTTAAACTGATTAAGTAAGTTTAATGGACCAGATATCTTTGTAGACTATGGCTTACTGATAAAGGTTGTGTGAGGTTCTGTTTCTAAAATTCTTTATAACTTACTAGGGGACACACCTCACACTTCACATGACCTTTTCACTAACTTGCGTAATTTTCCTTCGCTGAATAGTGAAAAATGCTGTGATTGGCCAGTGTCAGGCTTTTCATTATCTATTTTATTTCAGGGCTTTGAAAGGAACTATTTCAAAATACACCCTTAGTTTGCATCTAGAGCATATAAAGAATAGTTGTGCCCTGCCTAAAGGTCCAAAACCTTAGTTTTTTTTTTTTTTAGAAACTGTGATCAGTTTTTTGGTATGTATTTTTATGGGCAAAAAACATACAAATGAAATTTTCTCAACAATATTTAATTAAATTTTCAAGACATATGTGAATTACAATTTAAAATATTTGAGTAAAACCCGCATTTCTCTAATCTGACTAGTTTTATAATTATGGAAAAAAAAACATATTTGACAATAAACTAGTAATTTTTAAAGTGTTGGATTTTTGGTGTTTAATATGGAGGACATTTTTTGCCAATTCTTTGGAACCATTTATTATATTTTATACATTAAGTCTAAAAGTTCACACACGAATGTCGATTCGAATGTCATTCTAACTAATCGATTAGATGTGCTACATTATTTAAGATGTGCCCTTGTGGTGTTCCATTAGTAAGAAATGAGGAAGGTACGTTCTTTATACACCTAAGTACGAGTACGTGGTAGCTGATGACGTATCACCGTCAAGAAAACGTCAAGACAGTGACTGATGGTGTCCTTGATGCGTTGTCGTGTCTTACAATGAAGGCATAATATTGCAAGCTTCCAAGCTCAGTTTTCAGCTTAAATATCTCATTGACTCTATAAACTATACCAATACAGCCCATATGTTGAAGAAACTAATCGATTCGAATGTATGTCCTTAAACTGACCAAATTGCTGATTGTTTGGTGAAAAGGGAGTTTGGTGTAACCATTTTAAGATGTTTTATCTGAGGCTTAAACTACCTATTGCTAAAGAGACTCGTTTTTAGCACAAGTATTTGAATATATATCAATAATTACTAATATATTACTTACTAAAGTATGGATTACTAACGTAAAAATACAAACATAAAAAATAAAAAAAAAATAAAATATTTTCAATACTCATTTTTGAAATACAATCGTATTTCGCCTCAGATAATGAATTGAAAGTTTTGTCTTCGCTATTTAAGATAGGGTAAATACCGGAATTTTGATGTTTTGTACATGCGAGAATCCAGACCAAACCTTACATTTATTTTTTTCAGTACGTATTTCCGTAGGCAGTCTTTTTTTACCAGCCACAGTTAGGGCTGAGAGGCCCTCTCTAACTCTTAACCTGGCGACCAACGGAGGTGACTATCGAACCATCACCAGTGACCGGGCAGGAACAGGGTCGCTCAGACGATCACCAATTCACGGAACAGCCACGCTCAATGTTGCTTGATGCCGTTATCCTTGCACTAACGTCGGAACCCTCTGGTCAAGGCCACTGGTAGGCAATGCATCCGTTGTCCACTCTTCATGAGAAAATCAAATTATATTTAGTATGTAGGAGTTTTAATGAAACATTGCACAGTAACTTTTTACAGGTACCACAAGGTTTTCGGATATGTTGGTTGGATCTTTGAAAACCAATTTACGTATACACTCCTCTCGGTTTCCTTATTTACCATGTTACTTTTTTTGAGAGAAAAAAAACTCCACATACGGCCGGTTAATTTTTAATGTCATATATTTTTTTACGCATATTATCAGCTGTTACAAAAATTTTTCAACTGAAAATATTGCACGATTATAATTGGGCCGCACAGTAAGTGCCCTGCGTGTTATATTTAGTGCATGTAAGAGTTTGAGCAGCAGAGGAGTGTCATTCCACGCTGAGCTGCCTTATTTCATGGGCGTAACTAACTTCCACTTTCAAGTGTACAACTTCCGAATAAGTGTTTAGACGAAAAAAAAAAACTCTAATGAACTGTAATGAAAGTTTGTTTGATTTCTATTATTGTTTACATTATTGTCCATTGTGTTATTGTTATTATTAATTGTTATTTCAATACTAAGTATTGATTTAATTTAGCCGATTTAAGCATGATTCGTTAGTGCTAATAAAAAAGACCAATGGTCACTGCTGCTAATGACGTAGTGGGCGGAGCTTGGTACGACACTGCCAGCCTGATACATAGTGATAAAACATTATATGGAAAACAATGCGGTAAGGTTAGTTCTCTTTCTCACTTCCACCACTCAATTCAACACTTTTGCACAGGTGCATTCAGTTGATCACTTTCTAAGTAGCAATATATATATTAATATATTCTGTTATTACATTATTTATTCACTGTGAGATTGTATTCTTAAAAGTATTCCTATCCATTTAAACATCTTGAACACGTAATATGAGTTATTGTTTTCATACCGTTACCAAAATTCAGCTAATTTAAAATAAATTTATAGAAATTAAAGTATACATTTTCGTAACAGTAGGCATATTTATTTTATTGTTTTTCCTTTGTGATAATCGATCATTAAAACGAATGACACACCTATAATGCAATTCAACAGGGGAGATAACGAAAGGATTATTTTTACTTAAAGAACGAAATTATTTTTTCATTTATGAAATTAAATACACTATGATAGACCTTAATAAACAATACTTTAGTAGCAGAAAAACTCACTTACACGACAAGTAAAATTAGAATTATTTAAATTAATAGAAATAAATATAATTTTACTGAAGAAATTTTCGTACAAAATGAACAATTTTGTTATTAGTTGTAAAAAAAACATAACATTCACAAAAATGATAAAACTAATATCCGATAATTTATTAAAATAATTCTATTCAGTTGAAAAAACACAGTTATTATTGTACGCTATTTTATGATGTACATTACTATTGTATTTTTATAGTAATAAATTGAACAAAATAAACAAGTTGCACATATGAGCAACGTAAAGTCGAAATATGTAACTAAAGTGTAACCATGTTTTTGGCTGCATCGTCACAGGCATATGACGTCAGAGCTCTCCTGGCCCTGTGTAGGTGGACGGCATATCTCCGACCAGCAAGGCTTATGTTTGGATATTCCAGTAAGCTGCCTGAACTGTAAGCACTGCTCGTGTTGCATGATTGAAGCTCCTATAATCCATGAAGCGTCCGGCTTCCTGTCAGTAGAGACTGACTTCAATAGAGGTCGGTATTTTGGTAAGGTACGTAAATAGCTTTACCTCAGCAAGAAGCACCGTATTTTAAACGAAAATGTTTTATAAGCATTAACACTCTACAAATTATATGTAATTATTTAATAATTACTTTGCTATCAGAAACATATAAATTCAATTCAAATAAGTTAAATATTTAAAAAAAACATCACTTTAGTAAAATATACTGACACTTCTTGTAAATTTTCCTCCTATATCTGGACACTCTTAACGTATCAAACATGTCTACAATAATTCCGATGCGTAAGAAAATTGATAAAAAATACCCCTCAAATTATAGACCTATCTCTTAACTTCCAGTATTCTCAATCATTAATGAAAACGTTACCCATTACCAATGTACGACCTATTTACAAAACATAATCTAACAGATTGCAATCAACGTGTATTTTTGAATAATAATAAACCAGTAATAACAGCCGCTGTCTCGTTTATTGACGCTGTGATTGATTCTGTTGATAAAAATGAATACATAATAGGAATCTTGATGGACCTATCAAAGGCATTTGAAAGTATTGACCATTCTATATTAATAAATAAATTTAACACTCATGAAGTAAACAATACTCTAGAATGGTTTAAATTATATCTTTAAAACGATATAAATTCGCAAAGATACCACACATTCAAAACAATAAATTAAGAAAATTTCATTCAGGTCTTCGACAAATCCGGTTTGGCCTCCCTCAAGGATCTATATTAGGACCAATTTTATTTATTTCCCACACAAACAACTTAAGGCTATCGGTGAAAAATATCCATCCATACGATAACGTATTATATCCGTGTCTCTAATTTAAAAATATCAGCAATAGTTGAAAATAAATATGAGTGTTGAAAAACAATTTTTTTTTAAATTATACGAATCAGTATAATAGATATACCAAATAATTTAACATTCAGCATAAAAACATTGAGAAACAAAACAGCAAACATTTTCTTGGTTTAATCATATACCAACATTTAACTTGGAACAAACAAATAAAGGAAATAATTTCCAAAAATCATTCAAGAATCTATGCTTTTTGTAGAATGTCATTTTGACGTAATATTAAAACATTAAAAGCAATTTATTATGCATATATACATTCACACATTTCATGTGGTATTTGCTTATATGAAAAAAACCAGAAAAGAAAATCAATTGTAGCCTTTTCCACTTAAACCACCAAAGTCACCGATGGAAAGTTGAAATTCCTATAGTGGACATGCAATTTTACCACAAGTGGGCCAAAACATGCTGTTCTATTTAAACTGTACAGTTCTTGTTCTTTATTATTATGATGAGCTATAGTGAAGTTTATATGATTATTAAAGGTCCAAACTAGTAGACCATAAGTTGATATTATCATGAGTTTTTTTATTGTAAAATCGTCAAGAATGACGTGTAAAGTTTCACATATTTAACTGTGCAACATTTATAAAAATACTCAATCTTTTAAAAAACCAACTTATGGTCCACTAAAATAGTTCTTCACCTACCAAATCACACTTCCAAGTGTTACGATACGATCATTATTACGGACAAAATCCTTGAAATAGAGACCAATGTTTTTGACGTTTATCGTAGAGTGAAACGGTTCCTTTAAAATATCATTGCACTCATGTAAAAAATTGTACTAAATTACACTTGAAACTGCAATAAAAAGTGACCAATAAAAATTAATAAGGAAAAATGAACAACTCGATGAGTACTTTTTAGTTGAATAGATAAATAGTAGATTCAACTGAAAAGATTTTAGAAAGATTATAAATAGAAATGTAGATTAATAGATAAATTAAGCTACATTATGAGCCAAATTATCAGATGCTTTAAACATGAAAATTGGTCATGAGAAAATGACCCAATTATCCAAGCTGACTATGGATTGATGGGAGAGATTTGTTATTAAAGTAATCTGGCAAGTTTATTACCATAATTTTCTTTAATGAACAGCGTTTTATTAACTCTCCACCCACGACTGGAAAACAGTATTTAACATCTGTCGAGTTTTATAGATGTTAAAATTGGTAAATTGACTTGAATAGGCACTCTAACAAGTGTCTTTGAATTGACGTTTTATAATTAAGAATAAAAATTAATTTGGTTAAGAATTCATTTATTGGCACTTATTAAGTTTCTTGCGAATAGAATTCGACAGACGGTTGAACAAAATTAATTTTATATCACAACTTCTACGAATATTTGCTGACTTGTAAAACTTATTAAGATATTAAGTTACAACGTACATCGTTGTTTTAAATTGGTATTAATTAAGCTTTCAAATAATTCAGCAATAGGTAGAAATTGATAAGGAATTGCAAATACACAAAAAAATATTGATTGATATGAACGTTGTAATAATATATTTTTAAATATGTGCTTTACTTTTTAATGTTACAGCAAACATAATTGTGTATATTAATTATTATATATTACTATTGCAAGCGTTGCGGGGATTCTAGGCGATAGTTTCTATGCTCGGTCTTCTTGATACCTAATTGGCGTCCACTCAATAGTTACCATCAGTGAGGAAACTACTACAGAAATATGGGTTGTCTGTGTTGGTTTGTAGTCAGGTTCCGGATATTGTGAAGGGAAGATAACTATCAGGTTTTTTAATAAGTTGAAAATTAGACCAATACTACGTGGTTCGGATTCTAAGTGAGCTATTGGGCTGTTAATAAAAAGCTATTTTTAAGGAACATTCGACCTTAGTTAGTAACAATGACTTCACTAGTTCACCCAATATGCTCGCCCATAATTATACAATCGACGTCTGAATAATAAATAATGAATTACACAACTTGGAATAATTGATTTCAAATTGATGTATTTACGAATAAAAATAATAAAGTTATCTCTTATCACAAAGCTAAATGCAATTCATAAAACCATTTAACAGTCTGCAGAGGCTGTCGGCCATGTTGGTTTGAATACTATAAGAGCAATGTTATTTGTGAATCCATATTTTTCGTTATTTATCGACCAAAAGTTGTGTATGACGTTTTTTTAAACGTTTGTGCACATTGGGTTTGCTTTTGATATTTTCAATACATAGGCGTAGTTTTGAAAAATTGGCGAACATAACAACTTCAAACTAAATATTTGTTATATTTTTCTATAACATTAGTTAGGAATTTGCAAAGCAACTCCAATGCGCAATTTCATTCTTGATCAAATGCGATTTGTTTGAAAAAAATCAGTTTAAAAATAATTGTTTAGTTTGGATACGCGTGATCGTATGTTTGGTTCGAAAATAACATTGTTCTTATGGAATTAAAACCAACATAGACGACAGCCTCTGCAGACCGTTAAGACTTTCCTCAATGATTCTATTTATGCTGACTAATGCCTCCGTAAAACAGCGCAGAGGGTAGTCTGTTACTATGTGCCCCATTGTTTGGATAGACTACCTACAATAACATGACATCTAATAAAAGCATCTAGTCTCAATCCCCATTTATATTTCCAGTAGCTACATCTACCCACCCCACTTCGGAAGTTTCAACAGTGTCCATTATCTACGAGGGTGGTTCATCCCACCTACAAGTACTGACGGATTGATAATAAGGAACTTATTTCGTCCTTCAAAACTAGACTATCGTAATTTAATAGTAAAAACTAATGATACATTACGACGTCACAGAAAAATATGTCAATAAGAATGACATTGTAAATTCGAATTGACAAGGCATAATTCCGAAGATTCTAATGGTCTAAACCTTCCCACACCTGTATAAAACTATTATGAGAGTTTCATAAAAACACGAATCTCATTTTCCCATGAAAAGCGAACAAGGAAAGTGTTAAATGACAGACAGAAATTCAGATAAGGCTAGTTTTTAGATTCTGAGGGGGTGTAAACAATATGAAAATATGAAATATTTTCCCCTTTCTAAACAATAAGCAGAGAAAAGTATTATGTTAAATAACAGATACGAGTTAGATGTTTATAAAAATATACTGTAAATATAAATTTATACGATTACAAAGTAATAATATTTATTAAATTTTTATTTTATGTCTCATTGCTTAGTAACTTATTGATTGTAAAACTATAATTTTAACGATATCAAAAAATTGTCGTAAAAATAAGCGCAGTAATGACTCACAAGCGCGTGCCACGCGAACACTTGAAACACGTGAACCTTTAGTTTTGTACTGTACTGGTCGTCCCGTGGCGAGCAGGGGGGATGAGGAAGATTTAGGTAAGTATGTCCCCATTCATGGGGTTGTTAGGATGACTAGGTAGTTAGTGGGTGTGCTTTCTGGAGTATCAGTTTGGAGTCTTTAGGAGGCTTAGTGTCAGAGAAAAAAACCATTAACACTCGAGTTTTTTTTTAACTATAAACAACATTGTTTACTAATTGAAATGGCCCACGAAATCGAATAAAACTTTGTTTTTGAACACCACAATATAATTATTTCGTAGAATCTATATATGTGTGTACATCGACTTCAAACTCACCCCACTACACCAAATTTAAGAACTTTTAAAGAAAAATTATTACGCAGAAAACTGTTTACAGAGGAAGACACGAGCAACAGTTTTGGATGAGGAGTAGGTCAGTGCAACTTGACGTGGCGTCATTTGACGGCTTTAAGGGTTGAGTCAAGAGCCCTAGGCAGGTAGCTCCGTCAGCGATATACACCCTCATCCCTTCTCCTTCTTCTCTGCCATTATAGGCGAGACATGATTGAGAATGTTTGTTGATAATGGTCGTAATTACGTATTATATTTGTATCGTTTATGTAATTTTCCCTTTTTATTTTTGCCTATGATAAAATACTACCTTCCGTTTATTTCAAGAGTTGAAATATTTTTTCAACATTGTTGAAAAGAATGTTGTTTTCAAATCCATATCTTTTCATTAATTATTGACCAAAATTTGCCTATGACGTATCATATTGCGCATTAGATTTGCTTTTGATATTTTGAATACATACGACTAGTTTTAAAAACTTAAAACTAAATATTTTTTATTTTTGACTATTAAACTAAAAATTGCTTATAGACTTTTCTTGGAATGCGTGCAAAGTAATTCCAACGCGTAATTTCATTCTTCATCGATTGAAGTTAGTTTGGAAAAAATCCGTTAAAAAACTGTTTGGTTTGGATACGCGTGATCGTATGTTCTGTTCGAAAAGACGTACAGAGAATTTGTATTACTATGATACAAAGTTACTTTATGAATCTGCAGTAGTCACCATTTCGGATTTATTTCCATAAGAGCACTTGAAGTTTTTTTGAAAAATTTTTATTTTTACAAAATTTAAAAAGCGTAAAAGTGACTAGATTATACACTTTTCAAAATGTCAATTATTTATTTGTATTTTCATAAAAATTAGGAAATAATAAACTAAAAGTCACTATTTTATATTTTATTACAATTCAATATTTTCTTTTTTGAAAATTAAACAGTAGATTCATTAGTAACTTTTACGCTTTTTTATACGATTATACTTTTACCGACAAATCGTTATCACAGTACTGTACAACATTTAAGGTCGCTCTTATGGGAATAAATCCAATATGGCGACTATCCCTGCAGACTTCACAAGAAAAGAGAAAGACTACTGCTGTGCGTCACGCGATCTCGGGGTTGCACACCATCAATTAATTCATTGTGGATCTCGATCCCGAGTAGTAGGTTTAACCTGGAGAGCAACGAAGGGTGGTTGTCAATTTTAGCTTTCCCTGCTTTGTTGCAGCCCTACTATGCCTACTAAAAAGAACGTTTTTATTCTCAATCTGGACTTTCCCACTAAACTGCCTTGGCCTTACAAGCAAACATAACAATTGAATGGATTTTGTCCTGGACGACTTGTAGTATATTTTATAAACATTCTTATGATTTCATTACCTTTATATTTACTGGTTATCAGTATTCATCGTGTGTATCCTTAAACGATATCTTCATCACTTGCAATATTTGACTGTGTCAAATTAACATAAAATAAGTTATACCAAAACATTTTTTAAAAGCCTCACAAATATTGACAAGATCGCATTTGATAATCTATATTCTTTAAGAACAGAATTTTTATTCCATGGAAAAATTTGTTTCCTACTAAAAAAAATATAACTCTCAGTAAATTTTAATTTTGTCTTATCTTCGTTACTTAGGGGAATTTTTTTTATATTTTGGTATTTTTTGTGGTTTTAACATGGGACGCTTATAAAAAAAAAAAAAACTAAAAAAAACTATTGTAGTCTGTAAAAATCTGGTCTCGAGATATCGAGGAAAAACTGCTTCCGTTGAAAATTCTGTTTAACACTGTCACATGAACAATAATATAAGCAACGACTAAAAAATAAATAAATAAATAAAAAACTGGGGGTTATCTTTTCTTATTTTCAGATAAATGACCAAGGAAAAAACTAAAATTTTTTCACTGCCACTTGTATACAACGGGCGTTTTAACATTAGCTTTTAAGTATATTCCATCGATAGTTGGTGTTTTAAACTAATCACAACTTACTAACAGGATAATGTTAACTTAAAAATAATAAAACCTCCACTACAATTTTCATTATTGAACGAGTTTTATTCCATGCAGATAATCATGGCAAGCCACCTGGGAAATCGCTAAATGCATAAAGTTTGAGTTTGATGTTTAGTAGAGAGTAATTAGTGTAATGTGTGATTTATTTGATGGAACTAGTTGTAGCATTATGCCATATGGCAATGTAACATTTAAAAATATCAAACAGCGTTTGTTATTTTAAAAATATACGTACTATAAATAATTATGAGTTAATTGATAAATTTAGGTTAGTATTGTTTTTATAAGTTTGATTTGAGAAAGTATCGTAAGTATGGTCTGTTTTTAAGCACAGTGTAAGAAACGGTAATTAATATATTAACATTTATATAACAACGCAGTATTGTAATCAGCACATGATCAAAAAGGGTAACAGCTCGTTTACACAACCGGTCGTAGAGTCAACGATTTAACTGGTTAAAAAGGATCGTAAACTCTACAACCGGTTGTGTAAACAAACCGGTAATATTTTATAGAAATAATGGTCTGACGGTTCTAGATGGTAGGGTAAACTAACCATCAAATTCGATTTAACTTGTTAAACAGGGTTATAGACTCTACGATCGGTGGTGTAAATGAACTAGTACCACACATACTTATTAAATTAGAGGTTCGTTGAGTACTATTGGTAGAAAATAACCAGAAAATTCGATTTAACTGGTTAAACACTAAACAGGGTTCTAGACTCTACGATCGGTAGTGTAAATGAACTCGTAGCACACATACTGTACTTATTAAATTAGAGGTATGTTGAGTCTACGATTGGTAGAAACTAACCAGCAAATTTGATTTAACTGGTTAAACAGTGTTCTAGACTCTACGATCGGTGGTATAAATGAACTAGTACCACACATACTTATTAAAATAGAGGTTCGTTGAGTACTATTTGTAGAAAATAACCAGAAAATTCGATTTAACTGGTTAAACACTAAACAGGGTTCTAGACTCTACGATCGGTAGTGTAAATGAACTCGTAGCACACATACTGTACTTATTAAATTAGAGGTATGTTGAGTCTACGATCGGTAGAAACTAACCAGTAAATTCGATTTAACTGGTTAAACAGTGTTCTAGACTCTACGATCGGTGGTGTAAATGAACTCGTACCACACATACTGTACTTATTAAATTAGAGGTATGTTGAGTCTACGATCGGTAGAAACTAACCAGCAAATTTGATTTAACTGGTTAAACAGTGTTCTAGACTCTACGATCGGTGGTATAAATGAACTAGTACCACACATACTTATTAAAATAGAGGTTCGTTGAGTACTATTGGTAGAAAATAACCAGAAAATTCGATTTAACTGGTTAAACACTAAACAGGGTCCTAGACTCTACGATCGGTAGTGTAAATGAACTCGTAGCACACATACTGTACTTATTAAATTAGAGGTATGTTGAATCTACGATCGGTAGAAACTAACCAGCAAATTTGATTTAACTGGTTAAACAGGGTTCTAGACTCTACGATCGGTGGTATAAATTAACTAGTACCACACATACTTATTAAAATAGAGGTTCGTTGAGTACTATTGGTAGAAAATAACCAGAAAATTCGATTTAACTGGTTAAACACTAAACAGGGTTCTAGACTCTACGATCGGTAGTGTAAATAAACTCGTAGCATACATACTGGACTTATTAAATTAGAGGTTCGTAAAGTCTACGATTGGTAGAAACTAACCAGCAAATTCAATTGAACTGGTTGAACAGAGTCGTTGGCTCTACGGTAGGTGTAAACGAACCAGCAAATTTTATTTAACTGGTGAAACAGGGTTTTATACTCTATGATCGCAAGTGTAAACGGAACCGGTAACAGAATAATAACGCTTTCCTCATAAAGGAAAAATAAATAAATAGTGTTGAATAGTCAAATTTGGTACATAAAAGAGCAATTTAAACAGTTTTTAACAACGTATTTTTCCATAAAATTTAGAATTTTAAAAATGTTTATAGACACATCGTGAAAATAATAATTTCATATTAATAAAGTAATACCTGATGTGATGATGGTGTGAGTAACGTTGGTAACACGGTTCAAAGGCCCAGCAGGGGTGCCATCCTCCCTCACTGTGAGTCTGACACGTTGATGGAGGGTTGTCAGTGTGTTTATCGTGTTAACTGTCCTTAACACATTTCTTCATAATGTGCAATAATAATTATTCATTACTTAGAGGCCGATCGTAGAGATAAGGGCGAATATGAGTGTAGATGAATGAGTGTAGTCATTGTTACTTACTAAGCTCTTAAACTGTTACTTATAAAGAGCCATTCACTGATAGCCCAATAACCAAGGCAACTAAGGGACCTAATTTACATAGAATTTGAACCACGTAATAGAGGCCTGATTTAAAGCTGACTCACAAGCTTCATACTCAGTTCTCTTCCCTACACAACATCCGTATCCTGACTTCCAACCAACATGGACACCCCAAACTTATCTACAGTAGTAGTGTCCACGTCGATGACAATCATTGAGCCGACGCCATGTTAGTATTAAAGGGTACCGAGCATAAAACCTCTCTCGTTAAATCTCGAATACTTCGTCCCCAAGTAGCTGGGTTACAACACTACGCCACTAATGATGACATTGAAATACTTAAATGTAACTTACTTTATAACGTGAATTATAATTAGAATAGGGATTGATTTAATTTAAATTTCAAATTTACGTTAATGCAACTAATTTACGTCAATTCTTTATAATTATTTTTTTGGGAGTAATGTTACAATCACTGTTTCGATTAAACAGTGCAATTCTACGAAGGGCTCTGATATAAATGACGATTAATAAAACAAAACAAGAAAAAAACCAGCACAAATTAATTGGATTAAAAAATAGTAAACAAAATTAATGTAATGCTATGAAGTTAATTATTGTATAGTTGTAATGTACATCAGCTTACGTTTTTAACATACAAAAAACTATATATTTTATACCAATCATAAATAAGTAAAATGAATCTACTCTGTGAAAAAGGGGGCAAGGAAGATACATATAACACTGAATGGAATACTTGAATGGCAGAATAAAGTGCCTAAATACTTAAATAATTTGAAACAAATTTTAAAACAAGAAAACTAGATTATAAAATTTTAATGATTTAGTTTTATAAAATTAAGACTAAAATAAATCATTTGTAAAATATTCAAGTATTTTCCAACAAAGTATTTGACACTCGGTAGTAAGCTGAGACGAACGAAGGAGTGTGCTTCCTGAAAAATGAACAGATGAAAGTGCTTGCCCTGACAAAGGATTGACAAGCAGTATTAGACACTCGATAGTAAACCATACGTAAGAAGGATTTTTGAAGTCACAATGTGATTATCGCCAAACAAAGAACAGATTAAAGTGCTTGCTCTGACAAAGGATTGACAAGCAGTATTAGACACTCGATAGTAAACCATCCGTAAGAAGGATTGTTGACGTCACAATGTGATTCTCGTCAAACAGAGAACAGATGAAAGTACTTGCCCAGACAAAGAATTGACAAGCAGTATTAGACACTCGATAGTAAACCATCCGTAAGAAGGCTTGTTGACGTCACAATGTGATTCTCGCCAAACAAAGAACAGATTAAAGTGCTTGCTCTGACAAAGGATTGACAAGCAGTATTAGACACTCGATAGTAAACCATACGTAAGAAGGATTGCTGACGTCACAATGTGATTCTCGTCAAACAGAGAACAGATGAAAGTGCTTGCCCAGACAAAGGATTGACAAGCAGTATTAGACACTCGATAGTAAACCATACGTAAGAAGGATTGTTGACGTCACAATGTGATTCTCGCCAAACAAAGAACAGATGAAAGTGCTTGCCCAGACAAAGGATTGACAAGCAGTATTAGACACTCGATAGTAAACCATACGTAAGCAGGATTGTTGACGTCACAATGTGATTCTCGCCAAACAAAGAACAAATGAAAGTGCTTGCTCTGACAAAGGATTGACAAGCAGTATTAGACACTCGATAGTAAACCATACGTAAGAAGGATTGTTGACGTCACAATGTGATTCTCGCCAAACAAAGAACACATTAAAGTTCTTTGCCCTGACTACTGCTTGCCCTGACGAAGGATTGGCAAGCAGTATTAGACACTCGATAGTAAGCCATGCGTAAGAAGGATTATTGAAGTCACAATGTGATTCTCACCAAACAAAGAACAATGAAAGTGCATGCTCTGACACATTTAAATCTCTAAACCTGAAGGCCTTTCGTCTCTTATGTGGCGTAGAAAATTTGACACAATCTGTCATATATACCTTAAAAAGCAGTTAGAGCCCTCGTGAACGATTCCATTCTTAGGTTGTAATATGAAATCTATCAAGGAGCTAGATAATTTAGAATATAATAGAAGATTTGACTCACTTTAGCACACGAGTTTAAATTTATGAATCCCTAGACGTTTACGCGTATTACAAAATATGGCATTATGGATTTGACTTACAAGTCAACTTATCAACATTAATAACACTGAATATATTACCTTTTTGTATATGTTTTTATGAAGTTGAGAATTTAATTTATTTGGGTTATTAACAAACATCTCCTAGACTTAGAAAATATATTAAAAAAGTCCACAACAATTTATTTACAATAGTTAACAATTTTATATCATCGATAATCTAAAACATAATGGTTATAGGGAAATATTTGCCTGAAAAGACCGATAGGTCGATGTGATATTTATAGCATACAGAGTTATAAACCACAGTTCTTAAATATATAGATCGATGGTTCGACTTAAGTTGTCCGCACTAGTGGGATAGTGCTGTATTCCAGCTACTTGGGGACAAAGTGTTGTGTAAATAGTAGGCGATAAGTTCTATGGTCTGTTCTCTTACTACCGAAATGGCACCCACTCAATAGTTGCTATCGGCGTTGGCACTACTAGAGACGTTTTTGGTATCCATGTTGAGTAGTAGTCAGTGCCCGGATATTGTGTAGGGGAGAGAACGGAGTTTCAGGCTTATCAATTAGCTGAAAATCAGATCGATACTACGTGGATCGGATGCCACGTAAACCTGCAGGTTCCTTAATTGCCCTTTCTGAACGTAAGTTGTACTCAGTAACAAGACTACACAGGTCATCCACACTCATACACTCATTCATATTCGCCTTAAAATACATACAAAAGTTGTGTCAGCATCTCATATTTTAATAATAATAAAAATAATAATGAACGTCAAGCTATCTGTGTAAACGAAAGCACTTCGTAAAACATTGTTTAATAAAATATTCTATTTTTAACTGTCAACAAGGACATTTTTTGCTTATAGACATGGTACAAGGGCTACCGTGTCTATACTATCTATACTATAGTAGATATGCCACTTAGAAAGTGACTTACTAGTAGTGAATTTACCTGTGCGAGACAGATGAATCCAGTAGTGGAAGTGTGAGAGAGAATTACTGTTTTACCACCGTATTATTCCATTTAATGTTGCAATGGCGCAAGGAAGGCGGTAAGCCACGGGTTGGCAGCGCAGTACTAAGCCTCGCCCAACACGTCATTAGCGGCAGTGATTATTAATTGGTTGGATTAACACTAACATATCAAGCTTGTAACAGTTAAATTATTATTTAGTGTTCAAATAACAGTTGATAATAACAATAAGACAATGAATAATGATGTAAACAATAAATAGA
This sequence comes from Stictocephala bisonia, assembly GCA_035578905.1. NCBI lineage: Eukaryota > Metazoa > Arthropoda > Insecta > Hemiptera > Membracidae > Stictocephala > Stictocephala bisonia. The sequence goes on along the minus strand of JAQJVL010000499.1, from coordinate 455,766 downwards.
AACTAACAAAGTTGTACAGATCGTTACTGTTATTTTTTTCAACTAAACACTATTGTGGAAACTGAACACTTAGGGAGGAAGTTAGTCACGCCCGTGATGTACGGCAGGGGAGAGGTGGAACATTCCCCTCTGCTTCTGAAACCACTGTATATGCTAAATATAACACGCAGGTCACTTTCTGTCCGGCTCAATTATAGGATTTAAAAAAAAAAAGATAAGGTAATAAATGTGATATTTATTTCGAGGTTACAATTTGTTTGACAGCTAGCAAATAAAACATAGATAAGTAAATGAAGTCTAACGTACGTTGTAACGACGAAATACAGAAAATAAATGAGTGACGTAGAGACAAATTGACAGCTCGAACGTGTTTATCTCTGTCCGCACGTGCTTATAAGGTTATTTTTAGAACCGTTGTACTCTCGTCACTACACTCATTCATTATTCATTGTTTGTTTGTTGTCATAGCAACCGAGTCTCCACCAGACAGGGTATTCATTCTAGCTATCCAAATAATTTAAGGGATACGTAGGACACAATGTGTCAATTTTGCATTTATAAAAGTCTTGTATTTACTTAATCATAGTTTCTTTTTACTCTCTCCCATATGCGTTAGCATAGAGAATGTATTGTGATCGTCCAAAAACTTATTTTTTACAAGCTGGTTTAAAAATTCATTTTAGGGTACCCTGAACCCGAAACAGTGTTTTTTCCGAAGAAAGTGGTATCTGTCTGTGTGTATGTACACTTTGCTGGAGACCAAATGGATAATTTTTTATGAACTTTTGTATGTAGGTGTATTTAGCCAATATCTCCAGACCATTTTTTCACTTTTTTAAAATTTATTTTTAAATTTTTATGACAATAAACATAAAAAAAAGGAATTTGCTCAAAAACGGTTCTAATGATTTTTACTACATTTTCAGGAAAGATGTGAATTACAATTTAAAATATTTTTGTAATAACCGCATGTCTCTAACTTGTCTAGTTTTTGAGTTATGGAAAAAATTTAGGAATCAAACTGGTAATTTTCAAAGTTTTGATGTTTTAGAGTTTAATGTATGGGGAAGTTTGAGCCAATTCTTTGAAACCATTTATGTTATTTTAACATAATTTTCAATGTGTAAAATTTAGAAAAACATAATTGATACATAACATAGACCTCTTAGTTTCTTAGCAACAATCTTTAAACTCGAGTTCACATTTCTGCGCCGACAGTAGAAGCCTTATAGAAGCCAAGCAGTCTCACTGTCAGTGGGTTAACATGCTTTTCTATTTCTATTCTATAAACTGTACAGTTCGTGTTTATTATTACACAGTGTTCACAGTAATGAACACAATATAATGCCCATTATAGTTACCATAATTTAACATTATGAGTTTTCATTGTAGAACATCAGAATGACATAAAAGTGTCAGATAGTTAACTGTACACAATTATAAAACTCTCAATTGTTGTACAATAATCATTTTATGGTCATCTCCCATCGAATGACACTTAAAGTTCTGTGGTAATATCATTATTACGGACCGAATCATTGAAATAGAAAGCTAAGTTTTCGGCATTTTTTTGCCCACTTAAAGTGGTGCAATCGGCTTTTAATGAGTCAATTATTTTCCAATTTTATAATCAAAATTACTTAATGTACCTCCCTTGAGACAAGATAAATACAACAATTGTTTTTTAACTACTACATTAGAACTTGTGGCCTTATGATGTGGTGAATTTAGCTGATTTTAAATCAACTACGAGACAAAACCGTTCAAAGTACAGATTTAATTTTTTATAACTACATATTTTACACATTATTGAAGAGATACAGATTTGTTTCATTTATAAAAAGGTAAAAATATTTATAATTAATTTTAAAGCTAAAACATACTTTTTAACATTTTAAAGGTAACAAATACCATTTTACCTGTTAAAAGTAAAATATTCCATTTTTACCTTTAAACTTATAAATTTTTTTACATAAAAAAACATCTCAATCCTTTCACTTATGTATAAAAAACTAACTATAAAAAAATGTTTTACGTTGATAGATTTTGTCTCGTAGTTGATTTAAAATCAGCTAAATTCACCACATCATAAGGCCACAAGTTCTAATGTAGTAGTTAAAAACAATTGTTGTATTTATCTTGTCTCAAGGGAAGGTACATTAACTAAGTTTGATTATAAAATTTGGAAATAATTAAGTCACCGAAAACCGATTGCAACACATTAACGCAGAAAAATTGTAGTTTCGTTTGAATTTATTGTTATTTTTGCTGATATTTATATTAAAACAATTAATAAAATAATAAAAATAATGTTTAAGCTATACAGATAGTCATGAGAATACGTCCCTGGTTGCAGGCTTAATAGTTGTAGAAGAGAAGAATGCATGATCACTAGTAGGTGGTGCCAGGGATGGAAAATATTTTCAACATATCGATATATCGAAACCCAAATATCGATTTAACGATAATATCGAAAGAAAAATATCGATATAGGAGTTACATCAAGAATTGTAAATGTTTTATCGATTTCAAATTATGCACTAACTCCTGTCTTGACTAAAAATACACTTATTTTGGCTGTCCCTATTTAGAATAGCCTACTGAATGTAAAAATTAAATAAATTTTATCTACACGAAACAAGCAGTAGTCTGTGGAGTTGAATGAAAAAAAAAATAATTATAGCTTTTATTGCCATGTTAATTATAAAAGAATAGTATAATAACATCGTTATTTTTGTTTTCCACATTTAAAAAAAGGCCATTAGGCTTCTTATAAACACTAAAGTTCTACCCTTTGGTGTATAATAAACTATATTTTAGTGCGTTTGCTGACGTAAAAAAAGTAAATACATTTACTGTACTATTTCAATGGATGATTTGTACGCATAAGAGGCAATTTTTATGTTTTTCGAATCGTAATGATTTTGAGGAGAGAGAATAACGTCAATATTTAGTGATACGATATATCGGACCAATATATCGATTTGGGCCATATTATCGATGAAAATATCGACACTTTTATATCGATATATCGAAAGATATTTATCGATATTTCCGATATATCGATATATCGTTGCCATCCCTATGTGGTGCATGAGAGGTTGCGTGACTAGGGGCATTAAGGATGTAAATAAATTGATGAAAATACTGTCAAATATCACATATCAGACATAAGTTAATTATAGTTTTGATCTGTAATATGGTAGTGTGTATTCTACACGATTCAATAGACGATAATGGAACCACGCGTATATGTATAAAAAACACCTATCATCACACATTTTGCTAAAGTTTCACAAAAGCAAAACATTTGAATTTTGTATTGAATGTTCATTGAATATATATTTCAATTGTTTAGTTAAATATCTGTAACTGTCGGCACTAGTGGTGCATTAATGTAATCCAGCCACTTGGTGACAAAGAGTGTGGAGGCTATAGGCGATAACATCTAAGTTCGGTCCTCTTAATACCACACCATGGCATACGCTCAATAGTTGTCATCGGCGTAGACAGTACTAGAGAAGACTGAGGTGTCCATGTTGGGTGGTAGTCAAGTGTTTGGATGTTATGAAAGGAAGAGAAATGAGATTATCAGAAACGTTGAAGGTCTCTTAGATGCTTTGTCTAGTGGGCTATTTGTAAGGAAATGGTCAATTTGCTTTTATACTATTTCCTAAATTATAAAATTAGTGAAATTGGCGTCAAAGAATAAAGTATATTAGAAATACAACTATCTCCTTCAGCAATTCACATGATTATAAAAAAAAAAAAAAACTATTTCGAACCACGCCGTTTTCACCTAATGAGACGTTTTCACCTTATAGACAAAATTACACCACAAATATCAAGTGTTTTGTTAAATATCAAGTTACACGATAAAATCAAAGTACTGTACCAGAGACACTACGCGATGTGGCAAGCTGGATTCTACAAATACATTATTCATAGCTTATTCAAGTCGGCTTGCCAACAACTGTCGTCTTTAGATTTATTCTTAAACTTATGGAAACAACCAAGCTGTATTGAAATGTCTGTGTTTGGTATAATCTACTGAAAAACGTGTTTATTTTTTTTTTTATCAAAACACTTTCAGAGTAAATCAAATATGTCTCTATAACATTAAGGTTCTTCATATTTATTAGCCGGGTTTGGCACTCAAAACAACTTAGATGGGTGACTAAAAAAATTAATTAGTTGACATAATTGTTGGAGGTGATTTTTCCATTCGATGACAATAATAAACATTTCTCCTGTTTTTCAGAGAGATGTTTACCTGAACACCTGCTAGGTGTTAACTATAGCAGCAGGGGTCATCAAATAATATGTTTTATATCAGTACGTATGAAGGGGAAATGACGTAAAGCTACTTTGCAGTTTATGGTGTTCGAAGAGAACTAACTATATTGCACTTGCAGATAACAACTTGAGAATTTAGAAAACAATTAGAAAGTTGCTTTAAAAAATATACACTTCTAAAATGATGATTGAAAGTAGATTTATTGAATAATGCCATCCTAGAGAAGGGTGTCTTTGATTTTTAAAATAATCATTTTTTATTCTGAACAACTTAACTAAAATTTATTAATTCTTCAATAACCAGATCAACTAAAGCACCTAAAGCTTCGCGTGGAATCCAAACCACGTAATATTGGAATGGTTTTCAACTGATTGACAAGCCTGATCCTCGGTTTTCTTCAATACACAACACACTCTAGGATTCTAGTGTCGGTATGAAGAGGACCGAGTATAGAATTATTGCTTACAATCCCTACCTGTCGGGTGCAGAAATTATGTGCACCCGAGTTTGAAGGATGTTTTCTAAGGAACTAAGAGGCCTGCGAAAAATGTAATCAGACTATTGTTTTTCTCGTTTACTTTACTTTACGACATACATTTTTATTCTAGCTGGAACTAAAAAAGTGCCGGAATTTTTCCATGTACATCAAGTTTACATCGTTATTATTAAAATATCCGTTAATGCATCGCATTTATATTTTGATAAGTGTTCAGTAGGAATTGTTTCTATAAGTTTTATACATTTTAAAATTTTAGCTTTTCCACAGTTCTTATCAATCCCCTGAAACATTGTTTCCTTAGTTTTTAGAGGTTGTAAAATTAATTACTTGCTCGTTGTAATCCTTGTGACATGTATTAGTTACGATACAGTACTTTCATATGTGTAAGTAAATTGAATGATTTTATATTGATTTAAATGAATTCAAATGTATTGATTTAAAGTTATTTGAATTCATTTAATAAGGATTACAACAAAACCAAGTAATTAATTTTACGACCTCTAGAAGCCAATAAAATATTGGTAACAACATTTTTTGATCGAAAAGTTAAAATTCTGAAATTATTAACAATTATAAAAAAACATTCCTATCAACCAGGTACTAAAATGTAAACGCAATAAATTAATAGGTTTTGGTGTGATAACGATGCAAATTTCATGTATAGTGAAAACTACTTAAAATTCTGGTGCCTTTTTTGTTCAAACTAGGATAAAAACTACTATGACGAATACACTTTTAAAATGCATATGTAATAACGTACAATTAAACGAGGAAAACAGTGGTGGGATTAGATTTTTTGTAGGCCTCTTAGTTTCTTAGAAAACATCCTTCAAACTCGGGTGCACATAACTTCTGCGCCGACAGTCCAGTACTTTGTACTGTGTACACTTTGACTTGTGTATTGTGTTGTGATATAGTACATTGTATCGCCGACCTATAAAACTCTAACTGTCGAGGACAGGTAGTTTGCTGATAGCTTGTAATTAGCTGATAACGAAGCCTTAACCTATTTGTTAACTACAATTATGTTTAAGGCGATTCAAGGCCTAGTGTGTAACTAGTCAGAAATAAGGCCATGAAACGTTTCTGATTAGTGTACCTTTCCGTGCATACATATAAAACACGTATATAGAATTTATGTGGGCTAAAACCACATGGTATTTATTTAAAAGTCCCATTAATTTTTGAACCGATAAAAGCAGAGAGTTAAATTGTGCTTGGTCGTATCAAATAAAATAAAATGATGTATTTGTATTCAGTACACAGTAAGTATGCTAATGACGTCTATATTTATGAAAATCAAACTTACGTAAGTTTGTGTACACAACCCTCGAAAAGTAGAAAATGGATTCACTCGAATTTTTATACAATATTTCATTTATATATGAGTATTTTTTGTATATTTAGTTCTTAATTTTTTTTAACTGGAACAGGGCATTTCAAGCCTTCTCGATCTACCTACATTTCACACTTTAAAATAATGTCAGGGCTGAAAAAGTGCCACTGTGACCAGCTGATTTATGTGTATAATAGTTCAAAATCTCCCTGTAGGTTTATTACTGTGACCAGATTGATTGATTGTTTATTTATAAAAAAACTGGAAGTTAATTTTTTTAAATAAATCAAGTAAACAGTCTACATTAATTTTTCTTAAAAGCCACATCTAACTAATAATATATAACTTATGAATAAAATTACAAATCCTTAAAAAAATAAATATTGAATTAATTATATAATAATGGCATTTTTAAGCTCAGCTTCAAAATTAACACAGGAAACTTTTTAATTTTTGTGATAAAGTGTTTGTAAATTTAGCACCCAATAACGTTCTTTTATTAGATTATTAGTTCTAGATTATTATTTTCAGAATTCTTGCATTTTACTTTCAGTATTAAATGTGAATGTCACTGTGAGTTTTATTTAAAATACTTGTAATAAAGCTGTTCAAAAATGGTTTAAATTATATAAACCACTATGGAAATTTTAAGTGTGATTTATGATCATCCATAAAACATTTTTTCCCATATTTTGTGAAGTAGATAACAATTGATATTACAAATATTAGAAAGCTTAAATAGCTAATATGAGTATATTAATCATGCAAGAAAGTAATTAAAATATTTTAATGCCAACAAAATCAGAACAACATAATTTCCCCCAGGATTATATATGTTGGAAAGTAGAAAGGTAGAACGTTAGAAACTACTGAGGTAGGAAAACAAGAATATTTGGCTCAGTGTCAAAAGAATTGGGGTCTTTTCATATATGTCCTCACATTTTTAGTTTATTTTTTATAGCCATCAAGTGAAAATTTTCATTCAGTATTATAGAACGTGAGTATAATTGGTATTAATACAAGAAGTAAAGTATTTTTGATTATGTCAGGTTAGGTTAGGTTAGATTACGTTAGGCTAGGTTAAACCTAGCTTAACGTAACTTAAATTAGCTTTAGAATATACAATTTTAATTCTAGTAACACTTGGTGGTTATAGAAATAGTATAAAAAAAATGCCCATATTAGAAAAGGCCCGAGAATTGTTGAACAATAAAAGAAGATTTTGTTTATTTTGATGTAAATGTTGGTTCTTTCCTTAAGGTGGTGTAATCGGTTTTCGGTGAGTTAATTATTTACCAATTTTGTAATCAAAATTAGTTATTGCACCTTCCCTTGAGACAGTAAAATATATAAAACTGTTTGTAACCACTGTATTAGATATTAGAACGTGTAGTTTTGAGGAGGCGAATTTAGCTGATTTTAAATCAGCATTAAGACTAAAACGTTTGAAATACAAATTTAATTTTTTATTACTATGTTTTCTACATATAACTGAAGGGATTACGATGTTTTTAATTTAAAAAAATGTACAAATATTTAAATTTTTATTAATGTAAAATATTTATAATTTAAAACTATCAATACTATTACATTAAAAAAAGTGAATAACATCTTAATTCCATCAGTTATATGTAAAAAATAGTTATAAAAAATTTAATTTGTACCTCGAAGTTAAATTTTTCTTAACGCTGATTTAATATCAGCTAAATTCGCCTCTTCAAATGGCCAAACGTTCTAATACTTTATATAACCAAATATATAAAAAGGTTAAAGAATGTTTTATATATTTTTCCTGTCTCAAGGGAGGGTACATAAACTAATTTTCACTAAAAAACTGGGAAATAATTAACTCACCGAAAACCGATTGCACCACCTTAAGGAACAAAATAGACTTCCAAGTAAACCCTAAATAAGATGAGAGCAGAGGTGGTTGGTTTGATGAGACGTAATTCTGTTTATTTAGTGGTCGTGGCGTCAAGAGGATGGTGGTTAGACGTCAACAGTAGTTAGGTTTGACAAGTTATTACAGTTCAGTTAGAGTCAAGTGAGTCACTGCTTTACAAACTAAGTTAAGTAGAGTGGAACTGTCCCAATTTAAGGAGAATTCATACACTATAAATACAGGGCATTTCTTTTAAAACGTAGCCCTATTTACAAGTACAGAAAATGAAGGTTTAAGATAATTACAAGTTCATAGGTTGGTAGCCCTGGTTCTTCTTATTTCTTGGCTAACAGCTGATTTACATTGTGGCTCTGTTGTTCACATTATTTGGGTTTCGTGAAATGTCATTAAATTGAGTTTAGAAACATTGTTTTGAGCAAAGTTTGAAAAAAGTATTCAGAAATTTATTAAAGAGGGCTGAACGTTGTATAAATGCCAATGCTAGTTTATTTGAACACCAAACCTAAACAAAAATGTCATTAAAATCATGTAAATAGTAGTAATAAATGTTAATAGTAATAAAATGAGTTATAGAGGTATGTTTTGTTTGTCATTTTTATTTTAAATCATGGGTTGCGTTTAAAAAGAAATACTGTGTTAGTCTAAACATTATTGTGTTAATTTGTATATGCATTAACGAGGATTTAAAATTAATTAATTTATTCTATTTTCTTTATTAATGTTGTAGTCTGGTTACTAACTGAGATAACCTATTATTTGAAAACTAACTTTGTGTAGCTAACTAGGGATGCCAATGAATCAGTCTTGTTGTAGATCAAGGGTCCACGTGAACACCCTTTTTTTATTGGCCAGCGCACTTGAGACAGGGACAGTCTAAGTAGGTCTCAACTCTCAACTCTCCCTGAACAGAAAACGCTGCACAGTTTCGTGTAGGAGAAATTAAAATCCAAAAGCTACACTATGGAATGTGGCATTTATATTTCTAGATCCAAACATAAAATGTTTCTAAAAGGAATACAACCTGGCCGTTATGAATACAATGGAAACGAACATTTATATAAATAGTTGGCCAAATTATACTTTACACGTCAACATAAATAGTGTAATGGGGGCATACACGTCAACATGATTTTGTGATATGTGATAATCGGCTGAACTTATAAACAATGTGTAGTGTTGATACAAGAGGGATGTAATAATGTCCACCCACACCAAGAACGAGAGGCAAACATGTCGACGAAACTGTCACGTTGTTAAAAAACTTTAGCAGCCTTATAAACTGTCTTAGTATTTTTATACTTTCAAATATCGAGTCTCTTTCATACAGAAAATGATACATAACAACTCTAAATTTATTAAAGATATACAAACTTTGAAACAAATATTAAATCAATTTTAGCAGCTTTTAATATATTAAAACTGCACTTTGATAAAAAAAACTTACAGGTATTAATCAGAAAGAGAATTCTGAATTGATCTTCAGTTTAAAAAGTAGGCACGGGATAAGTTTATTCATTCATTATTAAGACGCTGATCGTAGAGACGTGGGCGAATATGAGGGGTGAATGAGTGTGGATAGACGAGGGTAGTCCTTGTTCCTTAGAGAGAGCCATTTATAAATAGCCCAATAGCCAGAGCAACTAAGGTACCTTCAGTTTTACGTGGAATCTAAACCACGTAGTATTGGTCTGATTTTGAGCTGACTGACAAACCAGATTCTCAGATCTCCTCCACACACTACATCCCATGGCTTTTATTGTCAGGTAAAAAAAGGGAAAACAAGATTGAACATTTTAAACATATTGAACATAATTTATGAAATGAAAAGTAGAATGTAGTCTTATTTTAGTCTTAGTGTTAAACAGATACATTTTACTTATATTAATTTATTCGTATAGCTAAAATGTTTAGCTAATGTGAAAAATATTTACTATAGGCTACTAAAAAGCTAATTATCACACTTTTTTAAGATTCTTACTTAATACTAACCATGTTAGTATGGTTATTTTAATAGCGCTTTTCACGTCTTCATTAAAATAAATTTTAATTTATATCTGTCTTCATAGGAAAATCCAACTCAATAGTAAGGTAAATTGGCTTTTTAATTTAAAGAGTAAAATAACATATGTAACAACAACTTTGGGCTATTTTGAGGTCACTGGAAGTTCTAATTTGGTGGTTGGAAATATTTTTTTTATTTTTCCTTTCTCAAAGGAAGGTGCATTAGCTAATTTTGATTATACAATTGAGAACTATTTAACTCACCGGAAACCGAATGCTCCGCCTTAACAACGTTAGTACTGAGAGTAAAAAATGCCACTGGCGTAGATTGACTAAGAAGAAAAAGAGAAAAAGAAAACCCCATCAAAAATATGTTTGCAGATGATGTATTTTTATACCACTATGTTCTATGTTATGATATTGTTTTAATATAGACACTTTAGGTAGTCACTCTACGTCACACGCAAGAAAAAACATTCATGTACATATAAAAACAAATAAAACATCAGATAGAATGAATAACGAATGAGCAAAGAGACGAGAATAAAACAAGGATTTCTCAAAATAGCAAGTAGCTGAGTAAGACGTAGCAGAGGGGTGCCTGGGGAGAAATTAACATTCTGTTTGTCAATGTATATTTATCTTTGTCGAGTGGAATTTTAAACGGTTTTAAGAGAAAAGTAGCTGTTAATAAATAACATACGTTTGATTTAAATTCTTGGTGAGTTGTGACGGTTGTTAAAATCCTTATATACAGGGTGTCCCGAAAGTAAAATGACAAACTTCGGTAAATTGTTGTATAGGTAAAAATAAAGAGAAGATCAAGAATAATTTTTTTCTCCAAAAACACTTTGTTTACCAGATATCCACCATTTTGTTTTTTGACAATAGAATATTTATCTCCGTTTTACCTTAACCGATAGTTATGAAACTGTGCATATTAAAATAATATAAATCATATTAGAAAAAACAATCAACATAATCCAATTAAACATTTCGAAATGGCCGCCATTTTAAATTTTTAAACGGAAAAGTATCAAAAAAGTCAGAATCAGACACATGATAAGCGAGACACATTGACTTTGCGTTGAGAGGTAGCAAAAAGCCATTATTTGTATTTTACTTTTTTGCTGCTTCTCAAAGCAAAAATCAACATGTTTAAGTTATTTCTTGTCCGATTAAAACTTGTTCGATCCTGACAAAAAACTGACAATGGACAATTGGTAATAAGATTATCTAAAAACCCATGTTTTTAGTAACTTTTAGTAGTTTTTGCTGTTTTCCCGCAATTTTCGTTTGAAAATTTAAAATGGCACCGATTTTGAAATTTTAAATTGGATCAAGTTAATTGTTTTTTTCTTAAATAGGTCTCTATTATTGTAACATTCATAGCAAGTTTCATAAAGCTCGGTTGAACCAACTCAGAGATAAAAATTATTAAGTGAAAAAAAAAGAAAACAAAATTGCGGATGTCTGGTAAACGAAGCGTTTTTGGAAAAACGAATCTTGATTTTCTATTTATTTTGAACTATGTAACCATTTGCCGAAGTTTGGCACTTACTTTTGGGACACCCTGTATAATAATTGAAGCCATTTATCTTTTTATTTTTTTTTTAACAAACTCCTATATTTCTTGGCCAATTTTAACGGTTGAGGTGTAAAAGAATTTGCCCCTACTAATTCTAGCTGTCCAATCAGGTCTTTATTGTTCAATATTTCCCCTCTGAAGGTCACGTAAAGCAATATAAGTGCGTTTTTCGAGCATAAGAGTAACATGGAGGGAGGTTTAAATTAATTGAAATATAACAGCTGTTCAACCATAATTAATTATGTTTATACAGTTTTAACAGCTGTTGGAATGTAAATAATGACGTTTTTACTAATATTCCGGAAGTTAGGTTGTAGAGACGTATTAACTGTCCTCGTGACCTTTGCTTGTTAATGGTTGTACTATCCATGTTCCAACACTTGGCTACCCCAGGGAGTACAAATATAGAATACTGAGTAGCGAATTTGTTGAATAAATCCTAATTTTTATCTTAACCAAAAATAAAACGTCACAAGGTAATATTATTACTATTATGATTATTATGATCACAGTTTAGTTTCGATAGTCAACTTTGTATTGCAATTTTATTTACAAAATTAAACCTGTAGATCGTGTTTCATACTGTTTTCGGTTGACTCAATTTAAATCAGCTGTTGTATGTTTCAATTTAATAAAATCAGTTGTACTATAAATATTTTTAGAAACTACTAGCAGAGTACCCGTTCTTTGTTTGGTGTTTAACAGTCTGCAGAGGATGTCAACCAAGTTGTTTTTAATGTCATAAAAACAATGTTATTTGCGAATCCACATTTTTTAGTATTTTACTGTATGAGGTGTCATTTTAAACGTTGTCATATTGGGTATTGGGTTTACTTTTAATATTTACAGTACATACGCCTAGTTTTGAAAAATATGTGAAAATAGAAACTTAAAAATATTTAAATATTTTTTTCTATAAAACTAATTATGAGTTCACAAAGCAATTCCAAAGTGCAATTCAATTCTTGATCAAATGCAATTTGTTTGGAAAAAATCTGTTTAAAAATAACTGTTTGATTTGGATACCCGTGATTGGATGTCCGGTTCGAAAATAACATTGTTGTTATGGGATTAAAACCAACATGGCCGACAGACTCTGCAGACTCTTAAGTTGATTAATAGTATGTATCAACGTGTAAACTTACCAATTACGGGCTTGAAAGTTACGTATAGAATTGATAGAGGCGTATAACTGTGGCCATGACCTAGTCATGTTGGGCTATGGTGAGATGAGGAATGCGGGTAACATAACAGTACAGCTGGGTCGAATTGATTGGTTGCAAATATCAGCTGATTGATGATTTAAATTGAGTCAAATAAAATATTTAAACATACAGTATGGTTATTTTTGTAAAAGAATTGTAATTGTTTAAATGATAACGATTTAAAGAAATTAATTACACTATCACAAAAATATAATTAGGTCTTATCAGCTATATATATATAAACGACCCACTCACCAACGTCGGTATATAGAGTTAGCTACTTTTCATTCTCTGGAACAGTTTTAGTTTTGAAACGTGGTTAGTACAACTTTACACAAATAAACAAAAATAACAAAAGGTCACGCTCACAACTATACGCCTCCATATATGTGTACAGGAGTCTCTAACCTCTTGTACACTATATGGATCATCACAAATATCATATTCAAAGTGTTCAAAACACCTTGGTTATCCTTGAAGCCACACTTTTTTTGTTACTTTTAAATTTGTATCTAAAAGAAGTTTATTAAGATATTAAGATGAAACGTTGGTTCTTTATAAGATTTTGGTTCTCAAATATCTATTTTGAGAAAAACTATCTATCGGGTTTTTCTCTATCAAAATCTTCAAAATGGCGGCTATTTAACATTTTATATCCTAAATAGCTCTTAAACCAATAATTATATACCAAATTACACAGAACACAGACTAATTCTTTTTAGGAAATTAAATAACATTTTTTTAAATTTGATGAAAAATAAAGGAAAGATAATTTATGTGACAGTATGTACAATGTGCAACAAACATGTAACAGCTGATAATAATAAAGTTATTTGTGAAAGTCTTAAATCAGATGTTTACATAAACTTTATTGTTGTAAGAATATCACAAATTACTTTATTATTATCTTCAGATGATACATTATGTGTTATATTGCATTGTACATACTGTCGCATAAATTATCTTTTATTTTTTATTTTTCATCCGATTAAAAAAAAAAGTTATATCATAGAATTTGCAAATTAAATTTTCTAAAAGAAATTATCTGTGTAGTTTTTTACATAATTATTGGTTTAAGAGCTATTAAGAATTAAAATTTTAAATGGTTGCCATTTTGAAACTTAAACTTGATACTGGAAAACCAATAAGTTTTCTCAAAATATACCTTTTTGTTTTCAACATATACTGTACCTACATTTAAAGTTAAAAATAAAATAAATTAATAAATAATAAATAAATAAAAAATGATGGCTGGAAGAATAACCGCTGCGTATTATATTATAGACTATAAATATAATATTTGTGATTTTAAATAAACAAGAAACAATAACCAAGAGAGCTTCAGAGAGGTCAGAGACACCCTGTATGTAGATTGACACCCTGTAAATTGAGTTGTTGAACACCAGATTCCATTCTTTTGTGAATCGCTGTGGTCTGCAGAAGGTAAGCGTGGTTCACCGAAATCGATGATCATAATATTTGTGCATTCTGTACTTGTATTGTAATATATTTGTACATTTTGTACTTAATATTGTAATATATTTGTGTTGTGTGACGTTTACTTGTACTGTACCCTGTACGTACCTACTGGCAGTGCGTTGTGGTTAATTTTTTACTTTAGACCTACGCAATTTGTTTGTTTATTCCGACAGCTGATAAATGAAACTATTGTAAACGAAATGTCAAACTGGTATGCCATAGGGCTTGCATTGATACTTCTTAGAGCCCCTGGGGCGGTGCCCTGATGGAATTTCATGTTAACCAGAGACTCTTAGAATGTACACGCAAAATTTCAGACGAATGAGTTCAGCAGTTTTCGCGTGATTGAGTAACACACGCACGCACGCACACACAATTAGATTTTTATATAATAGTAAGATTTGATTTTACCTCGCGTCCCTCATCTCACCTTAACCAATCATAACAAGGTGTAAAGCTCTCAAGAGTAAGTTTTGATTCAGTTGAAGATTAGTTTGATCTATAGTTTAGATAGGTTATAAGTTTAGATTGACATAAACCAATGCACGCCTGTCTGCCCTATTTGCATTATACAATATTCATCCGACTGTCATGATATTGTGGGAAGTTATGTATTTTTCTCCAGGGAAGGTTTGAAAGCATGCTTTTATTCACAACCGACTGTAGAGCTCCTCCCCACTGAACGTAAAAGTTTCAATGGTAAAGTGATGAAGTTATTATATTTATCTAATTAGTCATTAACTGTTGGACAAAAAAATTAAATAAAAACTTTTGAAGTAGGCTAGGTAATATCATGGGTGTTTAAATGGGTTGGTAGCGTAGTTGGTTAAAGGTTTCATGTGCTAAAGGTTCTCAGTTCGATCCCAATCAAGGTCATAACAAATTTTGAAAGGGTTCAGCTGATAACCACCAGCTGTTCGTTTGTCAGTAGTCTATATTAATTAATGACACTTTCTAAGAAATAGTTGGCCTTAGTTTGCAACACTATTCGCCCATCTACACTCATCACACTCATTCGAAATCCATATTCGCCCATATCTTCACGATCAGCGTCGTCTTAAGAATAAATAAAAATAAAATAAATAAGTACTAATAAAAAGGTAGCAACGCTAGTACATTGAGTGAGCTGTACTGTAAATATAAAGTAAACAATATATTGTGATTTTACTTGATACGATTTACGTAAAACTATTTGTAATCAAAAGTTGGCGCGCAAAGCGTGCAGAGGTGTCCCCTAGCATTAGTAGTATTCAACAAAGTAGCATGTGACATATAATATCAAGTCAGTTAGGATCTGTCGTTACAATTACGCCTGCCTTGTTGCTTCAACTGGCGACACAATTAATCAACAGGCAGCTGTGAACTGAACAACGGACGAGTCGAAGTGACGTACTCAGACAGAACTGTTCGTTACATACAATCCAATCTGTATATGATCCAAAAACTATGTACTCACTCTTCGCTAAATCTCCTTAATTTAAACATCACCTTAGTAAAGTACTAGCACATCTTGTAAATTCTTTCACATCTGGACACTTTCGTAACGAATTAAACATTTCTAAAATAATTTCAATTCATTAAAAAAATGATAGAAATGACCCCTCAAATTATAGACCTATCGCTTTACTAAAAATATTCTAAAAAAATTAATAAAAAAGTTGCACATTATCAATTTATGACTTATTTACAAGAAAACAATTTAATAGATTCTATTTAAAATAGATTTTATAAAAGTAATTCAGTAACTAACAACAGCTGTATCATTTATTGATTCAATAATTGATTTTATTAATAAATACATATTTGTAGTATTTTTGGACCTATCGAAGGCATTTCATTGAGTTGACCATTTCATATTAATTAATAAATTAAAAATTCTTGGCGTAAACATGTATAATATAGAATTGTTTAAATCATATCTCAAAAACAGATTTCAACATGTAGATATATCACACCTTCAAACAAAAATTAAGAAAATTTCATTCAGATCTACGAGTTTGGTGTCCCTCAGGGATCAATATTAGGACCAATTTTATTTATTTGTCAAATAAAAGAAATTAAAACTATCGCTTAAAAATATCGTACACAGTAACTTATGCTTATACGCAGATGACTATAATTTAAAATTATCAGCAAAAGATATAAATGAATTCGATTATATACCAAATATTGAATAAAAAAACATTATACATTTCTTTTAAATAAACACATATTAACTTTAAATATGGAAAAAAATAAGTTGATATCTTTTAAAACTGTACAAAACAACACGATAGATTTACCAAATATTATAATATTTAGTGATAAAAATACAATTGTCACACATTAAAATTGATGTGTTCATAAGTTTTCAAAATATAAACCGTTAAAATAAGATGATGGACAAATGTTTTACAGGGCTACCAGTAATGTTTTTGCTCGATTTGAGAAAATTAAATATTTGTCTTATAGAGAATAAACTCACGCTGGCCGAGCTTTGGGCTGGAGGTAACCAACCAGTATTTCTGATCATCTCACCCTTCAGGTGGCAGTTTCCCAAACTACCCAGGCAACGCTGGAAAGTTCTAGTTCTATGTTCTATGTTCTCGTAGTAACCATAATACCGTTTTGGGCTAAAATATGATTTTCTATTTCAACTCTACGGTTCGTGTTTGTTATTATTATGAGTTAAAGTTAACACTGTATGATTATAAAGATATATTCCAGTGGGCTATAATTTGTTATTACAACATTTTCAATTCAAAATATTCAAGAATGATATTCAAAGTATTTCAAATTTAATGATTAAAAATGTATAAAAGAGCTAAATATTTTACAAAAATAACTTTATGTTGCACTAGAACAGGTCTTCACCGATCAAATGACTTCTCAGGTTTTCTGGTGCAACTATTCTTACGGACGATTATTATTATTATTTATATATTTTCATTGTTGTAACTACGATGTTGTAACTCGTATATATATCCAATTTGAATTTATTTTTATCTGTTGTGTTTCTCTCTGAGATTTTGTTTAGTTCATTAACCAATCTTTCCTAATTTAATGTTTGCTAGATATATACCTTATAAAAAAAATTTTGTTTGAATTAAGTATGCTATATATTATTGTAAACTGTCATTTATTGTGGGTATACAGCGCATGCGCGTCCACTATGGATGCCCAAGCTGATCGCTCCTCGAGCATTCTGCGTGGACGTGTCCAAGACCTCCATGTATGCCAGTATGAATGGCACCATTAAAAATACACGTTGAACAATTTTTTCCACGCTTATCCGTGGACGTACATGCTTATCGCTGTGGATCGGCCTTTAGGAATAGCTAATGATATCAGTTATACTTACAAACTAACAACAATGATAATAATAAATCTACGAATACCGTACTCAACGTAATAGACTAGGCTAACAATGAAATAATGATAGCAACAAGATGCAGTAAATCCAAAATTATTAAGACAAACAATAAATTGATAAATAGTAAACAAGATGCAATAAGTGAATAAATAAATAAAGGTAAAATTACAAGAAGTGAAACAGAATATCAATGGGGAGGACAGAGCACGCCATTGGGTTGAGAATTCGTACCACGAGACCATTTTCTCTTACCACACGTGTTCTGCTAAGAAAGTCAACTATATTCAATAACGCATTCCTCAGATACATTATTCATCAGCTCCAGTTGGCTTGGCAACAGTCTTCATGCACCAACTTGTGGAGACAACACGGTTTTCCCTTCGTACCTACTGTGTTACTTGTTACTTACTCTCGTAGATTCACTCGGATATGAGACGCTGACACAACTTTGTGCGTGAGTCTTTGTAGTCTGGTTACTAATTGAGCTCGAGCTCAGAGAGGACCATTTATTAACAGCCCAATAGTCAGTGATAAGAGACCTGCAGTTTTACATGGAATCCGAACCACGCAGTATTGGTATGCTTTTCAGCTATGCCATAGACCTGATTCTCGGTTCTCTTCCCTCTACAGCATCCGGATTCCGACTACATCCAACATTAACACCTCAGACTTCTCTAGTTCTGTACACATCGATAGCAACCATCAACGGACGTCGTGTCAGTATAGAACCTATCGTCTACTATATCCACAATACTTTGTCCCCAAGTACATGGTTTACAGCACTACACAACTAATTTAAATGTTAAATAAATTTGTCAGGGTAAAGGGTAGCTTCCGTTATACAGGGTGTGAGTAGGTTTGTCGTCACGGACCAGTGAACAGGGCCTGTTAGATATTGACGTTGTTAGATTATTCATTTACCTTCAGCAGTTTGAACTGTGAACTTTCCTGTGAACCTTCAACAAAATCTGACATTATCATTTCGAAATCGAATCGCCATGTCAAAGGTCAAACAGTATGTATCCTACGCGTTATAGTGTAATTGGATAATAATCAATGAACTGCCCCAAACCACAATTAATTGTTTGATTAACAAGCTCCTATAATGTGTAGTTTATGAACATAAATTAGTTGTCTTGGGACAGTTAGCAAAATAAGTGTACTTTTATAAATTTAAACATAATAATTATAATATGTAATTTGTTTCTTTGTCACCAACAATCTCCTAGTGCCGACTCAAATTTGACGTCATATTCAATTTAATAAAAAGGAAAACTATTAAGTCAATTTTACTTCATATTTGATGTACTGTTATTTGAATTTAACAATTTCGTTGTTTTTAACGTGGAATTACTGTATTTATAAAACAAATTTAAAATGAGCTAATCAGGTAATTTTACTATTTAAGTGTAATAAATCATACATTCGTCAATGACAGGTTTAAGAATATGTTATGTAGGTAGGAGGGGATTACATCAAGCATAAATATTATTAGGGGCCATCCCTAAATTACGTAACGCTAAAATCAAGCTTTTTAGACACCCTCTCCACGTGTAACGGTAATACCTAAACCCTCAAAAATTACGTAACGCTATCACTTCCCTCCCCGAATTCTGTCATCTATTTTAATGCATATTATGATTTATGATAGTCATTGTTTTGATTTTGTTCCGCTTGCTTTCTAAGAGGAGGGAGAACACATTACTTTGTAGGGGGGAGAAAAAAATCTTGTAGTTTTGGGAAAAACGATAAAATTTTGTGAATGAATTCAAACAAATTGTTGAGGTTTAATGGTTTCGTAACGCTACGTACAAACCCCCCACCCTCCCCCGTAATGGTGTATAACGCTACCGAAAACCCCCTTCCTCCCTAAAGGCGTTTCATAATTTAGGGATGGCCCCTTAAGCTGGGGTTTCCAAGGCGCGGACGTTTTCCGCTGCGGAGAGCGGAGCGCGAATTTTCTCCGCTCGTAGTTTCCGTTCAGCGGAATTTTCTTTTCCTAGACGCGGACATTCTCCGCGACCGACTATGGAGAAACCAAGATCATTTGGTTCTCTCTGCTGTGAGTGTCAGTACTAACGATAAGAAGAGGCAATGTCTTGCTCTGCCAACATACGATGAAGACGACGAAATTGAAGAAGTAGACATCATATTGTTATATAGTTCAGATGATCTGAATCCTACCAGCGACATGCTTGTTTAAATGACGGAGAAACGACGGTGTTTTCTAAATATTAATTAATAATAACGTCATTAATGATGAAATATCATTTAAACAATATTAATAGTAATGAAAGATGATTTTCATACCTTAATTGGTGACACTGAAAACTCGACTCAAACACTGAGAGTTCATGAATTTGTTATGTACCGTTAGGAAAACTGAATTATCAGAAATTTAATTTTCAGCTTTTACGCGAGTAAAATCAATAACTGGTGTCAAAAGTGACAGCAAGAAACACTTAAAAACCTGAATTTATTATAAAGAAAAATTAAATTATGTGGCTTTTTGTAATGCAATAATGTATATTAACTGCTGGGGAAAAAAACAATATGGATCGACATTAACCACAGTCATGCAACAGAAACATTACACCAATACGACAAGTTCAAGTAACCTTGACACTAATATAAGAGCTGTATATTCTATTTTTAGTTAATTTGTCTATAGTTAGTGACGTATACTATTATTAGTTTCCACAATCAACTGTTACATAAGAATACTAATAAAAGAAACTAATATTATTTGATTTTTGTATTCATCGCAGGTTTAGCCAATCTAAATGTTGACAAAAATATATTCTACTTTAAAGTAATAATACAAATCTCTTGCCCAGTAAACTCACTCGCATCAAACCGCCTATAATACAATATACTTTCACTGTATTTTCTTTAAAGTCAATTAATTCTACCTTAAACTAGGAAGCACTTTTTCTGTTTATAAATGTATGCTAAAATGTTAAGGTTTGTATATTCAGTACCATATAATTGTTGTGTTATACAACATTTAAATTATATGTGTTCCCAGTTAGTTCAAAAGACGAATCTCATACCTTAATATTTTTATAAAATATAAGATAAAACTAGTCTATTGTGTTGTATTTGTTATAACGTGTGCAAGTTACTGTGTAAGGGATGTGTTCGATCACCGAGTCTTGTAGTTTTTGCACTCATTCTCTACCGTACTCCATATTAGGGGATGTCTTTGAACTAGTTCGATGAGTTTCTCGACATCAGAAGAATTGAACTGACACAAACTAATTTTTATACAATTAGTTAATAATTAATTAAAAACTGTAAATTTGCTGTACTTGAATAACTACGATACCAGGCCCACATTAGGCCTATTCCGCGGCGAAATGCGGACTCCTCTGCTCTTGGAGCGGACAAATTTAGTCCGCTACCTCCGTACGGAACTACCCTGCTGTCTAGGAAAACAGCCCCATTTGATTACGTGATGAGGAGAGGCTCGCGGACTCCACCCTCCGGGCTACAGTGTATCATATGACATGACATAGAAGAAGAATTTTTACTATATGCCTATCAGACATCTTAATAAGCTAGTTGGAAGCAGCAAGTTTTGTGTCCGTTGCTAAGAAAGCGCTATCTATAAGAAGTACTTACACAGTTGGTTAAACTTCATAATACATCCTTCATCATCTCCCCTCTTACCCATCTTACTATCTCCTGATCTTCAAGGCCGCCCGCTCTTTTCCACTCGTTGCAAAAGGGGGATCATTAGTCGACTCTAGATTAAACTGCGAACAGTAAACATAACCGGAGAGTTGATGGTCGACCGGAGTAAGGCATCGGGACATTGAGTCTGAATCAGTTAGTACAGGTTCGACTCCTGGCCTTGACTGGAAGTTTTTATCAGTAACATTAATCTTGTACTGAACTATATCTCCCTATAACTCTGTCTGAATAAGTTCCATAGTCTGCGAGGATGAGCAGACTTAGATTAAACGGAAAACAAAATAAAGCTTAATCAACAAAGTGAGTCATACACAGCGACTGGTAGACGGATGCAAAAATTAATTGGTAAGTCCAAAGAATTACAAATTTGCAGTCAAGTATAAATGATTTCATTAATGTGTGAAACATAAATGTATGGCACTAAACATTAATATAATACTTAAATAAATGTTTGTTAATTTTTGTCTTATATGAAAGTAACTCGGTACATGTTTCCACTAAAGACGCATAGTCAGTTTTAAAGCACCAACCGGGAGACGACACGTCTCGATGAGTAATGGGTCTCAGTTCTCTAACGTCAGCTACTCTGTCTTCGTCAACGTAGATACAGTGAGACGAGTTTAATGGCGATTGTGTTGAATAATGGTTGGTGGTAAATTCTAAACTTTGATTATAACTAGTTCCACTAAAGACACTTAGTCAGTATTCAAGCACCAACCTGGAGATGACACGCCTCGTGAGTAATGTCTCCAGTTACAGTTCCCTAACGTCAGCCTTTTGGTCTTCGTCAACGTAGATATTGTGAGAAGAGCTTATAGCAGTTATGCTGAATAATGGTTGCTGATAGAACTATTCTTTGTTCATAAAGAGTTCCTGATTACTAATGAGGCGTTGATTGTTGAGATATGAGCGAGTATGATAGTCGTATGAGTGTAGATGAATGAGTCAAGTCATTGTTACTAATTAAGGTCGACTGTTCCTAACAAAAGCCATTAATTAATACCCACATATCAGGTGCAGTTAATGGACCTACAGTTTTATGTAGAAACTTAATCTTGTAATGTTAGTCCGATTTTCAGGTAACTGACATACGTGATTGTCGGTTTTCTTCCATACACAACCTCTTGAACCTTGACTACCACCTACCATGGACACCTCAGAATGTTCTAGGAGTGTCTACGTCTATGGCAGCCATTGAGCGGACGCCGAATCAGTGTTAAAATAACCGAGCATAGAACAAATCGCTTATAGTCATTAGAACAACCCCCTCCCCACCAAGTATTTGGGTTACAGCATTGCACTACTTGTAAGATAAATGAAAAAAAATCTTAATTAATTTAAATAGTAGTAAATTAATGTAAGATATACAAATTCTGTTTATTTTAAATTGATATAAAAATAACGCGTAAAGTGTAGATTTACGCGTTAAAGTCTCGTAAAGTGTATAATTAAAACAAATAAACTCTGTAAAACTATTAGGCTTGCAAAAAGACTTTTAAATAATTTGTTTCCATTCTTTTAGCTCTCTCAAATTCCAAATGTTGTTAAGAATTGACCAGGACGAGAAGAACTGCAAATAACTTGCTTATATTAAAAACAGGAAACAGACTCAATATTGTATTTAACCTCTAAATTTAATATGAATATTTATTTTAAGATGTTTGCTAATTAATTAATAAAAAGAATTGTTCCAGTTCCCTCGAGAAACATGGTTTGTGAAAATTAAAACACTAGACAGTTTTATGAGTAGTAGCAGACTCATAAAACCTCCCCCACTCTTCAGTAAAACACAAGCCAGTTTTGTGAGTAGTAGCAGACCCATAAAACCTCCCCCACCCTTCAGTAAAACACAAGCCAGATTTGTGAGTAATAGCAGACCCCTAAAACCTCCCTCACCCTTCAGTAAAACACAAGCCAGTTTTGTGAGTAATAGCAGACCCATAAAACCTCCCTCACCCTTCAGTAAAACACAAGCCAGTTTTGTGAGTAGTAGCAGACCCATAAAACCTCCCCCACCCTTCAGTAAAACACAAGCCAGTTTTGTGAGTAGTAGCAGACCCATAAAACCTCCCCCACCCTTCAGTAAAACACAAGACAGTTTTGTGAGTAGTAGCAGACCCATAAAACCTCCCCCACCCTTCAGTAAAACACTAGACAGTTTTGTGAGTAGTAGCAGACCCATAAAACCTCCCCCACCCTTCAGTAAAACACAAGCCAGTTTTGTGAGTAGTAGCAGACCCATAAAACCTCCCCCACCCTTCAGTA
Source organism: Stictocephala bisonia (assembly GCA_035578905.1). Taxonomy (NCBI): domain Eukaryota; kingdom Metazoa; phylum Arthropoda; class Insecta; order Hemiptera; family Membracidae; genus Stictocephala; species Stictocephala bisonia. The sequence continues at coordinate 432,145 of JAQJVL010000499.1, read as the reverse complement.
AAACACAAGCCAGTTTTGTGAGTAGTAGCAGACCCATAAAACCTCCCCCACCCACCAGTAAAAGCCTTTTCCTACTTGTATCCAGGTATTAAAACTTAGCCTTTGCTGACCTTTAGTTGAATACATTTAAACCCTTGACCTTTGTCAAGATTCAAGTTTCTCATCAACTTATTGCAATGAAGCAAAATCATTACCAAACAATTTATGTTTGCGATTATACTTCTGAACTTAAAAATATGAGTTACTAGCCGAGTACCCGTGCTTTGCTACGGTTATTTACTTAATTACTTAGCGGTAAGTTAATTGAAAATAAAAGAAAGGTAAGAATTAATAAGAAATTTAAAATAATATTTTAAACTGAATCCAACAGGAGTAGTAGTATAGGAAAGCACGGAAGCGGTCTGTAACAGAACAGCAACTGGACTGAACAAACCACACTCTGTGCAAGAATGTCTGTTCTCTGAGGGAGGGAGGTGTGTTATCAGTATTGACCTTTAGACTAAACCCAGAAATTCATGACCGAGTCTGACATCAATTTTATGCATCACACCCTCTTTAACTGTTAGTTTTATAAGTAAAAAACAGCTAACTAAACAACCTTCGTTAAATTTAGATCAGTAGCTACTCAAGTGACTACAAAAGTCGTTATATAAAAATATAATATAGATAGATATACGTGCAACGGTTCAATATCCTAGGTCCTATCATTGTAGACATAAAGTTATTATAGTTGGTCAGAATTAGTAAAGAAATAATATATTATTTTATCCTGGTAACGTTATCTTATTCCTAAAGCTAAAACACTATAAGAAAAAAACCGGCTATAAAAATTAATTACATTAGTCAAATACAGCACTTATGGCCGACATATTGCTTTTCATATTTATTTTTAAATATTGTTTTTGGGCTGTTCTGGCGCTAAAGCTGTTGAAAGTTGTTGAAAACTACATTCTTTACCATAATACTATGTGTTAAAAAAGTTAAACCAACTAATTATTAGAAAAATATTTGCCAAAAACAGCGTGATTTCTCCACTTTTTGATCAAATTTTGGAAGTTTGTGCTTTTTTAAGCCAAACGGCGAGAGATATGAAAAAAAGGCAAGAGATCAAATTGTAGATAATCTAATTCCAGACCAACGATTTTCTGTCAAATTTTAAATTCAATGAACGGTTAAGCCAGTAGAGCCAAAAAACTGTATCGACTACACTACGCTTTTGGGCTTTTTGACACTCCCAAAACCCCCCTTAGAGTTGGAATTTCCCAAAATCCTTTCTTATTGCACGCATTCAGTATGCAAGGAATATTGTGTACAAATTTCAGCTTCCTAGGTATTACCGTTTGGGCTGTAGAGCGATCAGTGAGTGAGTCAGTCAGTGAGTGGTATTTGGCTTTTATATATATATATATATATATATATATATATATATATATATATATATATATATATATATATATATATCACTTTCAAAACTTCCATTAATTAAAACCAACTTCTGTGGTATAGATAATTGTTTGAAATTTAATTAACTAAGATTACAACATTGATTGAAAAAAAGTACTTACTCGCACAGGAACTGAAAATAAAATATACTTCTCTTCAAAATAAAATAAAACTGTATTTAATAAAAACTGGCAAACAAATAAAAATAAAATAAATTCAAACTAAAGCACCTTACTACTTTTATACTTCAGAATAACTTTTCTCTTAAACAGCTAATTCGGTTAAGAACTTTAGTACATGATGTTAACACTGTGGAGTCTGGTTAAAGAGGGAGGAGGAGGGTAGTCACACACCCTCAGGTTTGAGTCTATTTCAATTTAACCAATCAGGAGCCTACAAAATTAAACAATTTATTCTAGATATGAAGTTAGCTGTTGGCCTCTGGTGGACAAATATTACAACTCGTTTTTTACAAATTAAATTAAATGTTACAAAGTAATTTGTTTTTTTAGTAACAGTTTTAAATAAAAAAAAGATTATTCGTAATAACATGGATTTTTATTTTTTTATTATTAAAACACCGATCATCGAGATATGGGCGAATAAGGATTCCGAATGCGTGTGATGAGTGTAGATGAACGAGTGTAGTCATTGTTACAAACTAATGTCGTCCATTATTTAGAGAGTGTCGTTAAATAATTTCCCAATGACATATGAACAGCCGGTGGTTATCAGCTGGTCCCTTAGAAAAATTGTTATGACTCTGTTTGAGATCGAACTGAGAACCTTAAGCTTATGAAGCTGGGCTTTAACTAACTAAGCTACCGACCAATTCATTACGATGTAAGATGAACAAATCTTGTCAATCTGCAAAGAGAGAAAACAAAAATTAAAAGAGGGAAAACGATAGTATTTTGGACTCGAATTGATGTGATCGCATTAAGAGGCAGTTCAGTGTATCGTTGACACGCATTTTATTGGTTTCATGAGATATGTGTCTAACATACGACAGATAATAAATAATTATTTCTTTTTGAGGCAGAAATCCTCAGTGTTTGGGAGATTGTAGGCGATAGGTTCCATGCTCGGTTCTCTTAATACCGACACGGCGTCCACTCAATGGTTGTCATCAACGTAGACACTACTGGAGAAGTCTGGAGTGTCCGTGTTCAATGGTAGTCAAGGTTCGGATGTTGTGTAGGGGAGAGAACTGAGTGTCAGACTTGTAAGTTAGCTGAAAATCAGACCAACACTACGTGGTTTGGATTCCACGTAAAGCTGTAGGTCCCATAGTTGCCCTGGCTATTGGGCTATTAATAAATAGTCCTTTCTGAATTAAGCCGAACTCAGATAGTAACAATGACTACACTCGTTCATCTACACTCATCACACTCATTCACTCCTCATATTCGCCCATATCTCTACGATCGGCGTCTTAGAGATGAATAATGAACGAATGAATAATGAATCATTAAGAGTCATTGTAAATTGGTTGAAACAATAATATAAGAACAATATTATAAATAGTGCGATAAGAACAATAAATAAACAATGCAAAGAAAACTGTTATAGACAGTAAGAGTGTATATGATCAAAATATTTTTAATACTCACACTCAAATTCACAATATCAAAAAAGTAGGTTATAAACGGTTGTATTTGGAGAATGAAAAAACAAAGCGTAAAGGCATTTCTGGGGTTGTGGCTGGCTTACATCGTCACGCCATTGGTTGTAGCATTCCCAAACTCCTTGTAGTTCCAGTATTTGTTGTAAGAGCGCTCTGAAGTCGAGTCATTCAACAATAAACAGCAAGTAAGCGAGGAAGGTTTTATAAATTTTCCTTATACTTATATTTTTATATAAATACAATATAATATATATTATATTATTTATAAATTTTATAAATATAAGTTTTATAAATTATATTGGTTTCTTGTATACAAAAGCTAGTATTGTCCATCGAGTCGAAAATACTGCATTAAGACATTGACTTCAATACGTAAGTTCTTTCAAAAGACTTGAATGATGCATAATGGGATTTAAGTTGCCTACTCAGATAACGTCAGGGCCTTTATGCGTGTCATAATTTAAAAAGTGAATAATTATATGTATGATTGGTAAGTAAATAACACGGCACTCCAAAGTATATTAACCATTCTAAAAATTGAATGAAAGAATTTAATTAGTAATACACACTAATCCACTGTATTTAGATTATTATATACATTAATTGTGCGGAATAAAGTTACCAATGTTTTTTAAATGTAATATAGGAAAATTAATTCTGATTAATGTTGACTCAGTCTTTTAGGACTTACATATTTGAGAATTAAAACTCTAAACACTTTTATAAAAAAGCTAACAGAAAAAGCTTTTCCTCGTAAAAAGAGCTTTCCACTTTCCACAAGGCTATTATTAAATGATAAAGGACTTTCTAAATTGACTCTGCTACAGTGATATCAAAGTAAATGGTTTTTAGGCTGTATAGTAGTTAAAGGTTTTTTTAAAACAAAATCTCTATATATCGCTATGCAGATAAAAAATAGCTGAGAAAACATAAAAGCTATGTAACGACAACCTTTGCTTTCAGCAATCTTAACATTTCTTCCAGTTGACTGAGCAATATGACTGGTTGTAACGGCGCCATTACGTTGGTCGTTATAGTTTAAAGGGCAATAACGTATGAAAAATGTCTTTCCCGTTAAAAGTTACGTGTTTCATCAGAACAATGGAAATAGCTTTTTTTGTTTATTTTTTATGCATTATTAATCATCAAGGCGCCGACCGTGCATATATATCGGTGAATATCAGAGTGTGATGAGTATAGATGAACATTTTATAAGTGTAGTCAGTGTTACTAACTAAGGTCGGCCGTTCCTTATAAAGAGCCATTTATTAATATCCCAACAGCCGGAACAACTAAGGGATCTTTACGTGGAATCCGACCCACGTAGTGTTTGTCTGATTTTCAGCTAACTGACAAGCCAGATACTCAGTTCTCTTCGTTACAAAAATTCGGATCCTGGACACCCCAAACTTCTCTAGTAGCGTCCTCGTCGTTGGCAACCATTGAGCGGACGCCCAGTCAGTATTAAGAGGACCTGTCACCTACAATCTCCACAACACTTTGTCCCTAAGTAGGTGGGTTACAGCACTGTGCCACTATTGCCGACAGATTGTTCGGTAGCGAAGTTGGTTCAATCCCAGCTTCATGTGCTAAAGGTTGTCAGTTCGATCCCAATCAGAGTCAATACATTTTGAGAAGGATCAGCTGATAATCACCGGCTGTTCATTTGTCATTGGGCTATTAATTAATGACACTTTCTAAGGAATAGTCGGCCTTAGTTCGTAACAATGATTACATTCGCTCATCTACACTCATCACACTCAATCGAAATCCATATTCGCCCATATCTTGACGATCGGCGTCTTATATAAATAAATAAATAAAAGATTGACTTTGCAATATTTGATAAATTTATTTCTGCCCAAGTGAAGATTTTCAGCATCTTTTATTATTTGTTGAACTTGCTTAACATTAATGGTGTATTAAACAGCTAGTGACTGTAATGAAATGTAAAGTATTTAAAATACCTTTGTAACTTATTGAAAAAATTATCTTTTAAATTTATTTAGCATACATTATTTATTTTCCTAGCAGTAATAGGACCTTTTAAAAATCTTTACTTAAAAATTAATTAAACAAAGGACAGTTTGCCGCAAACAAAACTGTCTTTGTGTTTCAGGGCCAAAAGGTTGAATTAATCGTTAGTTATGTTTTAAACTAGTTTGCACTAATTGCTTGGTATTCGTTTATTTGAAAATATTATGCCATAATCTAAAATGAGTGGTATTTATAGATTTGCATCACAGTAAAATATTTTCAAACAGTTTTACAACTTAGTTCTAAAATTGGGATGGAAATTAATTCGTTCAACATCCTTTCCGTTAACACTATTCAACATATTTATAAATTTGGATCTCCATCAAATGTTCATGTATACTAAATTGATAAATACAGCCAGAAAATAGGTAAAAGACAAACTGAATGTATAAAAATGTCCGAGCTTTACTTACAGCTAGAAGCGAAGGGTATTTATGTTGTGAAATACACTCACCTGAAACAATAATATATGATTAAAATATTGAAAAAATATAGGATTCCAATAATAATTGAAACGTGCATTTGTATTTGAAAAATAGTAAAATTAAGTACTACACATACTAGTATGCTTGCCAATTTTTAACTAGTTGCAAGTTGCGGAATAGAGTAAAAACATGACCAAAAAACGATTTGGTATTAGTTATTTCTGAAAAACTGTTAAGACTATCCATCTGCCACAACTCATTACGAAGGCCTATTAATTCCCCGGATCAACATGTACACAGTACACAACTCTGTGTTAATATTACCGTCTTGACTTCAGAGCGCTCTTACAGCAAGTGCTGGAACTACGAGGAGGTTCAAAGTGCTACGACCAATGTTGAGATGCTATTAGCCAGCCATCATCAACAAAAACGCCTTAAAGCTTTACATAGCTGTCACGTTTCAATTCCTTATCTTCTTACCCAATAACTTAATCGTTTTAATAAGTGACTATGTGCGAGTAATCATTTAAGACCGCAGATTTTCCTATTGTTTTTAATGTCATATACATTTTTTTACTATTGTTTGTATGCCGTTACTGATTAACAGACGCAACTTGGCAACACCACGTGTCAGAGCTTCATTGAAACGCCACTAAGCGCGCTCATGTCAAGTCATAAGGTTAATAAGTCGACTACAGTTATTTAACTGTACCAAAAACACACTATGTTATTGACTAGACACACAGTTAAGTGTATCTGATGGAATTAAGTGCTGTAAGGGTGAAGAACAAATCGGCCAAGTAGTAAGAGTTTGGTAAATTTATTGCGCATAAAAAAAAGAAAGTGAAGAATGGGATAAGTTCACTCACGTCTAAAGCTATAGATCGACAATGAATAAATAAATAAATGCAGATATAAACAAGATAAGTAAGATTGTAATAATACAATCTTACTTATCTTGTCTAAGTGTTAGGTAGAGAATGAAATTTGAAATGTTGTTGGAAAAATGGTCGTAAATGGTAAAAAGGGCTTGACTTTGAAATTCATACATGTAAGTAAGTATGAAGCTCTTACTAACTTTTCCTTCAATTATTACTATAGAGATCCTACTCACTTACTTACAAGAGCTTTTTAAGTTATTTAAATGAAGGAGTATTAATTGACAATATACAGGAGTTGACAATTGTTGTGGAAGTTGGGCTGAAGTACTATTTTTACATTCATTTATTTAATCCTTAGACCTAGGTCAGACCTGGTGATTGTATAAATAGATTATAATTAAATATAAACAATTGAAATAAACATTTTATTACATTTATTTATTTATTCAATTTACACGGTTCAATAAAGTTATCTAAACGAATTACACTGCAGCTGTTTATATAGTAAACAATCAAAGTTGGATTTATTTTAAAGGTTCACCACGACTTCACTCCACCTTAATACTTAAGTAATAAATTGTAAACAACAATAAAAGAATCTCTAAAACGTAGGTAATAGGATTATAAACACAATTCAACGTATCGTAAATCTTTTACATATGAAAACTAGTGTAACAACGAGAAAATAAATTTATAAATACGGTACACAACAATTAGAACAACCACCAATTTACATGCCAATGACAACTCTCTAAATAAATAGTAAATAACTCTTATAACCACTAACACATAAATACAATAAAAACAACAATAAATAAAAAGTTGTAAAAGTGTGACAGCTAAATGTATAAATGTACCTAAACCTATTCAAATCGAGCATTAACGTAATTTAAACCATGCGAAAATGAAGTTAGTGATCACTTAACTCCAACTAACTACGGTCAAGGTGTTAAACGTAAGGTTTTTTTGATAGTTTTGTGAGGAGGAATAGGGAAGGTATACAATACCCACAGTTAATTTTAATAACAACGATAAAATCTAGCAAGGACTTATAATAAAAATACAATACCAGGGTAAAAACCAAGAGGAACAGAAAGGTAAAAATCTGCTTAAGTTAGATTAAAAAGGAAAAGTTTGAGTAAATTGTAATTTTGATAATTCCCATTACTATCCCCACAAGGTATACAAAATATCAGCTTTCACAAAGCAGCACTTTAAGGAATCGTGAGCGATCAGAATATCAAGGGATTTCATGAAGTATACACAAAAGCTAAGGTTAGGCTTTCAAAACACTTACGTTTTGAAGTTAGGATTAAATTGTTTTTCATCGACATTCCTTCAAGAGACACGTGCATCAGTTTGTCATTTCGGATCGAGGAAATTCAAACTCCTCCCTCCGAGAACATGTTAGAGAACTACTCTCCGGGTTCATAATGTTGCTTGATATTGGATTTTTGTTAACATTGAGAAGAAGCTAAACTCTCACTTACATATAAACACTATTGTAATAGGTAATTTCACAACTTAAAAGTAACGTAGATAGTAAATATTTAATTTCACATAATCTCTAGTACTATTCATGCTTTGATATACACAATGATTCATAAAGTTCGTCCTCCACTTCTACAGCAAATTTTACTAGTAAAACAATGAGGAATCAATTTCATGTAAACATATGACCAAAAACGCTTCGATAGCGCTGTAATTCACTAGCAAAAAAAATCAGCATGTCCTGGGGATAGAGTTAAATAAAGCCATACTGAACTTCTGAAAAGGTAAAATAAGTGGTAAATTTGGTTGTGTCGTTTGTATGGAAAAGATACTAAAATTAGTTTCAGACCATTACCATTACTAATTTCTGAGTAATTCAGGTTAAATATAAGAATTGAGCAGGAAATCCCGTTTTTATTTTTATATACAGTTACTTTGTTAATTGGATAAAAACTTCACAAAATCTCTAAACTTAGTATTGTACAGAATTTAGTTTTGGGCAAATTGGCGTAATTTAAGTCTAAAAAGTAGACAACATTCAATTTAATTGATTGTGTTGGGATAACTTTACGCATTTAAAAATATATTGTATTAAATGATAAGGCCATAATTTGTAATAATTTAAAATAATTTTTTGTAATATTTTTGTTGCGTTTCTTAACTATACAGAACGCACCTTTGTCAGCTCCTCTAAATCTATAATGCAGACAATTTTAATCGTAGAATGTGCTGAGGGAGTGGAGAGCGATTTTCATAAGTCACCGTGTTTAAAGCAATCAATTATTTATAGTTCTTTGTCTGAATTTGTCTGTTGACTAAAGAGACGAAATCATAAAATAATGCTTTTGTCCCCCCTAAGTACTACTCGATTTACATGTATGTAAATTTTCTTACAAAATGACTATTTGTAATAGTTTAGACTTTATTTCGAACATTTAAATTATGATTAAAATTTTATATAGCTCATTTGATAACTATACATTTATAAGTATATAAATAGAAGAACATTGTTTCCTCAACATATACTTCCAGTCAGCGTATGTTTTATATACTTAACATTTTTAAATACAATATTGCAGTGTAAATAATGCAATATTTACAATTAATTTCTATTATAATCCTTCCGATTTAAGAAAGATGATTGTTTTCATTACTTTTACCAATAATTGAGTTTTAATATCTACGTTCTTATATTAATATGTTAAACATTTGTTGTTAATACGTACACGTTTTATTTAAACAACGCATTTATTCGTAATTGGTTAAAACCAGTTGGCCAAAATCCAACGTCTTATGTAAGGTTTTACCCAGTTATGCTGAAATTTAGGCAAAAGTATTTTTATGAATATTATTCTGGATAAACATTCACAAATTCATAACTTAACACACCAAAAACATTATGATAAGCTATCAATTATATATAATGACCACAACTATATTTAGATAATTTTATAATAGCCTAAGAGATTCATATATGTTGTTCAAAATTGGCTGTCTCACTAACCTCACGGGAAATACATCCGGTCTCCTGTGGCCGGCCTTCCTCTGGTCATCAAAAACAGAATTACGTTGGCGACTACGTCCATAGTCTAGACCTTTCGTGTGTTTAAAAATATTACAATATTTACTGTTAAATGCATAGTTTATGATATTTTGTTTCTTAATTTATTTTTATCGGATAGATTTTGGTTATTTTGGATAAAAATATGAAACTATAAAAGAAATCCTTTCATTGAATCTGTAACTATAAGTGTAAAGTATTTGAGAAATGCATTGGAACATAAAATATGGATAGGCCACTTAGAAAATGACTAAATGCACCTGTGCGAGAGAGTTGCACTGAGTGGTGGAAGTGATGTAGAGAACTACCCTTCTAACACTGTGTCAATGTAATTAAAACACTACTAGAGAGGTCCTTTTAGGTGGTATTCACGGTAGTAGGGAAGAGAATTGAGTATCAGGCCTGTCTGTTAGCTGGAAATAAGACCAATACTACGTGGTTTGGATTCCACGTAAAGACGTAGGTCCCTTAGTTACCCTGGCTACTAGGCTATTAATAAACTGCTTTCCAAAGAACAGTCTATTTTAGTTATTAACAATGTCTACACTCGTAACAGCACAACAGAATTCGTGTCAGCTGGCGCGACTCAGAAATTAAATGCACACAGTGATGCAACCACCCTGAGTCAGAAACAAAATATACTAAGAGAAAGGCCAAAGTTTCCCGAATATTTCCGTACGAAGTAATACGATCGTCTATTACACCGTCTAAATTCATCACACTCTTTCGCCCCTCATATTCGCCCCTCATATTCGCCCCTGTGGAGACATCAGAGTCTTATTCATAAATAATGAATGATTGTGAAAATTTCATGGCTATGGAATCAGATACGTTGAGAAACGCATGAGAACATTCGTACAAAGTATTTAAAAGTACGTCACAGTGTTGACACAGACAGCCACGTGGCGTTCTGCTGGCTCCATGCCGGGAACGGTTCATTGATTCTAAGGCCTTTGGCCCTATGCTCTTGCCCTCAAATTCCCCCCCCCCTCTTTTATTCTTGCCTATCACCCCAAATTTCTGTTGGTCTGAAATTCTGTCCTGTTAAAAATTAAGTTATTATGTACTTATTCGTGGTAGCAGTATTAGTACTTTATCACTTTTTCTTGATGGAAATTTTTATTTTTAATATTTTATTTTTAACCCTCGATACGGCACAAAACTAAATGACCTTGCTGCCCTCTAAATTAATATGCTTAAATGTCTTGACATACGTATGCTATGTTTGACAACCTTATTTTACCTTATAATAAATTATGAAAATCTAAAAATTAAAATTTTGGTCAGTGCAAAATACAATTCCATAAACAGTGTTCTAAATTATTTTTATGTATTTTGAAATGTTAAACTACATATAACATCTAAAATAGTATGAGACATATTTTAATATATGGCATAAACCATAGTGTAATAGTTATTAAGAAAATTGGAAAGAAATAAAATCAAGAATTTATAAAAAATCTTAGGTAGAAACTACAAAATTAAATTGTTATTTTATTGATTAATGTTGGGTGATTCATTCATAAAAGACTTCGTGTAGTCATTACTTTATGAATAAACAGGTAAAAGTAAATAATAACGTTTAAAGGACCCTGAGCAACTAGGGATGGCAAATATATCCAACATACCGATATATTGAAATAGCGATTTATAGAATTAACGATATATCGCAAACTAAATATCGATCTCACGATAATATAAAAAGAAAAATATTGATATATCAGGTAACCAATATATCGAATTATAAATGATTATCTGTTTGGAACAATACACTAATTCTTAGGTCATGACCAACAATACACTCATTTTAGAACTTAGGCTTAAGCGGCCGATGTCATAACTAGAATCTACAAATAAATATTGTAGATAGTACCTTGTAAATATTGTAGATAGTACCTTGACGCAGTTGTCACCAGAAATTGTAGATTCTAGTTAATACACTCATGTTTTGCTGTCACTATTTAGAATAGCCTCCTGAATGTAACAATTAAATACATTTATCTACACGAAACAAGTTGTGGTCTGTGGGTTTGAATGAAAAAGTTTCAAAATAAAAATAAATATACCTTTAATTATTATGTTAATTATAAAAGCATAATGTAATAACATTGTTATTTTTGTTTTTCACATTTAAAAATGCCATTAGGCTTCTTATAAACACTAAACTACCACCCACTAGTCTACAATAAACTACATTTTAGGGCATTAACCTCACTTAATAAAACTAAATAAAGTTACTTTATTACTTCAGTGCATGTTTTGTACGCATAAGAGGCAATTTAAATGGTTTTTTAAAAATTGTGATAATTTTGAAAAAAGTGAATAATGTTAATATTTAGTGTTCGACCAAAATATCGATATCTCAGTCGATAATCGAAACATATTTATCGATATTTTCGATTTATCGATTTATCGTTGCCATCCCCTATGTACAACTCCTAATATTAAAAAAAATGTTTTAATACATTTAGCTGGCTATTGGTACTCGCTCTGATCAATGACGTGAAATGGTATTTTGTAGTGTTTGTAAAGTTTACATCCATTATTATTCATTATTTATCATCAGGTCTATTCATTATCGTCAAAAGATCTTGGCGATATCGACAAATATGAGGGAGAATGAGTGTGATGAGTGTAGATGAACGAGCGTAGTCATTGTTACTAGCTGAGGTTGACTGGCCCTTAAAAGTAGCCATTTATTAATAGTCCAATAGCCAGGGAAACTTTGGGACACTCATATTTACATGGAATTCAAACCACGTAGTGTTGGTCTGATTTTAAGCCAATTTATAAGCCTGACCCTCAGTCCTCTTCTATTCACAACATTCGCTCCCTGAATACCATCCAACACGGACATCCCAGACTTCTCTAGTAGTGTTCACGTCGATGGAAACTATTGAGCGGACGCTGTGTCAATGCAAACATGAACGCACAACAATTGTGCAATATAAGTATATGATGTGTAAAATCGTAATAAATAAAGTATATTTACAAGTTGTAAGTCTATCCATTATTGTTATATCGATTTAAAACTAACAATTTTCTGTAAAAAAAATAATATATTTTTTTCACGTTTATATGTACGTGAAACATAGAAACAAAAACGTAAAACATCTTGATACTCAAAACAACAGTGAAAAGTAGCTTTCCTTACACACACACACACACGCACGCACGCACGCACGCACGCACGCACGCACGCACGCACGCACGCACGCACGCACGCACGCACGCACGCACGCACGCACGCACGCACGCACGCACGCACGCACGCACGCACGCACGCACGCACGCACGCACGCACGCACGCACGCACGCACGCACGCACGCACGCACGCACGCACGCACGCACGCACGCACACACGCACGCACGCACGCACGCACGCACGCACGCACGCACGCACGCACGCACGCACGCACGCACGCACACACGCACGCACGCACGCACGCACGCACGCACGCACGCACACACACACACACACACACACACACACACACACACACACACACACACACACACACACACACACACACACACACATATATATATATATATATATATATATATATATATATATATATATATATATATATATATATATATTCATTGATTCCAGTTTTCTTTACTATTTATTGTAATAAACATAACTAATGTGTTTTTATTTGGCTAACCTAGCTCACTGTAGGTACAATATTGGAACAGCTAACAAACAAAACGTGAGTGTTTTGTAACCATATCGATTTTGACTGTAGTTTTAAACCATTCAAGGCCACCAGGTTATAAAATTTGTCATAAACATTCGACATTTATAAGGGCAATTATTTTGGTAAAACAATTTAAATTTGACGATCCATTATTCAAACGTTATTAGGCATCAGCTTAAAATACTTAACATCAACAGTCGAAGACAATCAGAACTGGCGCCTTCCGGTTTTGTGGGTAGGCTTTATGAACACAGTAGCTATATTGCATTCACTGTTGACAGGCGCTTCTCCCTCCCTTACTTTGAAACCATGTAAACACAGAGCTGAGTAAGGTCATAGTCTCACTACGCCCACACATACACGTACAGTGGTAATGACCCACCCCCTCCTCCATTAACGTATAGTGGTGATGACTCACCCACCCACCCCCTTAACACGTACAGTGGATAGAGCAAGCAAAATATTCTCTTTCACAGAACACAAAGCTTGGATATATTTTAACATAATAAATGTTTATAATAAACATTTTAGTTTACAATTTAAAACTACTGACCCACGATCACACTATTCAAAGAGTTCTTTGATACATTAAACTACTAAAATGTTTATTCAATTTCTACTAAAATTAAATAAACACCCATTAAAACTCCCTTTAACGCCAGTGAAATGTAGGTCAGGCAATTTGATGGTCAGTTACCGTTAATTGGTTATTAATTAATTGGTGCGTTAATTAGTTCTTGATTGCTTGTTGGGCAAACCTTATACCTAATCTGTCCATAATTGTATTCTCTATTTATGGAATATAATATAAAATTATAACCATGATGATTATAGTTTTTATATAAGAATTATAATTAAAGTCGGCACTAGTGGTGCAGTACTGTAACCCAGCTACTCGAGAAATAAGTGTAATGATTGTAGGTGATTGGCTGTTTGTTATGTCTCAATTATACTGAAACAGCGGCCGTTTAACGGTTATCATCGACGCGGACAATATAACACTATATAAGTCTGGAGTGTCCATGTTTGGTGGTAGTCAGGTACGGATGTTATGTACCTGGGGGTGAGAACTGAGCATCTGGCTTGTCAGTTAGCCATAAATCATACCAATACTGCGTGGTTCGGATTCCACGTAAAGCTATAGTTTCCTTCGTTGTCCTGGCTATTGGGCTAACAATTATAAACGGCTGTTTCTAAGCAACAGTCGACCTTAGTTAGTAACAATGACTATAAACTCATCACCCTCATTCACCCCTCATAATTACTGACATCTCTACAATCAGCGTCTTAATGATGGATAAACATACCTAGTACAAAGGCCACATTCAGTGTTTGGAGAAAGAATATTATAATACATATTATCTAATCTTTATAACAAGTTGCCACACAATTTTTAATGAACAAAATGTTTGAAATTTAAAAGGGATATTTGTGATCGGTTTATTTTAGAGTAATAAAAAGTATTAACTTTGATGATATACCTGGATATAAATTGAAATAAGTTTTCCTTTATTTATCATAAGACCACTGGTCATCACAACGTGGTCTTATAATAAATAAACATTTATTATTAAATTAGAAATATTGTAGGAAACACGTGACATTTTTAAAATATGCTAAAATACTTTCCCGTCATGTACAAAAGGTAATTTTTATTATTTAAATATTTTTTTGAATTGTGTACAGTGTATTGAAATGGCCCTGTTGATAAGTTTGTGTAACTTAACAGGGCCAGATCGTGTAAACATTTTTTTGGAAATAAATAAAAAAAATCACTGATCACTTTCATCAACGATGATTATAACTATTCTAAACGTGGGTGGTAGACGGTTTTTATTTAAATCGACTACGATATACATTATTTTATTTATACTGAACTAGAAGACACCCCCGTCACTCACAACGCTCGTGACACACGTGAAAATTGCTTTTCAACTTTGGATGACACACTTGCATTGTTAAAAACAACCTCTTCGAGATTCTGTAAATAAATGTAATATTATGATTTTACGTTATACAGTTAACTTACTATTATTTCCCGAAGTGTAACGAGCGCAGAGAGTAACGGGGTTGGCACGCAAAGCATGCAGAGTGTCCCCTAGTTTAATATATTACAGAGAAAATGCTTTAATATCCTTAGACATCTAATACCTATAACTAATATTGTTACCAAGGTTTACTGCTCAAAGCCTTATAGTTTTTGAAAAACTGTGATCAGCCAGTCAATGGTATTTGGATTTTATATGTACAGATTAAACTTAAAGTGCACGTTATTATGTAATAGCTAATTATATATAACAGGGTTTAGAAGTGCATAAATTACATACATACATTTTACTGGCGTGTGTAATCTGATGTAATTAAAAACTACTTTGACGAGCTGAGCGAACGAGTTGTAAAAATGTAAATATAATCTCATTACTTAATCTCTTTTAAAAGGGCGATTACTTGGTTTTTATATGTTGAATACGGTATATAATATATAAGGGATGGCAAATAGTTTCAACATATCGATATATCGAAATATCGATGTATCGTAAACCAAATATCGATCTATCGATAATATGGAAAGAATAATATCGATATATCTGGTAATTATAAAAGAATAATGTAATAACATTGTTATTTTTGTTTTTCACATTTAAAAATGCCATTAGGCTTCTTATAAACACTAAATATTTAATTCAATACACCTGGTTCCAACACTTGTCAGGTAAACCATTTAAAAATAAAAGTTAGGAAAACAATTTTCCAGTTGGTCTGTTTCGTTTTTCCGTTATAAATAAAATTACTTTATTATTTAAACGCATGATTTGTACGCGTAAGAGGTAATTTAAATGTGTTTTTCTAACAGTGATATTTTGAAGAGAGAGAAAAACAGCAATATTTATTAATATGAAATATCGGACCAAAACATCGATATGGCCGATATTATCGAAAGAAAACCCGATACTAATATATCGATATATCGAAACATATTTATCGATATTTCCAATATATCGGTATGTCTATGGGGCATACATATACCCCTCTACGGTACGTCTATGGCATGCATGTATTCATATTGTCCCTCTATGGTATGTCAATGGGCATACATATGGTCCCTCTATGATACGTCTATGGCATTCATATGGTTCCTCTATGGTACGTCTATGGCATACATATGGCCCGTCATTCGTTCGTCTAAGGGCATACATATGGTCACTATGGTACGTCTATGGGCATACATATGGTACCTCTATGGTACGTCTATGTAGGGATGACAAATATTTTCAACATATCAGTATATCGCAGACCAAATATCGATCTAACGATACCATTGAAAGAAAAATATTGATATATCGTGGAACCGATTTATCGAATTGTAATTTATATACATTATCTGTTTAAAATTATGCACTAACCATTATTTATGACCTAAAATACACTCATGTTTTGCTTTTACTATTTAGTGTAGCCTACTGACTTTAAAATATAAATACATTATCTACACGAAACAAGTTGTGGTCTGTGGGGTCGAGTGAAAGAAATTCAAAATAATAATAACGATCCCTTTAATTATTCTGTTAATGATAAATATTAATGTAATAACTTCGTTTTTCACTTATTAAATTGCCACTAAGCTTCTTAAAAACAATGAAAGTTAACCAAATAAAATCACTAAACTAAATTGTTGTACGTTAATCTCACGTAAAAATACTAAATAAAGTTACTTTATTAATTCAATACAGTTTTGTACACATTTGTTTTTTTTCGAATCGTGATGATTTTGAGGAGAGAGAATAACATCAATATTTAGTGATATAAATCGGAATATGAAAATATCGATATGGCCGATATTATCGATATTAAATATCGATATCAATATTTCGATGTATTTAAAAATAATCATTGATATCTGATATATCGATATATCGTTGCCATCACTAACAATGGTAAATTTGAGTAGCGGTAAAGTTCCCAAGTAACACCATTTAGGGCGTTACAGTACAATATTTAAAGATGTGAGTTGAAGAAGCGCGGGCATTTAAATCCCTTTAAACCATTTAAACGACTGATAACCATCGATGTGATAACCTAGTGACGAGCTTTCCGCATTCCAATCAAGGCCGCGGCCTTCCCCCTCCCCGACCTCAATCTCCAAGATGATATTAGGTAGCTATTCGAGTATCATGTACTTAGCAGGCGCTGAGCGCCTCGCTTGAGTATTGACAAATGTATTTACGAAACTACTGTGTTTTCGATGTTACATACGAATCTAGTGAGGTTAACAGATAAATGTCTTTATTATTCGTTGTACTGCGGTGTTTTTATGCTGAGAGGCTATTTAGTAACATAATAATAAATATACAAATGCTGCTAATGACTGTTATATCGCTGTCTTGGAGTTTTGTCGAGAACGGAATGTAAATGTTTTATCTGTTTAAAATTATGAACTAACTCTTATGTCATGACCAAAAATACACTCATATTTTGCTGTCACTATTTAGAATAGCCTACTGAAAGTAAAAATTAAATACATTTATTTACACGAAACAAGTTGTGGTTTGAAACATTAAATGAAAAAATTCAAAATAAGAATATAAATTTATTTATTATGTTAATTATAAAATAAAAATTATGTAATAACATTGTTATTTTTGTTTTCTACATTTAAAAATGCCTTTAGGCTTCCTAAAATGACTGAAAATTAAACAAATTAATTCAATAAAATATTCAAATTAGGCATGTTAAAGTCAGCGTTGTCAAGTCACACAGAACTTCATTTACGTGTTCCTACCACTGATCTACAATAAACTACATTTTAGTGCGTTAACTTAACGTAAAAACTAAATAAAGTTAATTTATTATTTCAATGAATGTTTATTAAGCATATAAGGCAATTTATACATGTTTTTCGAATCGATGATTTTAAGGACAGAGAATAACGTCAATATATTGTGTTATGATATATCAGACCAATAAATCGATATTCCAGATTTTAACAAAAGAAAATATCGATGCTAATATATCGATATATCGAAAAATATTTATCGATATATCGTTGCCATCCCTACGTATAAGGCACACACATGGCCCCTCTATGGTACGTCTATGGCATACATATGGTCCCTCTGTGGTACGTTTATAGCACACATATGGGCCCCTCTATGGTACGTCTATGGCATACATATGGACCCTCTATGTACGTCTACGGCACACATATGGGCCCCTCTATGGTACGTCTATAGCACACATATGGGCCCCTCTATGTACGTCTATGGTACGCATATGGGCTCTTCTATGTACGTCTATGGCACACTTATGGGCCCCTCTATGGTACGTTTATGGCACACATATGGGCCCCTCTATGGTACATCAACAGCATACATTTGGCCCCTCTATGTTACGTCTATGGCATACATATAGTCCCTCTATGGTACGTCTACGGCATACATATGGCCCCTCTATATACGTCTGTGGCACACATATGGGCCCTCTATGTTACGTCTACGGCATACATATGGCCCCTCTATGTACGTCTGTGGCACACATATGGGCCCTCTATGTTACGTCTACGGCATACATATGGACATCTAAGGTACGTCTATGGCCCCCACATGGCCCCTATATGATACTTCTACGGCATACATATGGCCCTCTATACGTTTATTTCACACATATGGGCCCCTCTATGGTACGTTTATGGCACACATATGGGCCCCTCTATGGTACGCCTACGGCATACATATGGCCCCTCTTTGTTACATATATGGCATACATATTGTCCCCATATGGTACGTTTATGGCACACATATGGGCCCCTCTATGTACTCTATGGCACACATATGGACCCCTCTATATTACGTCTACGGGATACATATGATCCCTCTATGGTAAATTTATGGCACACATATGGGCCCCTCTATGTACATCTATGGCACACATATGGCCCCTCTGTGTTACGTCTACGGCATACATATGGCACCTCTATGTTATGTCTATCACACACAGCATGTGTATAAACGACCAGTGACCCTCTCACTCGTTCTAGAGTAAAAAATCCCGAGTAAGTTTCCGGATCAGATCCCCCTTTTCCTAAGAATTGTTTTGGCTCTGAGTCTCTTATCTTAAATCTAAACCCACTTTCCTAAGCTACTAACTAAGTCATAAGTTTTAAACTGATTGTAATGTAATTTAATTTAAATTCTTGTTATAAGTAAAAGTTAGGTAGATTGGTTGAAAAGTGAAACAACGGTTAATTTTAAAATTATAATGGGGAGTTTCCCCACTAGACATCCATCATTATCACATCCAATTACCTAATTAGCCACCTCCGTCTGTTCAACCACTTTACAACAATAAACGATACTTGATTGGAGCCATAAACATATGTCATGATGTTTTATCGTATAACTCATATTTTGTTTAACTTACATACACGTGATTTGAAACTATTTTACGGATTTTTTCGAAAGATATTTCAGATGTATCGCCGACAGCCACAATTTATTGTTCAATTATAAAGTGCCGAGCGAGAGCAACCTCGACAGTGTATGGGGTGACTTCCTCTCCACTATCACAGTCCTCTGTAGATAATCAAGGTCTTCAGTGCAGCTGCACATTGCTCTATGCATTTACTGTTTGTACTTTTACAAGTCTCCAAGTGTGGGTCACTCTTACATAAGTCAGTGTAATCAACTGTATGGAGTGACTTCCTCCCCACTATCACAGTCCTCTTTAGATAAATGTAAGGTCTTCAGTGCAGCTGCACATTGCTCTATGCAGTTACTGTTTGTACTTTTACATGTCTCCACAAGTGTGGGTCACTCTTACATAAGTCAGTGTAATCAACTGTATGCAGTGACTTCCTCCCCACTATCACAGTCCTCTTTAGATAATACAAGGTCTTCAGTGCAGCTGCACATTGCTCTATGCAGTTACTGTTTGTACTTTTACAAGTCTCCACAAGTGTGGGTCACTCTTACATAAGTCAGTGTAATCAACTGTATGCAGTGACTTCCTCCCCACTATCACAGTCCTCTTTAGATAAATACAAGGTCTTCAGTGTAGCTGCACATTGCTCTATGCAGTTACTGTTTGTACTTTTACAAGTCTCCAAGTGTGGGTAACCCTTACATAAGTATGTGTAAACTGTATGCAGTGACTTCCTCCCCACTATCACAGTCCTCTTTAGATAATACAAGGTCTTCAGTGCAGCTGCACATTGCTCTATGCAGTTACTGTTTGTACTTTTACAAGTCTCCAAGTGTGGGTCACTCTTACATAAGTCAGTGTAATCAACTGTATGCAGTGACTTCCTCCCCACTATCACAGTCCTCTTTAGATAAATACAAGGTCTTCAGTGTAGCTGCACATTGCTCTGTGCTGTCACTATTTGTACTTTTACATGTCTCCAAGTGTGAGTAACCCTCACATAAGTCTGTGTAAACTGTATGGAGTGACTTCCTCTCCACTACCACAATCCTCTGTATATAAATGCAAGGTCTTCCGTGTAGCTGCACATTGCTCTGTGCTGTCACTATTTGTGCTTTTACATGTCTCCAAGTGTGAGTAATCTTTACATAAGTCTGTGTAAACTGTATGGAGTGACTTCCTCTCCACTACCACAATCCTCTGTATATAAATGCAAGGTCTTCCGTGTAGCTGCACATTGCTCTGTGCTGTCACTGTTTGTACTTTTACAAGTCACCAAGTATGAGTAACCCTTACATAAGTCCGTGTAAACTGTATGGAGTGACTTCCTCTCCACTACCACAGTCCTCTTTAGATAAATACTAGGTCTTCCGTGTAGCTGCACATTGCTCTGTGCTGTAACTATTTGTGCTTTTACATGTCTTCAAGTGTGAGTAATCCTTACATAAGTCTGTGTAAACTGTATGGAGTGACTTCCTCTCCTCTATAACAATCCTCTGGATATAAATGCAAAGTCTTCACCAGTTGTACATTGTTCTATGCTTTTACTGTTTTTACTTATTCAATGGATATTAAAATGAAGAAAACAAAAATCATACTACCATTATTCAGACTTCCCGTTTAGTCGGGAGGAGAGATAAGCATTTTAGTATACAACTTCTTTTGATTTTCTCAAAGTATTACACTGTAAATATGATTTTAAGGAATGAGTTTCCAATTCCCTTAGATCTTGAGCTCATTTTTCTTTTTTATCCATCCCCTACACGGGAAATCTCATATGGCGTTTTGGGTAAAATCCTTTGCACAGGAATATTTCTTTTTATATGTTTAAGACACAGAGCTGTGGGAAAATAGTTGTTCGTGAGCAAAGCTTGTACCACATGTTTCATTTGAAATATCCTCCCCTCAATTCCTTCCACCCCATTTTATCTTCCTACGATTCACAACAGAAGAGGAATGTAGCTAGGAAAATCTAAAATCTTGTAGTATTTTGTTTTTATTTATTATTTATTTGTTATTATTTTCATTTTATTTTGATTATGGTCCTCATTGGTCGGTAGTGTAGTTGGTTAGAGCTCAATTACCTAACATTATCTGTGTTATAACAACACACACAAGAGTTGGAATATAAACACATGGTGTAGCGCACGGTCTGGTGGCGTTGGCGGGTCACTGTTTGCACCAATGACGTCACATGTCTACTGCGCAGCCTTCTCGTGAGCCCTTCCGTGTATTCTATACCGTGTGACAAACAACATAAATAACCAATCAGATGTTCAGGTTGTTTCTAATTAAACTGATTATTTTCACTGTTCACATTTGCAATTATCTCTCGACTATGCATCACCTTTCGTACACAAATTAAAGAACATGGTTAACGAGCTAATATTTGTATGGTAAATACAATTTAGACAAATGGCAGCTAATAACCAGCGTGGTAAAAAACAATCATATATATTGAGGTGTGATCTACCGTACTGATTCAGCTGATTTTTTATCAGTGAGTTATTAGTGGAGAGAAATCATTCCACCACTGAGCTGTCGTACGTGACTAACTTACACTGTCAAGTAATAAACTTCCGCACTTTGTTTAGTCGAAAAGAAAAAATAAATAACGAATTGTATGTATTTTTAAATTTGCTATATATTATTTACGTTATTATTCATTGTGTTATTGTTAATTGTTATTGGAATACTAAACATTGATTAAATTTATTCGTTTTAAGCTTGGTTGATTAGTAATTACTCAAACTAAAGAATGGTTACCTGCTAAGGAGGTAGTGGGCGGGTCTTGTTACTGTGCGACCACTACCTCAATTCAACATGTCTATCTCACTTCCACAATTCATTTCATCTCTCTTGCGCCGGTGCTTTCAGTAGATCACTATCGAAGTATCTATACGAGTATTACTAATTTAAAACCAATAAATAGTTATTAAACATATTGTCAAATAAGCGCTGCAATAATGTAATATGTCGGACGTTTATTTGTGCAATTGAAAGTTTTACACATAGGGGTCGATGATATGAGGGTTATTACGTCATAGATAACGCCGTTATGCCATCGGAATATCGTACAGTTGGTCTGTTGAATAAGTAACAAGTGATAAATTATTCTTTATAATTTAAAAAAAATACAATTTTCTATGAAATCTTCAATTTTTAAAAGGTAGCAGTTAGAAAGAGTAATAGTGTAATTTTGAAAATTTACGATAAGAATTAAGGAAGCAAAATTTCACACATTTAGTTTGAAGCAAAACGTTTTTTTTTTTTTTTTGTGGAGGAATGAAAAACAAATTCACTTCTAAAGGTAGGAACGTAGATATGAGTAGGCAAACGTGCGTAAAGAGTTATTTACCTTTAATAAAATGTAGCTAATAATTCCACTAGAGGTATACTCGGTTGGATTGTTTGTTTAGAAGATATAAGGTAAGGGAAACACCATCTACCCATATATTATTTTGCAATAAATGGAAAACACATACAAAATTATGAAAGGGTCCAATCTTAGTAATAATTATATAAAACAATAGTTTCATGCGTAAATCTTATTTATATTTTTTCATTTGGTGGTGAATTTAAAGTTACTGATATCGTCCTAAGAGTTAGGAGAGCAGGTGGTCCAGCGGTCTAAGGCGTCAGGACTTTGTGCTTGAGTTAAGAGATAGCGCAGGTTCGAATCCTGACCTTGACTGGAAGTTTTTATCAGTAATATTCGTCTTTACTGTATTGGTTCTCCCCCTTACTCTGTCTGATAAGTTTTCCGCACAGATCAATAGTAGATGCTAGAGTACGGTTGAAGAGGAGACGGGCCTCTCTCTCTTAAAAAAAAAATATATATATTTAATGTGTTAGATAAATAAACCAGGTTTATGTGAAAATAAAGAATGTTTAGAATAGGCTGAAATTAAATGGTTAATAGGACTGTCATAAACGCTGTAAAGATTTAATTTGCTTTCTTCATTACAATTTAATATTAGGTTGAATGTTTTCCTTGTTTTTCTAATAAGATTGCCATTGTACAAAAGTGAATATTATTCACTATTGTATTCTTTTATTTGTCACCTTTTGTTTGATTTTATTATTTTTAGCTTTATATTAAGTGTTTGAGCTGCAAGTAACGGCTGATTTTAGTTTAGTGGTCTTTAAAATGTACTCTGAACTGTGTGGTTGTATTTTTATTACTAAAATTCTTTAAACTTCCCAAAAAAACTTAACTTGTTTTGTTTAAATTTGTATAGATGGAAATAAAAAATTATTATTGGTAAGTTTAAATTTAGAAAACTACAGTTTATTTTCTGAACTGTAACAGTATAATTAGTTTATGTCCTTAAACTGCACATTATGACAGCTTGCAAACCAAATAATTAATTGTGGTTTGAGGCAGTTAATTGATTATTATTCAGTTACTTCATAACTTGCGTAGGACACGTCTGTATGACCTTTGACCTGGCAAGTTGATTTCGAAATGATAATGTCAGATGTTTGTTGAAGGTTCAGGATAAAGTTCACAGTTCAAACTGTTGCAGGTAAATAAAATGAATAGTCCAACAAGTTTAATATATAACGGGCCCAGCTCACTGGTCCATGACTCAACACATAACAGAAGCTACCCTTTGTCCTAACAAATTTAGCCTAACATTTAAATTATTTGTCGACATTTGTTGTACAGTGCCATAAACCTTGGAGACAAATTATTGTGGATATTGTAGGCGATACAATCTAAGCTCAGTCCTCTTAATACTGGCATGGCGTCCGCTCAGTGGTTACCATCGATGTGGACACTTCTACATAAAGCATCCCATCTATACCAGTCCATGTTGGGTGATAGTCAGTGTCCGGATGTTGTGTAGGGAAGACAACTTAGTATCAGGCTTGTAAATTAGCTGACAATTAGACAAATACTAGTTGTTCGGATTCCACGTATAACTGTAGGTTTCTTAGTTGCCCTGGCTATTGGGCTATAAATAAATGGCTCTTTCTAAGGAACAATAAACCTTAGTAACAATGACTACACTCATCACACTTATTTACCACTCATGTTCGCCCATACGTCTACGATCGGCGTCTTACTGATGAATGTTGAATAAAAGATGGTGCAATCGGTTTTCGGTGAGTTAATTGTTTTCCAATTTTATAATCAAACTTAGTTAATAGACCTTCCCTTGAGACAGGAAAAATACAAAAAAATTTGTTTAACTACTACATTAGAACTTGTGGCCTTATGAAGTGGTGAGTTTAACTGATTTTATATCAACTACAAGACGAAACCGTTCAAAGTACAAATATAGAATTTTTATATCCACGTTTTTTACGCATAACTGGAGAGAATAACAGGTTTTTCATAAAAAAATGAAAAAAATACTGAACATTTTAAAGGCTAAAAAATATCTCTTTTTAACCTTTAAAATTATAAATATTTTTACATTTTGTTGTAAAGAAAAACATGTTAATACCTTCAGTTATGAGTAAAAAGCGTAGTTATAAAAAAATAAACTTGTACTTTAAACGGTTTTGTCTTGTAGTTGATTTAAAATCAGCTACAAGACAGCAGTTGATTTAAATTCACCACTTTAAAAGGCCAAAAGTTTTAATGTAGTGGTTAAAAAACATTTTGTTGTATTTTTCCTGTCTCAAGGGAAGGTACATTAACTAAGTTTGATTATAACATTGGGAAATAATTAACTCACCGAAACCGATTGCACCACCTTAATGAATAAAACTGTTGGTTATTTGAACATCTCTGTTAGGTAAAAAGTATTGTTTTGCTTTATAAAAATACATTAATACTAAAATTAACTAATTGATTAATGTTTGGACAAGTGATATTACGAGTAAATATCGAGTGTCTGTACTAATGACTTACATTGTCTGCTTTAATTAAGTAGGCTTACATCTACTGAATTCCTACAGTATAACAGTTTGTCTTGAAATACAACTACTCTTCATTGCCGTGGCTTTGATACCCAAAAATTATTATGTTTTTTTCTGATATCTGTCCAGGATGTTACATAAATTAGTTTTAGTATTATTGTAGTTTGATCTAATAAAAAATTTCAACATTACTGTTAATTGTAAGGTTTTAATAAGACAATCTTTAGCCAGTTACAGTTGGTCATTAATTATATTGAAGGAGTGTCCAAGTTGGGTGGTAGTCAGGGTTAGGATGTTGTGTAGGGAGGATGATGAGTATGAAGTTGTCAATTAGCTGAAAATCAAACCAATACTACGTGGTTCGTATTCCACATAGGCTGTAGGTCCCTTAGTTGACCTTAATATTGGTCTATTAATAAATCGCTCTTTCTGAGGAATAGTCGACCTTAGTGAGTAACAATGACTACACTCGTTCATCTACACAAATCTCTCTCATTCACCCCTCATATTCGTCAATATCCATAGTGTTTGCGCTTAATAATGTAAGAATCTATTTAAAAAATTAACTATGTAAAGGTTATAAATTAATGCAATGCCATTCCTAATTTTTATTCTGAAGAACAATATATTAAATATCTGACGGACATTTAGTAAACCAAAGCTAAATACATTTTGTAGTAATCATTGATTTTTTTACCGTAATTGATATGATTAAAATCGATATAGAAGTAATCAAAAATTCCAGTTATGTAAATGTTTGACAATAATTATTTCGTAATCGAAAGGTCTCGCGAATAAACTTTAAAATTTATTGGAATGTTTGATCACTTATAGCGATTTTAAATTAAAATTCCAATAAGAAACTCCTAATGAACCATGATTTGATTAGTTGAAAAAAAAAATATTTACCTTAAAAATATCTTTACTGGTACTATGCTATAGAACAACATGTCTTAAAAACGTCAAAACTCCCCAAATATAAGGAAATTGAAGTAAAACTATACCACGTAAAATAGCATACTTATTTGTTTAATCAGAAGGGCGAGACACATCTAACTTACTATAAATAAAATGCCTTATAAATATTTAATCACCAGGAACGTGACAATAAGGGGTAATGGTTTATAATTTACCTTTTTTCGTGCAATTGAAACAGTGCTTTCTGTAGTGGCTTTGATTGGTCATAAACCATAAATGCTTTAGCAGACCGTCTACTTCAACCATTCATTTCTTTACATGTTTGAATCAATTTAATCAGTTTCAGTGAGAGATGTGGTCGAGCGGTCTAAGGCGTCAGAACTTTATATAAGACTTGCAGTTTCGAATCCTGGCCAATACTGTTAGTTTTGTTAGTAATATTCACCTTGTACAGTTTTCCCCCTTACTCTGTCTGATAACTTCCCCGCAAGGATCAATAGTCTATGGGAAGTGAGCAGAAAAAGGTTAAAGTAGAGATCGGCCTATCCCTAAAAAATAATAATAAATAAAATAAATGAAAATAACTTTACTAATACTTAACTGAGCTTTAGCCCTATCGACATTAAATCGATTATCATTAAACACTAACAATTATATGATGGGGGTGTGATTTGATTCCACACCAAACCAACAGATATACAAAACCACACAGTCACTGCATAGATATCTCGTCAACACATGCTGGCTTGTTGTGATAGTAACCCCTTATCACACTGATAACGTAACCACAACACAGGGCTCCGATTGTGGTAGAATGTTCCTTCTATAAACGTTCTAAGTATTTTTACACTTTGCAGCACCACCCAGTCACTGCATATATATCACGTCAACACATGCTGGCTTGTTGTGATAGTAACCCCTTATCACACTGATAACGTAACCACAACACACGGCTCCGATTGTGGTAGAATGTTCCTTCTATAAACGTTCTAAGTATTTTTACACTTTGCAGCACCACCCAGTCACTGCATATATATCACGTCAACACATGCTGGCTTGTTGTGATAGTAACCCCTTATCACACTGATAACGTAACCACAACACACGGCTCCGATTGTGGTAGAATGTTCCTTCTATAAACGTTCTAAGTATTTTTACACTTTGCAGCACCACCCAGTCACTGCATAGATATCTCGTCAACACATGCTGGCTTGTTGTGATAGTAACCCCTTATCACACTGATAACGTAACCACAACACACGGCTCCGATTGTGGTAGAATGTTCCTTCTATAAACGTTCCAAGTATTTTTACACTTTGCAGCACCACCCAGTCACTGCATAGATATCACACATGCTTGCTTGTTGCGATAGTAATCCCTTATCACACTGATAACGTAACCACAACACACGGCTCCGATTGTGGTAGAAAGTTCCTTCTATAAACGTTCCTAGTATTTTTACACTTTGCAGCACCACCCAGTCACTGCATATATATCACGTCAACACATGCTGGCTTGTTGCGATAGTAACCCTTTATCACACTGATAACGTAACCACAACACACGGCTCCGATTGTGGTAGAAAGTTCCTTCTATAAACGTTCCAAGTATTTTTACACTTTGCAGCACCACCCAGTCACTGCATAGATATCACACATGCTTGCTTGTTGCGATAGTAATCCCTTATCACACTGATAACGTAACCACAACACACGGTTCCGATTGTGGTAGAAAGTTCCTTCTATAAACGTTCCAAGTATTTT
This sequence comes from Stictocephala bisonia, assembly GCA_035578905.1. Taxonomy (NCBI): domain Eukaryota; kingdom Metazoa; phylum Arthropoda; class Insecta; order Hemiptera; family Membracidae; genus Stictocephala; species Stictocephala bisonia. The sequence continues at coordinate 404,003 of JAQJVL010000499.1, read as the reverse complement.
TACACTTTGCAGCACCACCCAGTCACTGCATATATATCACGTCAACACATGCTGGCTTGTTGCGATAGTAACCCCTTATCACACTGATAACGTAACCACAACTCCAATGATTGTTGTAGAACTTTCCTCCTGTGAAGCATTTTGTCATACAAATTTGCCGTAATCTGGATTGCATATTAAAATGGAAACTATTTGTATTCAATCTTTTTGTATCCCTGAATGTCTTTTTCATAATATATTTAACTACAGTAAGTTTTGTCTGAATGTGATTACAGTAGCCAACATTTGCCTATTTACACGTTTCTTACACCCTATACTTCGGAACATTATTTCAGTATCCGCCTGTTTGACGGTAAACCTATTTTAACTGTTATGAAAAAAGTGAGAACACTTTTGGGTCTTTGGAATTTATTTTAGGACTCCATACCCATGATCCCGTTATTTACCATGTCATTATTATCTACGAAAACACCAGATAAAATAGGTTGCTCTAACCTTATTGAAATTTTAATGAGTATCAACTGCATATTTTCCTCCTGTTAATGTATTTTATTTTAAATATTGTGCTTTGGCCACATATATTTAGTTCAAGGTTAGATTATATAAAATAAGAAAAGTTCACGTGTTTTGGTGGAATTATTAAATTCTTTTAGCTTATTATATATTATTTTTATTTCATATTGAAGCAATGGTGTTCATATTATTTAGCATCAAAAGCTCCCTAATACTTTCATTACTATTATAGACAGAAAACTATGTTATTTGACATCGTTACATTAGATTACAGTAAACATCGTAAAACATCCTCAAAATATGGACATACATACATTGAAACCCCCTCCACTCATCCCTAATGTAGACAGTACACTGACCCTCTTACCAATATCCTAGATCAATGCAGAAGTAGACTCGACCCTTTAAAACCTTAAAGTCAATCAAAAGCAGGGACTTTGAAACATTTAAGAAAAATATGTATCAAAATTAATCTATTCCCGAAAATATGGAAGTCTCTGGTGGCGATGGTGGCTGGATAATATCGTAGCCTCAAGAGTGTAGTGAGGTGCTGTACACTTGGCCAGTATCTCTAAGCTAAATTTAAAGGTGTTTCTGTTTACACTTACACGGCAGAAGAGGCACGGCGTCGTTGTAGTGCCACCAGGTTGAGGTCTCTAGCGGCGATGGTGGCTGGGTCATACCCTGGCCTCAGAAGGGTGGTGAGACGCTCCACACAAAGAGACTTGGAGCGGTCCCTCCCGGAAGCGGCCAGCATCGCCTGGCGTTCCTCCTCCAAGCGTTTGCCTTTATCCCCGCGGAGTCGGGAGACAAACTTCACACACAATAAACCATAAACTATCTACTGGATTCATTTTATATTTCGTAATTTTATATACAAATTTTAAGATCATTTAACTTTCTGAAACGTCCTCTCATCGTGTGGTAATTTTTTTGAACTTTGTTTGTGTAGCTTAGAATTAGTAAATGGTTTATATTGTTGTGTTTACAAAACAATTACTTTTGAAAAAGTTATATGATTCACAGTGGTAGTTAATTGTACCTTTGAGAACCACTATTTGTTTCTCATCTCAATTAATTTTGGGTTTGGTTTAGAAACAGAAAATTTGAAGAGTAACAATTACCAGCAATTAGGTTTTGCAGATTAAAAAGGACATTACACAAAGATGAAGCGCGATAAAGAGATAAAAGAGAAGAGATAACTTGTCTGTCATGAGGTTATCTCTCTGTCATGAGGGGAAATATTCTATCCTGTGTCAAAGTTATTGTACTTGTGTAGATTGCGTAGATGGAGAGAGATCGTATGATATTAGTAAGCATTTGGAGTAAAGGCCTAGTTAGAATCACATAATTTGTTGTGCATCATTACCGTACGTAATTTATTAAAAATTGAAAAAAGTAATATTAGATTTTTAGAATTTAAATGCATTTTATTAAGAACTTCAATTTATCTTCTCAAAATTAATATTTATGAATGGGCTATCGAAGAAGATTGAATAACTTAACGAAATATTAGCAATTGATATTATTTGACTTCTTAGAAGCTTATAAGTAACTTAGTAGTGTATTAATTTACTAACATATATTTTTACCCTTTTTTACTTTATACTCTAAACGTACCAATGCCATTGTTTTGTTCATGAATTATTACTATTATTACAAATCGTTGTGACGTATTTTCCACACCAATTATTCCAAAGAGCACTAAACTATTTCTGCGTTTAATCAAACATAACAAGAAACGTTAGTTTGTTCCTTAAGAATTATAGTTTATTGTTTTAGTTAAATAATTTCGTTATTTTTTAAAGAATAACGTAGGAAGAATAAGAATAACTGTCAATTATACGGAGTAAAACGTAGGATGGATGTAAATAAAGTTCAGTTTTCCTAACAATATCATACGACTGTCTCACTGGTAATATGATTATATCATCATATTTGTGTGCCATATAAACTATATGCACAGAGAGAAGGTAGGTGAGCTCCATGAAATTTGTTTTCAATGAGAAACCTATGAATGCACCTTGCTATGAATTTCTTTCTTTTAGAAGGAGAGGTTAACCTCCTTTTTAACCTACTTCACCTACTCCTCATAGGCTATTGATCTGTGCGTGGAACTCATCAGGTAGAGTAAGGGGAAACCAGTACAGTACGAGGTGAATATTAATGATAAAAACTAACTGTCAAGGCCAAGATTCGATAACTGTAACAGAGATACACCGCCTTAACGCCTTAGACCGCTCGAACACTGGGTTTCCCACTGAGACAAGTGTATTAGAAAAATTTAAATCCAATGGGAATATTTGTAGGCGTGTAAAACCCTTACAAAGCTTACTCATGTGTTTCATTAAAATCTTTTTCACTTTCCTCGCAATTTTATAAATCTCTGTCTGTAAAGATGGAATTGTAAAATTTATCTTAGAAATCTTTAATTTTATCTACTAATTGTTTATGCTTCGAAATTTATTCGGAAGGGCAGAACAAAGTTTCAGCTGAATCTTCAATAAAATGTTAATTCGAAGTAAAATGTAAAAAAATCACTTTAGACCTGTTGGACGCCATTAACGTACATTTGTTTTAGCTCCGGATTAGTTTTAAAACAGCAAATGCAATCAGAATGGACTTTGTTTTTAGGAAGAAAACTTAGACATTATTCATTAGCGCTTTTATTTTTTTTAAAACAAAAGGTACTAGATTATTCAAGAACTAAACTTCAACACAAATATTGAAACAAAAATACGTCGTTTTAGAAATTAAAGAAAATACGTAGAAATAAAACTGTACCAGTTTATAAGTCAGTGTATTTTACAATACAATTTTAACAAAATCGAAACGTTCAGTTTAAAATTAATTAACATGAATTGAACATTGATTTAGTTGTAAGTTAAGTTAGGATTATTTGTCTTACTTAACTGAGTACGTACTTTTAAAAACAGCATTGCACGTTTGAATTCCACTATTGAACAATACTATTAAAAGTCTTTTACAGTTACCATATTAAATAAACAACAATATGTCATTACAGTATCATTTGAGTGTTATTATTTTACATCTGGCCAGATAAATGGTTAACCATATTAAATGAACAACGTTGAACATGACACAAATGGCACGTCTGGATTGTGAGATGTCAAATAACCTTCAATAGAACACAACGTCATTGGTTCCAACGTTGTGATAAAGTCACATCTGTGCTGGAGAGGTATTTTGTAGACAATTACTTGCCACTTGATTCGTCCTTCGAGGACATCTCATGTGATTGGTACAAAGAAAGGAAACAAAACGTGACAAAGATGGATTTAGTCGTCAGTTCAGACAGACTTTAAAGGTCTGGATATCAATTTAAGTTTTAATTATTACAGGCTAAAATATTTCAATCATTTATTTATCAGATTAATATATCAATCGGTTTGATGTATAACTTCAATGTATAATGATTTTATTAGTTTTTATTTATACAAAAAGTGGTTTAATTGTAAAGGAAAACACGCTGATTAAAACGTGTTTGGCATAGAATTGATACAAATATGCCTGATAAATTTTCAAATAAGGTTAGTTTGTGATTTAAACAAATTTTGTCATGTTTTAACTTTTATTGCATGATTTTACTGTATGATGTTTGTTTTACTATAAATTTAAATATAATGAAAACACACAATATGTTGAATCCTAATATTAAATTTAAAAAAAATGTTTGAATATAATATTTTAAAGTGTTTTGTCATTGACATAAAATTATTTAAAAAAACCATTGCAGTTAAATCAACATGATTATTTGTTTATTTGTTATATTTATCATACAGATTGATTAGTTCCAACCTATCTCAGAAGCCATTCCAACCGATACTTTAGAAAAAGGAACTTAGATAGTAACACTACCTGGTTTTGAAAAACATGCAGAATATAGTATAGCTAATTGAGAATGAGTAGAAATACATGTCATTATGAGGTATAACCAGAAATATATATAATTAGTTTCTAAGGTGCTAAACGCTGATAATTACTGTCTTTGAGAAGGTAATACTTATAACACTCTTATGTGTTTAATACATTTTAACAACTTAATCTTGAGTAATATGTTTCTTATTAAAGAGGGGCCTTTCTTCTCCCATCTTCCTCTCTGATGTACTGATTTAATTTCACAAAATTATATGGTCAGTCTAAATTAAACACACTTCTTTTTACAATTGAAGTGAGAACATGTAAAAAAGAATATTTTAAGAAATATACATAGAATTTGTACTAAAATGTAATTTAGAACTACAATGAAGATCTGATTCGAATTGAATTGTTTTATAACAAAGCAAGACAAATGTATAACACTACATACAAATAACACTTAAACGACACTGTAATGACCAATTGTTGTTTATTTAATATGGTAAACCATTTATATGGCCGAATGTATGTGATATAATAACACTCAAATGACACTGTCATGATATATTGTTATTTATTTAATATAGTAAACTTAATAACACTCAAATGACACGGTCATAACTAATTGTTGTTTATTTAATCTTTATGAACGTTATACGGGATGTTCCATACTTAGGCGAACAAACTTCAGCAGGTTATTCCAAAGGTCAAAAGAAACAAAATATGTTATGTGAACAGATGAGCTATCGTGCTCCGTTTTTCCTCTATCTGTATGTATGCAATTTTAACAAAAAGCTTAATATCTTTGATGGTACTGAATATAAAATCACGAAACTTAGTATGGTATAAATAGATTACATATTTCTTAACAATTTAATTTCATATACATCAACCCCTTTCAATTTGTGCGGTCATTTACTTTTAAAATCTAAATATATTTAAAAAAACACATATTTAAGAAAAAAACAGTTCGATACAAAAATGTTAAATAGATTAGTCCTACAAATTATGGCTTGACTATTTTTAAGATCGAGCAAATATTAATTGATAAATTGAAAATTTTTCCAAATAAAAAAGCTTTCCTGGCCGAAGATCGTTATGATTGTACAGCAAAAAAATGTAATTTCTCTGTTAGAGTTATTAGATCTTTAAAATATTTATACCGAATTGTGAAAAATATTACACCAGCTTCTTCAAAAATATAATCTTTATTAAGTTATTTAGCTTTTTCAACTTAAAATGGTCGTCGTTTAAATACATTGGAAAACTATTTAGATCAAGATCCAAACTATGTTTCATCATTTTATACTGAGTAACTTCAAAGACATTAAGCTTTTTTTAAAATTACATACAGATAGATAGAAGGAAAACAGAGCGAGATAGACCATAATGTATTCAAATGACATTTGTTGTTTGTTTTGACTTGAAACAAGTTCCTGAAGTTTGGCTGCCTACTTACAGGATACTTTATATTCGTATACCAATACCACTTGAAAGTTTCAGATGGTAAATATATTTTTGCTTAATTAACCTATTTCAACTGTTGAACATTTTCAATAAATAAAAAAATACGTAATAAATAGTACTTCAAGTATTTGTGTGTTTGAATAGATTTGGTCGTTATTTTGCCAGATTCATTAATAAATCAACTAACTCATGAAAGTAAATAAATAAAAACATTTGTAACATGATGGAAAATCTGAAATTTACGAATCATTTGTATTTATAATTAAAAAGGTATGGAAATCGAAATAGTATGAAACATTGAATAAAAATAAAAATGTTGTTGATTTTTGGAACTATTAAAATAATAAAATGTTTACATTTAAAATAATTACTACATCGAAAATTAAGATATGATTGGATAATTTATATCCTACGAACTTCTCCACTTGTTATTGCATTTTTAATTTAAAAAATGAATCCAGTAGAATGTATACAATACCTCAGTAAACATCGTATTGGTTTGTAAATGTTCTATGTTACAAATGAATCAACAATGCCATTTTGCCAGAAAACACGCAACACGCGGCCTCAGTTAGCGACACGCGCGACACTGACACCATGACGCGCACCCACTGAACTGCCGCAGTTTGGCACGCCGGCTGTCAGCTGTTATTAGAACAGCTGATAGAAGCCGCGCTTGCGCGAACATTTCCGCTCTTCGGTCCAACAGTTAGCATTGCAAGTTATATTGTCATACACATGTTAAAGAATTATTAAGAACTATGTTATCATTAATTCAGCTGTTTACCGATTATTATTGAGTTTAAGTATAATATGCAGACATTGTATTAAAAAATGCAAATGTCAAGATATTAAAAAAAAAAATATATTATCATCGAATAAAAGAATATAAGTAAAGTTGAGTACAAAGTAATCATGAATAAATATAAGATTTAATATTTCGAAATTTCGGTAACAGCAAGCTCTCATTGATTCACTCGAAAAGGAGCTTAACCATTTTATAGAATTATTATATATTTTAAAAAGATATTGGAGTTTGAAGTCATATGTTTATTTCATAATATTAAAATATGTTTTGTCATAACGGTAAATTGAAAATGTTTATTTAAAAAGAAAATTACGGAAACTTAGTGCAGTGAACTTCTTTAAGTTTAATCATCTATTAGTTTAAATCTCACTCGTCAAATACTTAAATTCATTGCATTTTTCCAAATCTTTTTTACCCAATTAGAAGGAACCATTTTCGCGTTTTAACATTCTATAATGCAGAAAATAAAAATTGGTAGGATTAATATAACTGTTTGTGACTCACATAAAATTATTTTATTTAGCTAGTGTTTTAATAAGATTTAAAACAAGTAAATAAGAATGAATGCTATTAGTACGAAAAATAATAAATTAAGTACAAATTTTTTAACGTGTTTGTGAATATAAACTTTACTCTATTAGGTTAAAAATAATTTCTCATAACATTACTTGCATAAATAAATAATCTGAACAAAGCTCGTGGGAAAAGTGATTACTGTAACATGCACTCGTGTAATAGTGGGTTAAAGGAAATATATAAGTAATGGAACGAAAGTAACACGCGTGCAGTAAGAAGCCAACTCACGGTATATTGGTAATACATCACAAAGGAGCGGGGATACAATAGGAGTGCTTCTTGAGCCGCCCACACTCGGATTACGAGTATATTGAACATTGTATTTAAAGCGTGGTTAAAATTTATACAGGTTCTTTTCAGCTCTTTTTGTTATTACAGCTTGCATTCACCAATTTAATTAACCAGAATACAGATAAATGTGTTCTGTCTACCTGTAGAAAGATACACTTACATGATCACTTCATCATATTCATTTCAAATATATTCTTAAAAATACATTTTATTTATTATACAAAATCTTATTGCCAGGTAGACATCTTTTTACATGCTATAAGACAATTGCTTGAAGCAATATATAAATCAAATTTCCGCGTTTGGGTGCACAAAACTCGAAAAGTAATTGGCGAGTGAGTTTAATAAATATAATATTCCGACGGAGTAATAAATAAAACATGTCAATTGAAGGAATAAAATCATTAATATTGATGGCAAAATTGGTATGCTATTAACCATAACCTGAGTTGTATAGCATGATTCAACATGATCCTGCATACCTTAACATGATCTTGCATGTCTCAACATGATCTTGTTTGTTCCAACATGAACTTGCATGTTGGATATTAGTTTACAAATGAGACGACAATTACTGTCCAAATTTTACTACAAAATAACTAAATCACACTTAGTATTTAAAATGAATACTAGCAAAATAACGTACTGTATTAAAATATTAAAGTGGTTTGAACATTTGAGTAATAGTTGGACTAAAAGGAAAAGAAAAAAAAAAAAAAAAAAAAAAACTATTAGATAATAACGTGAACTAACACAATATCACGTGCAGCACCATTAAATTGCATACTTAAGACAAAGAGAATTGTTTAATGAATACACTTTTTTTGTTAATTTTGTAGTTTGAGAAATAAAAACCTTACTTTATCTAATAAATGTAACCCAGCTACTTGAGGATAAAGTGCTGTGGAGAAAGTATACGTTATGTTCTATGCTCAGTTCTCTTATTACCGACAAGGTTGCCCTCAATGGTTGCTATCGACGTGGACACTACTAGAGAAGTCTGGAGTGTTCATTTTGGTAATCATTGTTCGTATGTTGTATAGGGGGCAGACCTGAGTACCAGGCTTGCCAATCAGCTGGAAATCAGACCAATACTACGTGGTTCGGATTCTACGTAATGCTGTAGGCCTTAGTTGCCATGGCTATTGGGCTATTAATAAATAGCAATTTTAGAGAATAATTCGAACTCATTAACCAGACGACTCGTGTCATCCACATTCGTACTAAACTATTAAGATTATGAACAAATTCATATTCGCCTTACAATATGCGTAAAGTTGTGCCAGCGTGTGATATCTAAGAGAATTACAAATATATAATTTTTATTTATCTGTAATCCTTTAAAAAACGAAGGATTTCACGATGAAAATCAACAAAAATTTTATGTAAATAAAATGTGTCAAATTAAATTTATTATTTACAAATTGTATTTTAATTTTCTGTTGCTATTGATAATGAAACCCTTGTCTTCAAAATGCTTTAAGATTGAGTTTTATAATGTGTGGTTTATATTATTAAAACTGTACATAGATTTGCGTTGAAGAAACACAGAGAAACTAATTTAAAACGACAAGTAGTGCGCTCTAACGACAAATCATCAAACAATTGGAAGTCAATATTTTAATGGCCGATTGTTTGTTGATTGACACTAGAGATAGCTATTATTAACAAAGAACTTTGTAGAAGTAAGAGATCACAAGTGAAAAAAATAAAAAAATATATATCTAAATACAGTTTCAAATCATTTTAAATGCATGAGCTAATCGGAGCGTTTGTTATAAAATCACAAATAAAAACTCTACAAACAGTTTATAAATGTTTTTAAGTTTTCAGTAATATTCAACCATAGATTCTCTTTGCCTAGGAAGGAAAGTGTCAGAATTTCGAACTTTCCAACTAGAATTTACACTTATTTCATGATGAAACATGCATTTTGAGACATGTAAGATCATGTTGAAACATGCAATATCATGGAGGAACATGCAAGATCATGTTGATTTATGCAAGTTCATGTTGGAACATACAAGATCATGTTGAGACATGCAAGATCATGTTAAAGTATGCAGGATCATGTTGAAGCATGCTATACAACTCAGGTTATAGTTAATAGAATCCCAATTTTGCCATCAATATCGATGATTTTATTCCTTCAAATGACACGTTTTATTTATTCCTCTGTCAGAATATTATATTTATTAAAACCAGTCACAGTTTGTTTCAAGTTATATTTATGTAAAACATAGTTACCTTTTTCAGTGAAATAAATTAACAGTTAATTTTTATTTCAGGAACAACCAGTAATACTGCCTGATGAATGAGAAAAACAATTAAATTCACTATGAGAGAAAACAAAGAACAGAATTAAATGAATAATGAATGAGAAGGGGGGAGAAAGACAATAAGGGGTTCTCAAAATAGTCAAGTTGCTGAATGCGAAGAAATCAGAGATGGCTGTAAACATATTTTTACAACGTCTTTCCGATTTCTTGTTTGACCTACGTCATTGAATCTGTGATACCCGCAGCGTGGGTGTTAAACCTATGAATGAACAAGTTGTCACAATGGTAAGTTTATCTATATTAAATGACTTTCATTTTTATATAGAAGACAATATTAAAGACAAAAAAACTAAAAATATGCAAATATAGATAAAAATATATTCTCATACAGAAAATCAAATAAATAAAATATATATATATATATATATATATATATATATATATATATATATGGTCCAAATTACTGTTGTATTGGTGTTTAAAAATTAATCTCTTATTAGAAAGCGTAAGTTTAAAGTTAATGTTATACAGATTTGTAAAAAATTGTTTATTTACATAAATTGTTCTTATTTAGGTTTACAATGACTTCTTGTAACAATACTTGTGTAAATAATCCCAACGAAGACAGCGAGAGAAGTATTTCCTAAGATATTGAATTGTGTAATATTGGGTTAGAGGAAATATCTAGAAAATGGAACAAAAGTAAACACGCGTGCAGTAAGAAGCCAACGCACGGTATATTGGTAATACTTCACAAAGGAGCGGGAATACAATAGGAGTGCTTCTTGAGCCGCCCACACTCGGATTACGGGTATATTGAACATGTGATACACTTACGTATTGTTCAAACATTTGGCAAGTGAGACATTTTTCTTTAGTTTCTTTATTTTAAAGATGATTTTAAAGTAAATCACTTACCAGATAAAATTAGGTTTTTAAAGGCAACCCAAACATTACTCGAAGCATTAATTAATGTTAATATAAGCACGTAATGACCGTAAAATTGTAACATATTTTCACATTAAAAGTTGACAACTTCCGTCTTTAGCATCTTCCGTCACAGAGCCAAATCCAGGTTTCGTAACCATTCAACACCTGCTTCTCTGATTAAAGAACAGCTAATCCTCCCTGAAAAGAACGCAATAGGAACTCATTAACTATGTGCTTAATAGTTTGAACTACTTTTAAACTCCATATTTAGTTAGGCATATACAAACGTATATTTCAAGTCTTTATTTAAAGATATTTTTGAGTTTGTGATTCCAAATAAACATGTTTTATGATCTAGAAACTTCCATACACGAACGAATTCAATTTTGTATGCATTTAAATGACATTTAATACAACTATCTAAGGAAGTAAAAAAGGATAGTTTCTTAACTGTAACAACTATTCAAACAAATTGAAAACTGTATTCTATAACATAATGGGAACCATAATCTTCATGGTATACTTCAACATGATTCTTAATACTTTAACAATATATTGCATGTATCAACATGTTCTTGTATGTTCCAACATGAACTTATATGCTTCAACATAACTTTGCACGTTCCAACATGAACTTGCATGAGTCAACATGATCTTGTATGTCTCAACTTGATCTTGCATGTTTCAACATGATCGTGCACGTTTCATCGTGCAATAAATGTAAAGTAATATTGAAAAATTAGGATTTCAGGCAACCAAAAGCAAAAAGCAAAAAGAATCTATGATTGAATATTACTGCAAACTTTTTTGAACTGTTTTAAGAATTGTTATTTGTGATTTTTTGTCTACAAACGCTCCAATCAGCTCATGCATATAAGAATATTTTGAAATTGTATTAAGGTACATAATCTTTTTATTTATTTTCAGTAAACTTGATCTTGTACGTTCCAACATGATATTTCATGTTTCAACGTTATATAGTAGGAATAAAACTTACAGTTAAAAGGAAATGTATTATAGAATGTTACTTTCAAGGGGCTTGCCACGCAGCCAAATAACGCAATTCGTTTGTAAAGAAAAGATAAAAAGGCCAAAAAAGGGCTTTTCCCAAGCGAGAACTGTAACTTAATTGAATATCTCTTACCAATAACGAAAAGAAAAAAACGTAACTCTGAAATAGTGTAATAATTTGTTGAATATTATATTAAATTAAAAATAATGCATTTAAAGGAGCAATTTCATTTTTTTAAAAATCAAAACCTTAAAGTCAAGCTATGATTGATATAATTGTGTATGCTTCAGGTAGATGAACAAATGAAGTGTTCGTTACTATGTCGACCGGTCATTAGAAAGAGACATTAATTAAAAACCAAATAGCCAGGTCAAATTTAATAAAATAAACAAAAATAACAACGCTTACTATTAATGGCGTTTCCTCATAGTTGTTTAATGACTGAGTAATATTGGTCAGGTTGGTTCGTGGCCAATTACTGGCTAGTAATTGGTTCTCAATTAACGTTTTGAATTAATTAAGGCCCAACAGCATGTTATGTAAGTAAACCTTGCAAACTATATTGATCGGTCACAACTTACTGAACAATTACTTAGACATGGAACTGAGCGCACTTAGTAGCATTTGAATGAAGCTCTTACGCGCGGTGTTGCCAAGAGTACTGTGTTTGACGTACGACTGACGATAATTACTTGTTGAGGTAGAATTCCGCTTGAAGAGGCATTTTACTTACAGTTAAAAGGAAATGTATTATAGAATGTTACTTTCAAGGGGCTTGCCACGCAGCCAAATAACGCAATTCGTTTGTAAAGAAAAGATAAAAAGGCCAAAAAAGGGCTTTTCCCAAGCGAGAACTGTAACTTAATTGAATATCTCTTACCAATAACGAAAAGAAAAAAACGTAACTCTGAAATAGTGTAATAATTTGTTGAATATTATATTAAATTAAAAATAATGTATTTAAAGGAGAAATTTCATTTTTTTAAAATCAAAACCTTAAAGTCAAGCTATGATTGATATAATTGTGTATGCTTCAGGTAGATGAACAAATGAAGTGTTCGTTACTATGTCGACCGGTCATTAGAAAGAGACATTAATTAAAAACCAAATAGCCAGGTCAAATTTAATAAAATAAACAAAAATAACAACGCTTACTATTAACGATGTTTCCTCATAGTTGTTTAATGACTGAGTAATATTGGTCAGGTTGGTTCGTGGCCAATTACTGGCCAGTAATTGGTTCTCAATTAACGTTGTGAATTAATTAAGGCCCAACAGCATGTTATGTAAACCTTGCAAACTATATTGATTGGTCACAACTTACTGAACAATTACCCAGACATGGAACTGAGCGCACTTAGTGGCATTTGAGTGAAGCTCTGACACGCGGTGTTGCCAAGACGTCTGCTTATGACAGACGACAGACAATAATTACTTTTTGAGGTAGAATTCCGCTTGAAGAGACATTTTAATTCATTCGAAAATTATTACTATGAAATGATATACAAATAAAATACAATATAAACCATCAGAAAGTCGGTGATCATAAGACGTTTACTGACACTTAAATTTACAATATCGAACATTTAGATTGTAAATCAGTAAATGTACCACAAGAGGCGTGTAAGCCTTCGTTCAAACGTTATTTTATACACTTAAAAATGTTATTTATATTAAGTGTTGTATATTACTGTAAAGAGGACATATACAACACTTCCATAACATTTTAAGGAATATGAGAAGAAGCTTATTGTATTTGAAAAAAGAACATACATGTGACAACAAAGCAAGAGTTAAAGGCGTTGTTATGGTTGCGGCTGGCTTACGTCGTCACGCCATTGGTAGTAACATTCCCAAACTCCTCGTAGTTCCACCATTTGCTGTAAGAGCGCTATGAAGTCAAGTCGAGACATTTAATAAATAAACAATACAGTGTGTCATTTGCACTTGACGATAAGATATTTCCCCACAGAGAATAATGGGTCCCATCCATTAGTGCGGTGAATGGGTGTCGAGTGGAATAATGTGGTCCGTGCGGATGGCAGGAGCATCACCGTTGTCAGTCCTTCCCTTATTCCCCTCAAAGTCCTGAAGGATGTAGCCTATTTAGTAATAATTATAAAAAATGTATGAAGATTTACATTTTTGGTAGCTGCAATCGTTTGCTGCAGCCATCAGAAGGTAACACCTGCTTCTTCTTTCTTTGTGAGGCCGCTTAGTTGGCATTAATATTGTGCTATAAAGAAATTGAAACTAAGAATACCGATATTAAGGATTAGTAAAACATTAATTAGTGAACAAGACTACATAATTAATCATCTACTCTCATCGCAGTACGTATTCACATAAGCTTAACTCGGTGTATTAAATAAATAAAGTGGATAAATATCTATATTTCATAATAAATAAATAAGTTATATGGAGTGTTATATTATATTGCACTAGCCGATAGCCCTTGCTCCACTGAGCCCTTCTTTGCTTGCTTATCCTTCCCTCCGTGGGTTCCTCTAATCATCAAATAAATATAACAACTAAGCCTGCTGCTCATCTCATAGTTTCATCGTCTAGAAATCTATATAAGGACACTTTAAGGGGATGCAAAGTAGCACAATCATACTCTTATATGCATTTCACAATAAAATAATATTAGCCAGCGTTTTCTGTCAACATTTAAGTTTTTTCCCTAACAGCTGTATGAAATGATTTAATCAAATGAATTAATTGCAGTGTTACTCTTACGAAAGAAATTAAAGGTGATTGACTACTTCTACTCCTTGGTAATGGAATTACGATAAATTCTTTCTTAAAGAGTCAAAGATACAAACGCTAACTTCCCTCCAAACTTCATCAAAATCTTTTCAGTGTTTCGGGAAGATTTCGTGATGTACATCGTTTTTGGGTTTTGTACAATAAGATTGTACCTCCAGGCATATGTAATTAGTTGCCATTAAGACTGCTCTGGTAAGCTGGGGGGGATTATTAAGTCTGAAAGCAAATCCTGTTACATTACTAACTTATGTTGAATTCATTTTTTATAATCGTTGTTGTACGATGATTCTGGAGCGTTCTCAACATAACACTGTTGCTTAAAGGACAAAACTGCCTCCTGGCCACTAAATTTTAACGTGGTAGGCCTACAAAGGCCCTCTTGAATACTTAAGTCGAAATTAATTATTCAATATCTCATTAGGGTTGTGTGTCTTACCGGCTAGGTATGTTTTAATAACAGGGTTTGAAATGTCTCTAATTATAGGCTTCATTTCTGCCCTGAAAATTTCTGGAAGGTAAAATGCTTCTCGTAGTCATACTCTTTACGTTCAATCAAGGCAATATTAAACTTACTAAAAGTATCAGGATTTATTATTATTATAAATGATTCAATGTTAGGCCTAGCCATCTTTTCATTTTGATAACAAGCCTTTATTTCATTCAATCTCTTCTTACACAGCTTGTGCTTACTTCCTACTTTATTTTTATTTCATATTTTAACGCGCTACAAAAAATTAACACAACTAAACCTCAACTAACTAGAATCACTGTTCCCAAATCAATTTATGTTTTACCTTGGTTTACGTAAACAATAAACATAACCATAGCAACAGAAATAACAAGGAGAACACTTTGCATTTGTCAATGTATTGCCAACCTAACAAAACTCAATACTGACAAGAATAAACACTAATACTACTGTATACAAAGAAAGAACAGCTGGAACATCATTTTTGCTGCAAAAAACCAATAAATGTACCAACAAGAGGCGTGTAAGCCTTCGTTCAAACGTTATTTTATACACTTAAAAATGTTATTTATATTAAGTGTTGTATATCACTGTAAAGAGGAAATTACGGTGAACAATAATCAATATAAAACTGAAAATTGATAAAAAAAATGCACAATATTTCTTTGCTAATTGTTACTAATAACATAAAAGAGTAAACTTATTTAAGGATAGGCTGACCTCCTCTTTAACCTTACTCCACCCATTCCTCAGGGGATCCTATCAGACAGAGTAAGGAAAGAACGAGTACAGTATTGATAAAAACTAACAGTCATGGCCAGGATTCCAACCTGTTCCACCTTCAACTCATGTTCAAAGTCCTGAAGCCTTAGACCACTCTGCCACTGACTCTCCTAATTTATATTTTATAAAATATTGAAATGATTTTAATATTTTTACCAAATATCTATAGAGATATTATTGTGTGACATTCTTCTGTTCCCATCACAGTTTGTATACTAATCCACACCTCGCAATTCACAGGGTTGGCAACTATACACCAAAACCTCGGCACCTTTAATGAAACTATTTTAGGATTGATTACACCAATTTAAATCACATTTATCGAGAAAATATCAACTGAATTGCGCAGATTGTTCACACCTCCAGTTGATTAGGCATTAATTTGATAAACATTAGGGTGGTTGATTACTTGAATATGTAAGACGCTTACCTACTGCTGGAGGAACGGAAAATCCTTGATTTAGAAACACACTCACCTAAAACATAACATAATTCATTAAATTATGTTCAAACATGTATGATAATATTGATAGGGCATTGATTAAAAAATAGCTGATCAAAATTGGCTATATAACATATTTCTCCCCTGAAAGATTTAACCAGAGAGATGTTTTTTAGAATATCTTGAAATACATATTAAGATCACCCGTCAAAAATATGTATGTGTATTGATGTATATTATTCCTATCTTATGTCTAAGTGTAACAAATATGGACATTTTTATGGTTTATATTTTAACAACAATAATTTCACTAACGAATTTTCCTGTTGTTTAAAAAAAGTAGATATATGTTACCCTTTCTTATGTACTTAACATTGTACAATGTATTCTTAACAAATATGATAGATGATTTAAAATTAAGAACCCTTCATTGGGTGATACCACATAGAAGAAAGTAACATAAGTCGTATCTAATAGAGTACTGAATGTGTGCGAAGTAAGTGTGTCGAGTTGTTATTGCTCCAATTTGCCATAGATGTTGTAGGACCAGCACCTTGTTAATTCCTTCCTTTATTCCCCCAAACCCTCAAGGATAAACGTAGAATATATTACTAAAGATGTACATCAGTTTAAATATATTTATAACTGCCACTAAGGTGATCATTGTAACAATAATAAAACGACCTCTGTTTATTTCTTCTCTGTGGTATTCACAATACCTTTACGGACAACCAGCGTTTGCACTCTGCAAAGATGTATATCATCAAATTACGCCGGATATTACATTAAAAGTAAATGGTTCCAAAGAATTGGCACAAACTTTTCCCCATATTAAACAGTAAAAAATCAAAATATTGAAAATTACCATTTTGATTCCCAAGTTCCCAAATATGTTTCTTTGCCATAGCTCAAAAACTAGTCAAGTTAGAGACATGCGATTTTTACTAAAATATTTTAAATTGTAATTCACATCTTTCCTGAAAATGTAATCAAAATCGTTATAGCTGTTTGAGGAAATTCCATTTTTGTATGTTTTTCCCATAAAAATAAAACAACTTAAATTTTCTAAAAGTGAAAAAACAGTCTGGAGATATTGGCTAAATACACCTACATACCAAATTTTATAAACATTTATCTATCCGTTTGGTCTCCAGCGAACTGCACATACACATAGAAAAACACGGAGACACCAACATTTTTTCGTAAAAACTTTTTTTGAGTTCAGGGGACATATAATGGATTTTTAGACCAACTTCAAAAAATGTTTTATTTTTACGATCACAGTACTTTCTCTATGCTAACGCATATGGGAGAAAGTAAAATCAATTGATTTAAATTTGACATGTTCTAAGATGGATAAAACGTCCCAGTGATATATTTAATCCAAATCTGTCTGTATCGGTAGGAAACTTTGAAACTCCATCCTCTCCCCCCACCAATTGCTACTTTAAACAAAACCATGATCTTTTACCAAGGTGTAAGGGTGGTACTACCTGTGAGTAAATCAGGCACAGGTGCGAAATATTTAAAATTAGAAAATAAGAAATAGAATCAGTTACAGTCACTTCGCTAGACTTATTGATTTGATGGTGATCTTCAAGTATTAATTATGTCTGGGAAAGTCTGGTGCATAGTCTCAGTTGTGTCTTGAGCCTTGGGTAGTGTTGGACGAAGAAGAAACTTGTGTTGAATCTCTAAGGTCATTTGGAAATTTCAGAATTATAATAGATACACCGAAAAATAGTTTACAATTTATTAGGCCTACATTCATGGCGATCGTAATTGTAAGGCCGTCTATGTAAAAAACAAATTAAACTAAATATTTGCAAAGCATTTTAATTTTTAAATATTGCTCTTATCACAGAGATTGTTTAATGTGCGTGTGCAGATTAAAATGATGATTTATCTCTTATTTACACATTAATTTTTTTATTCTAATTTTTATATATTATATAGTTTAGAGCAATTAGTTTTAGAAATATGTTTTATAAGTTTATGAATATATTTTTATTTATTTACTTCAATCAACAGTTCACATAGGCACAAAGGCTTTTGCATGAATTTTATTCAACGAGTAAATGACCAACTATTAGTTCGTTTGCGATTCGAAGCTTAGTACTAGCTTTCCGTAGTCCGAAGCCTTAGTCTCTGGGCCACCACACCGTGGATATACTGTACCTTTGTCTGATGGAAAAAAATCACATGTATAATTTATCTTTTTAAAATTATATTTTGTGAATTACAGTATAATCAAAATAATTATGCTCATACATTTTATTTTTATTTATACTCTGTGAAGATTTTCAGAATATAAATACCGTAAGTTATATATTATATTACCAGCCAATAACCCTTGCTTCGCTACCGGGTGGTTCTCTACGCTTACTTATCCTTCCCTCCGTGGTTTTCTCTAAACCATCACATCAATATAAAGGCTCAGCCTGCTGCCGTCCTTCTAACTCTATTTTAGTGAGAGAAAATCATTGCAATCATGTCAGAGTCACTAGAAATTTATTTATTTTTTTATTACCTATGTAACAACATACAAAACTGCCCGTATTTTAAGTTACCTTAAACATTTCACAACGAAAACCAAACTGCCATGCCTTAGGGCCATGTTTATGTTTCTTGTATTAGCTGTTTGAAATAAATCATTGTATTGACTTAACGCCAGTGTTACGAAAATAAGATGAGACACTGTATTTACCACTTAGGAATGGAGTTTCAACCATATTTTCTTAGTGTGTTTCTATGATAAAAATTCAAACTTCTCTCTTATGTCGTCAAAATCTGTTCAGTGGTTTCGGAGGTTTCCTAATCAATGAGTACATCGTTTTCGGATTTTATATATTAAGCATACACATTCTAGTTTATTGTTTTAAAAATAATGTCTAAAGACATCTTACAACAAACTGTCATTAATTATAGAAATAATTTTATTGTAATATAATTTTATAACTTAGACGAGTGTTTGTTTAGTTACGGCAGTTATTATGGCAATTGATAATTCACTATTATGAAATTGAAAGAGTATAGTATAAATATATGCAATTAACATTAAATGTTAGCATTGTATCAACAAGTTCATTTATTTATTTAACATGTTGTTTAGAATGTTTATTTCCTCACATCAGATACATTGGCAAGGTCATATTCCAATGAACCATGTAATTAATAATTGTATTGTAACATACTGTTTATGAATACACTTTCCCGTATATAAGTACACCTATAATATTCATGCTTTCATTATTTAAATGTAATTCAATCGTTCAATATTTATTTGAAAACAGTTTAATTTTAAAATTATTCGTATTCGGAAATAAATTCTAATTTTTTGAAAAAGAAATCTATGAATGAAAAATACTTTTTTGTCATAAGTCCTATTTTTCTAATATACACACACACTTAGCTTGATTTATGCAATTTGCACATGAAATGTGTCTAAAATTTTAATTAAAATTAAAATTAAAGTTTTGGCACTTTACTTCGGTAAATTGTTATTTAGGTCAAAATAAAGAGACAATCTGGAATAAATATTTTTACAAAAACGCTTCATTTATCAGATATCCGCCATTTTGCTTTTTTCATAAGAGAATTTGTATCTCCTAGTTAATTCAACCGATCTTTAGAAACTCGCAATTGCATATTAAAATAATAATTACCTGTTCTAGAAAAAAAGGATAATTTTGATTAAATTTTTAATTTCATAATGGCGGCCATTTTAAGTGTTTAAACGTAAATTGCGGGAAAACGGCAAAAAATGCAAAACATTACTAAGAACATGTTTTTTAACATTACCAATCTGTCAGTATAAACAACATTAGAATCGGGTGAAAAATAAACGAGACACATTGACATCTGTGTTGAGAGGACGTAAAAAAGCTGTTGTTTTTAGCTTTTTTTCTGCCTCTGAACACAAATGTCAATGTCTCGTTTATTTTTCGTCCGATTTAAAATTTTTTATACTAACAGATTGGTAATGTTTAAAAACGTTTTCTTAGTAATGTTTTGCATTTTTTGCCGTTTTCCCGCAATTTCCGTTTAAACACTTAAATGGCCGCCATTATGAAAATGAATCAAAATGACTCTTTTTTTTCTAGAACAGGTATTTATTATCTTAACATCCATAGTGAGTTTTTATAAAGATCGGTTGAATCAACGTGGAGATAAACATTATTTTGTGAAAAAAAGGGGAATATCTGGTAGACGTAGTGTTTTCGGACATAAATATTCTTGATTTTCTCTTTATTTTGACCTATATGACCATTTCCCGAAGTTTGGAACTTTACTTACGGGATTCCGTACTGTTGCTTATTTCCAAAATTAACAAAAAAAACCATACATTTATTATTTTCATCTGAAGTACGGTAAGAAATATGGAAATCCAAAAATAAAGAGCATCATACAAGTTGTATATTTCTAGTTTGGGATTATTCCAGTTCTCCCTTAACAAATAAAGCTCACGGATTTAATGTCGGTTAATTTTGAAATAAGGGACAGGTTGTTTTAAGTAGTTCTGTTGGAGAAAAAAATGGTTTGGATAGAGGTAGTTAGCATTGTTAATTTGATCCAAACAAACAATAAAAATAAATACATGAATTTAAAAATTCCTAAATGTTACTGGCACACATATATGCTGTAAATATTCGTCTGTTAAAAATATACATTGGTTTACTGGAGAAAATTACACTATTGATCTGTGCGGGGAACTTATCAGACAGAGTAAGGGTGAACCAGTACAACAACTAGGCCTTCTATTAAGTCTAGTTTGACAACTCGCAGTGATGGTTGGCTCTAACATTAACGATTATTCCAACCGGAGCTGTATAGAGTTAGAGAGGCTGGGTTCGAAACTCCGTTATCTCTAACTCAGGTACGGTCCTATCGCCTTGGACTAATCGGCCACTGGTACTCAGAAAAAAGAAAACCAACACAAAGGACTACAAATGATAAATTCAATTAACAATGAAGTTAGAATTATTAAAAAGAATTGTCTCGATAAGAAAAAGGGTTATTTAAAAATTAAATACTAAGAGTCTGCAGACGCCGTCGGCCATGTTGGTTTTAATCCCATAAGAACAATATTTTACGGGAATCCATATTTTTTTATTATTTATCGACCAAAAGTTGTGTACGAGATGTAATTTTAAACGTTATCATATTAGGCGTTGGGTTTGCTTTTCATATTTTGAATACATACGCCTAGTTTTGAAAAATAGGTGAATATAAAAACTTAAAACTAAATACTTTTTATATTTTTTTCTATAAAACTTAATAGGAATTCGCAAATTATCAAATGCAATTTGTTTGGAAAAAATCCGTTTAGAAAATAACTGTTTGATTTGGATACGCGTGATCGTATGTCCGGTTCGAAAATAACATTATTCTTATGGGATTAAAACCAACATGGCCGACAACCTCCAACAGTCTCAGCAGACTCTTAAACAACTTTTGTAACAATAAATAATGTTGGTTTTTGTGAATGGTTGTGGGTGATTTGAATGTTTTCAGCACTTGGAGTTGTGTCTTGCCACGTAAACATTATACAACGGTTAGATGTATTAAATATTTGCCAAATGTCTGAGAAATTAGTGAGCAAACATAAAAATATGTTTACCTAAACGTTAGGCGTTACTGGGAACTGTTTGCTAAACAGTGCAACGTGTGGTGATCTCTGTTGTTGTTAAATTCTATTAATAGACTTTCATAAACACAATACACTTTAGTATTTAATTCGTATTTACAACTAATTTTAAAAACAGTAATGCGTTTTAAAAATACTATGATTGGTCGGACAGTAGGTAACCTTCAGCAGTGGAGTAGTATCGTTCCACCGCTGAGCTGCTTTACTTCACGGGCGTGACTAATTCCCCCATTCAGTGCTCAATTTCCGCAACAGTCTCTAGTTGAAAAAAAACTATATTGAAATATAACCATCCAATGTAACATAAGAAAACAAAACTTGTGTAAAGGCAATTTTTTATTCTCATAAATCGTTAAAAGACCCTTTTAATCCACAAATCAATTTTGACGACTCTTGCAGTACCTCTACTCAAATTGGCAAGGCTAGATCCATATTGTGTTGAGGAGAGAACTGAGTATCAGACTTGTCAATTAGCTGAAAAATCAGACCAATAGTATGTGGTTCAGATTCCACATAAAGATGTAGTTGTCTTCATTGTCACATCGTAAGTTAAAGCTTTTCATATCACAGTTTTATTGGAATGGAATGGAATGGACTTTTAATAATTAATTATCGTTGACGCTTTTTCTTATCTCAATAATAATGAATAAAGATATTGTCTATTGATTGTCTATCGAGTTCTAGTAAAATTAAAAAATGAATTTGTTAAAGTTATTCACAAAATGGCGGGACTTTAAAATTCGATTAACGATAACTCAATGGAGCGGCTATAGCTAAGGGGCGAGGTTCGATTACCGGTGTGGCCATATCAGATATTATCCCTGTGCCACTCTCGTGGTTCGGAAGTCACGTTAAGCCGATGGGCTATAAAACAAAAATGGGCTTGTCTAAGCAGGCAATGTCTCTTAATTGGGCAAATTAACCCCACTGAAATCTGAACGACATTTTTATGTAACGATAACTTCAAAATCGGGGTTTTTTAATATTTTGACTTAAATTACAACATAACTATCAAATCAATTGTATACAAGCTGTAATCCCTGAGTGTACATTTACGAATATCTGATGATAAACACGGCGTTAAAATTATTTAAGGAATTCGGTTTAAGAATGATACAGGCTGGTAATTGGCAGTGAAGGCGGTGATGCTCAGATAGTGAGGCCCTTCCTTCCTTGCTGGCAACAATCCAAGTCCCGATAAACCGGATTGCTTTGTATCTGATGCTTTGTAACTGAGGCCAACAGCATGATAGTTATCCTCATGCACCGTAACTGCGAATGTCAGATGACATTTACTCAACAAGCTGTGATATATGACAAAGAAAAGGCTCTTTTGAAAGATTATCATACAAAACAACCCCTAATAAAATCACTCATCACATCCTTCATTAGTTCTTGTTCATTATTCTTTATTCAATGTTAATTATCCATTATTCTTTATTCCTTATTCTTTATTAGTTATTCGTTAGACGTTATAGATACGTTATACACACATCTAACGATAGTTATTTTACCATCTTATGAATATTCATGAACTATCGTTAGTTTTTCTTTCCACATAAAAAATATGCATGTCTTACAACGTCTCTTCACCCGACCATCAGTTCAAGTACCGACTATCAGTACATGTTCCGACCATCAGTACATGTACCAACCATCAGTTCATGTACCGATCATCAGTTCAAGTACCGACCATCAGTTCAAGTACCGACCATCAGTTCAAGTACCGACCATCAGGTCATGTACCGACCATCAGTTCATGTACCGACTATCAGTTCATGTACAGACCATCAGTTCATGTACCAGCCATAAGTTCATGTACCGACCATCAGTTCATGTACAGACCATCAGGTCATGTACCGACCATCAGTTCATGTACCGACTATCAGTTCATGTACCGACCATCAGTTCATGTACCGATCATCAGTTCAAGTACCGACCATCAGTTCAAGTACCGACCATCAGTTCAAGTACCGACCATCAGTTCAAGTACCAACCATCAGTCATGTACCGACCATCAGTTCATGTACAGACCATCAGGTCATGTACCGACCATCAGTTCATGTACCGACTATCAGTTCATGTACAGACCATCAGTTAATGTACCGACTATCAGTTCATGTACAGACCATCAGGTCATGTACCGACCATCAGTTCATGTACCGACCATCAGTTCAAGTACCGGCCATAAGTTCTTGTACAGACCATCAGTTCATGTACCGACCATCAGTTCAAGTACCGACCATCAGTTCATGTACCGACGATTAGTTCATTTCGAGATTCGAACTCTAAAGTTTGCACTACGCACTGAGTCACATTGAATCTAATTGTAGACACTGTAAGAATTACCGTTCAAGTTTTATTGTATACTACCACTTTGTTAAATATGCCGTCAATATTTATTTTTTTACGGTAAGCTTAGATATTATTCATGTATCTTCCTCGCCACATCATTCCGTTTCCGGCGTTCAGGTTAACACCACAATCAGAGTAATGTTTGTAGACAGAACATCCACAACACTTCCTGAGTCAGTGGAGGTTACTGTTCACTGTGGCTAAATATTTACCTAAATCGTTAGCTACGAAACAACAGAACCTTGTCAATAATGGCAGTATATTGTTTAAAGATAAATGCTACCTAAATTATTAAAGTATATTACTATATAAATAAATCTGTTTACCTGGATGAATGTGTTAACATCACATAATTGTAACGTTTGCTAATATACAGTCAAAAGTTTAGTTATCTAGATAAAAAGAAACAACTATCAGGGACTATTTGTATAAAAGTGTGGTTATTTTTCATTGAAATGGGCCTATGTATTTTAAGTAATATGTTTAGATTGGATGTTAAGTAAAATACAAATTTATGAACACAATTTCATAAATTCCGTTCATATTTTCGCGTTGCGTTTCGAATCCATACAATAATTTTAAAACAACTTCACGATATGCCTAAATGATGACACTTAATATTGTAAGACGTATAATCTCTATTATATACATAATACAAAAACGATGTACTCATTTGTCATAACATTTATGGAAACATTGATCACATTTTGATGAAATTTGGAGGACAGTTAGCTTTTGTTTAACAGAGACAGTCAACGAGAGGTCAAACGGATGGATCAATTTTTATGAAATTTGGTATATAGGTGTATTTAGCTAGTATCTCCAGACCATTTAAATTTTTTTTGAAATTTTAGTTTTTAAAAATTTGTTTGGGCAAAAAACATACAAAAATGGAATTTTCTCACAAACTGCTCTAACGATTTTGATGTTTATGGTAATGTATGAATTTTGATGAATGACTGCTATTACTAGATAAATTAAAATGTTTCCTCTGTTTTAAATTTTTTTTTAATTTTTATATACT
This sequence comes from Stictocephala bisonia, assembly GCA_035578905.1. Classification (NCBI taxonomy): domain Eukaryota; kingdom Metazoa; phylum Arthropoda; class Insecta; order Hemiptera; family Membracidae; genus Stictocephala; species Stictocephala bisonia. The sequence continues at coordinate 378,759 of JAQJVL010000499.1, read as the reverse complement.
TATTAAAAGATTTGTGTTATTTTAAAATAATAAATTAAAAAATGTATTGATTTCTTTGGACTGGTGATTGTGCTAAGTAAGGTAGTTTATTGGATTTATTACGTTTTGACACGATTTTTGTAGTTGTTATTGTTGGTTAGGTGTAAGAGATGACTTACTTGTCCTAACCTCACAACCTGTACACTTTGTTGTCAATAAAGTAATTTTACTTTTAATTTCGTTAAATTTTCAGGAAAGATGTGAATCACCATTTATAATATTTTAGTAAAACCAGATGCCTATTACTATTTTTCGAGTTATGGCCAAAAACATACTTGGGAATCAAACTGATAATTTTCAAAATTTTGATCTTTATAGTGTTCAATATGGGGGAAAGTTTTGCCAATTCTTTGGAACCATTTTTTTTTTTTTAGTATATTTAGGAATCACATTAATCCTACAATTATTCCTACAAGTTAAGGTTCAACTTTTAACTAAATAAAATATTATAGCTACATAAAACATTCTCGTCTTTACAATGATGACAGTTTGACCTAAAACAAACAGCAATCATCAACTTTTAATGGAAGCTGCCTAAGTTGTTATGTTCTTGTAATATAACGACCAACATCACGGCAATATTACAACCACCGTTAACCTCAGTCGGCTGTCGTAAGAAATGTTACGATAGTGGTGGGGAAGGGTTGTTATTATTAATTATTAGAGTTGAGTTTGTATATTATACTATAGGACACCCGTGCACGCTTCGCATTCCAACGCCGGCTCTCGCTGCGCTCGATACACCACGGCCTTTGGGCTCCGCATGTAACTTTGACTATAAAAATTAAATTTAATTACAGAGTTTCACTCACACTACTTGCGTTGTTACCTATTTATAGTTTTAGTATGGGGTATTACTTAGCCTATTTAGAACGTGTTTATTTCATTTGTTTTTTTGTTAACACCTGAGGATTAAACTCATAATGCACCAATGGGATAGTATCAAATACACAAAATAAACTTGTTTATTTATTTACAAAACAGCTGTTATTAATTTACTAAAATCAACCCAATGTTATTCTTATGGAAAAAATGGAAATGTTGAGGGGCTATTTTTACCCCTTAAGGATAGATTTTAGAAAAATCCTTTCTTAGTAGGTCCTTTCAATACTAAAGCTAACTCCCTTTCTAATTTCGTGTAAATACGTTCGGTGGTTTTTGAGATATCGTGATGAGGGAGTGAGTGAGTCAGTCAGTCAGTGAGTCAGTATTATTTGGCTTTATATATTTAGATTAAGAGTATAAAACCATATGAATAAAAGCATAAAAAACTTGAATACTACTAGAAAAGACTGGGGTGTCCTTGTTGGGTGGTAGTCAAGGTGTGGATGATGATGATGGGCTATTAAAAAATTACTCTTTCTAAAGAACCTTAGTTAGTAAAAGTGACTACAAATGTTCATCTACACATGTTTGCGTTTTTTCTTTTTCTTCCGTCCATGAATTTGTTTTATAAATGTTTATTTTATTTTGACTTCATTAGGACTTCATAATTGTTTCTTTTTTCCTTCGGCAACATGAGTTGTTCTTAAAATCTACGAATGGTTAGCACAAAAATAGTAATTATATTTATTACTTACTTGTACTTGGAAATCACACAGCAGGCTAATATTTTACGTCGTTAAATATACAGGGTGTTACAAAAAGGTGGGGCTGACTGTGCATTTTGAGATTCTATGTGTAATTCTAATATAAAAATGAGGAATAATATTTTTAAAATTTCCACTTCGTTTAGCAGCTAGACGCTATTTTATTTTTTTCATAAAACAATTTATACCTTTATTGTTATCTTTACGATTGTTAAAAAACTCGGTAAATGGGTTTATGTTAGAATGTAGAATTTAATAAAAATATAATTTAAATTATCTTGATTATTTTCTAAATTTATCTTGATTATTTTCTAAATTACTACCATTTTGTTTTTATTTTAACAAATATGTAAAAAAAAAAAAAAAACACTCGTTTTATAAAAACTGTGTAAGACACAAAACAGTTTTTAAATAACCTTGGAAATTATACCCCATTTGTAAAAATCTGTTAAGAAATAACAATGTCATGAACTAACAATAATTCACATACAGTTCAAATACTGTCAAATTAGTAGCAATTTACTGTCAAAGTAGTTTGCTTGTTAATTAATGTTTTTTCATAAAATTGTTATTCGTTAACAGATTTTTACAAATGATGTGTCATTAGAAAGTTAAAGTTACTGAAAATGTTTTGTGTCTTACATTTATTTTTAACTAGCGTTTTTTTAGGTATTTGTTAAAATAAAAACAACATGGCCGTAATTTTGAAAATAATCAAGATAATTTAAAATTTTTTTGTTTATCAAATACTACCTTCTAATATGAACCCATTTACCGAGTTTTGTTACAATCGTAATTATAACAAAACTGATATACAGTAAATCGTTTTATATAAAAAAATACAAACAAAATGGTGACTAGCTGCTTAACGAAGGGGAATTGAAAAAATATTATTCACCATTTTTAGCTTAGAATCACACATAGAATGTGAAAATGCATAGCCAGCCCCACCTTTTTGTAACATCCTTATATATCCGTATATATAAATAACCTTCTATTGTGAGGAAGACAAAGACATACATAACATTATCCAACGTGGAGATGGCTAGGGCTGACGGTACGCATAACACCATTACAGGGGTTGATAAACCGAATTACGCCTCTGCGTCGCACCGGCTCAAGGAGAGGGATTATTGACGATCTCAACGCAGTTATTGCTCGAAACTCTGTATTTTTTGCAATATATGTTCAATCCATCTTATCCACGAGGAAAAGAGACTAATATGGAATAAAGGAGTCTCACCCATTGAGTCATGATTTAAAAAAAAACTCGTTAATTATCTAGCTCACGAAAATGGATGAATAGAATTTTTCGGTGTAAATACTGATAAATATTGATAAAAAAAAAAATAAATAAAAAGACGTTTTCATAAAAAAACTATGTATATTACTTCAACCTTATGTAGTTTTCTCTTATCATACAACAAAACCCTAAATGTTCCATCCATATGAACATAAAATATAAAGAGCGAGTACACCTTCCAATAATGCTTTAAGTAGTGGAAATACACTAACATCAAATTTCATTTTGTGTTAAGTATTATTTAGTGTTTTCAACAATTGATTGATGTTTAAACATTTAGTTTAATGTAAAACCTTTTAAAGCAAATAAACAACTGTCAGTGCAATATTATTTTTCAAAGTAATTCGATACGGAGAATCGAAAAATACTTCATAGACGTATTTATTACGGATTTATTTTTATTTATTTCACCTATAATAGTCAGAAGGACTTTAAAAAAAACTTTATATGACAACTAAACATAGACTGCTGTTTTATTTATTATTATTATTATTATTTATTTTTTTGACATTAACCAGGAACCTAGTTGAAGGAGTGGTTTTCTAGATTTCAGACCCCCAGGATGTTGTGAAGTATCTTACAGCAAAATAAATATACTCTTGGTAGATAATTCTTTTTGAACTCCTCAAGCAGGGGGGTTGTGTTTAATTTTGGGACTACAGTAAGTTGCACAAGACTGAAACTGCTGATAGTACTCATTGCACCCTTTCCACTCATCAAACCCCCCTACCTAAACATGGCTATGAAGCATATATATTATTTATACACAGACAACTTACATCCTCTTCGACTTTGAAGTGCAGTGAAGTTGGTTTTAAAAGTCTACGCGTTTATTTGGTTTAAAGTATTGCAACTGTCTATTTTTAAGTCCTCCAGATGTATACATTTTCTAACCATCGGGCTTTGAATGACTGCCAAAGTGCAGAGTTTACATTTATTCTATTTGTATAATTTAAATAACGTTGAAATTCTTGCGGTTATGTAGAAAATATTGATCTAAGACTTTCCGTCATAGTTAAAACTTTGGACCTGGTCGTCCAAGGTTCGATTCCTTAACCTAGGTTACGTCGGCAATTCACTCTTTGAATATAGTCCACGCACAGGCTAATATGAACTGGCAACTTAAAATAGAATTTCCAGTCATTAAATATTGCTTATATTAAATTATATTTATCCTGGCAGGTACACCAACTTTACTTTGATGCGCTTACTTTAATTGAATATTTTATTATATTGCCTCTTAAAATAAATGGTCCCAAAGAATTGGCACAAACTTTCCCCCATATTAAACACGACAAAAAAATTAAAATTTTGAAAATTACCAGTTTAATTCTTAAATATGTTTTTTTGCAATAACTCAAAAGCTAATCAAGTTAAAGACATGCGGTTTTGACTAAAATATTTTAAATTGTAATTTACATCTTTCCTGCAAATCTAGTCAAAATCTTTAGAGCTGTCTTTGAGAAAATTCCATTTTTGTATGTTTTTTGCCCATAAAAAAAAATTAAAATGTTCAAAAAAGTGAAAAAATTTTCTGGAGATATTGGCTAAATACACATTCATAAAAAATGTTTTCCTCCGGCGAACTACACATACATACAGACAGACGCACATACGTACAGACACCAACCTTTTTTTCGGAAAAAACCCTTTTTTGGGTTCAGGGGGACCAACTCGTAAAAAAATATTTTTTACGATCAGAATCCTTTTTTACGGAGGAAGTAAAAAAATAATAGTTTTGGAATTCCTTTTAAGGTGGCACATTATAGATAGTTTATATTTCTTAGAGTAATCGCTTGTAGTAAGAATTGAGTATGTTTGTATCATGTTTGTTTCATCTGTTTGTATAATTTTGAATATATATGTAATATTTATTTGACAAATATTATTACTATCATAATTTAGATATCATTGCGTAGTTCGTATTACTTTTTTTAGCTTATATTGTTATGCTATGTTAATTTTATTTTATTTTATTTTTGTTGGCCTGTTGAGCAATGTTATGATGCATGCTAATTGACAGGTTTTGAAAGACAGATGGACTATTTTGTACTGTTGTATACTCTACGGTGTAAAGTAATCGATTTTTGTAGTTTCTTTGGGGCGATGTTGGTTTAAAAAATTGTATTTCAAACGAATGAAATAATTCTAGATAGATTAAATAAGTCTTATTTTTAAAGTGAGGCCAGTCTTTACCATTCTCCACAAACTATTGATTTGTGCGGGAACTTATGAAACAGAGTAAGGGGGTGAACCAGTTCAATACAAGTTGAATATTACTGATAAAAAATAACTCAGCCCAGGTCGGATTCGAACCTGCGCTATCTCTAACTCAGGTACAAGTCCTGACGTCGTAGACCGTTCGGCCAGAGTGGCTCCTCCTAAAATTTGCTTCATTATATTCGTAAGGAATATGTTTCTTAATTTCTACACTTGTCGGACAACAAAATGTATATTGTTTTATCGACCAATCGCAATAATGTCAAAAAATTTTAAATTTCATAAAAGTAAGGAATTATTTGAAAACTAATATCTTTGCATACAACAAAACCCTAAATTGTTCATCCATAAATACATAAAATACAAACAGCGAGTAACTCTTCCAATAATGCTGTAAGTAACGGAAATACACCATTATATTTTTTGCTGAGTAATATCGTGTTGTAAAACATTTATTATGTTAATATTATATATTTGATAATTTAATCCTTATGCTCATAGATATGTTCATGCTTCATTTACTAAATACAAATTCCACCCAACAAGAAAATTATTTAATACTGTGTTTTTTATAAGAGATAAATCATTCCCCCCAAAAAATCGTTCATGTATAAAACGTGAGATACGCTGTACATCTCCTTCGGGTAGAACGCACCTGTTCAATATCCCTTCACACTCAAGTGTGGGCGTGTGTGGGTTTTGAGAATTCGTCATCTTGTAACCAACAGCTTTGTAAATGTTACCAATAAAGGTGTTTTTTCCAAATAAATGAACATTTACATATTTTTGAATTTATTAAAATCCTCATATATAATACGTGAAGCTGTTTTTTGTCAACGCAACTCCTCCCTTATTTCTCGATCAATTTAAACGGTTGAGATGTCACAAAAATTTCCTCTGTTTGTAGTAGTGCAATAAAGTCTTAATTCTTCAATATTTTCACCCTGAAGGGTGTGGGAAGCCCTCGAAGTATGTTTTTTTTTGCCATAATAATAACATGTAGAGAGATTGGAATGAACGAAACCGAACAGCTGTTGAAATGTAAATAATGAATTCCTAAAAGTTTTAACAGCTGTTGGAATGTAAACAGAGGTGTTTGTATTATTTAGGTGGTTACGTCTTTCATAATAGTAAACCAGAGAAGGTTGTAAGCCTGGTTTTATTCACATTCGATTGTAGGGCTCCGCTCCACTGGACTTGAATATTCCAACTGTAATCTAATGCAGTTATTTTATTTCTTTAATTAATACTAAGCTGTTAAACAAAATCAAATGAGGTTAACACGTTAGAAATAGGCTAAGTAGATTAATTTGGTGTTTATACTAATAAATAAGTAGCAACGCATCTAATATGAGTAAGACATTGTACTGTAAAGCTACTATTATTTGAAGTGAAAATGCAAGGTTGGCATGCAAAGCGTGCAGGGGTGTTCTCTGGTATTAATTTAATCTTAGTAAAAAAAATGGTTTTACTGTATAATAGTATGTACGGTGTATAAATTAATCAGCTGATAACCAACGACTTTTCATGTGTCTTTGGCTTATTAAATTAATGACAGTTTCTAACGTGTGGTCAGCCTTAGTTTGTAACAATCGTTGAACAAATGAACATTCGTTCATCCACAGCACTCACTCGAATTCCTCATTCGCCATATCTTCAAGATCAGCAATAAATAGTTTGGTGGAAATGAAAAAATTAAATATCCATTGAAGATTCAAATAAAAATAAAATTATTTATTATAGAACATAAAAACAAGTAAAAACTAAAAAATTCCACCTATTGCATAAATAGCCACGCCGTGATTGTGATTCACACAAACAGAAAATTAAAGCACATGTGAAAATGCAGCTGAAACAAAATTGAACGAGGATGGGTACAATATTTACATGCATAAATAAGATAAGGGTGTTTTTTGTAAATTGCGAAGAATAACGTACATGTTTCATATTTTCTCCACAATTCCGCACACGAGAGAATCTGAAATGAACCTTATCACAAATTGTGTGTCTGTCAGTAAGCTTCTTTGTTCGCTTTTAATTGGAAAATGAGAATGCAGTTTTCATGGCACTTCAAGCATAGTTGTGTATAGGTGTGAGGAGGTTGTGGTGTTTTTAAATTTTTTTTTATTTTGCATTTTTGACGCTAATGTAGCCTGATGTGAAGTTTTAAGAATTATTATTTTCTACAGTTAATGTATTTTTCTTGGTTTGTTGTGTTTTGTCATTATTTACTCATTTTAAGGATATATTCTTTCAAATAAGAGTAATTTTTTAATTTGAATTCTTTCGGTGGTTGGTGTTTTTCAAGCTTACTCGTTCACAAAATTCGACATTTTTCCGTAGCACAGGAATTAACATTATACTAGGGGACACCCCCGCACGCTTCGCGTGCCAACCCCGTCAATTGACTGCACTCGTGACACCTCGGCCTGTGGCTTTCGACTAAAAATATCAGTAGGTATACTGATCCATAAACTTGTAATATTAAATTTATTTACAGTATCTCACTTACATTACTTGCGTTGCTACATATTAGTATAACATATTAATACCCAATGATATTAATTAGCCTATTTCAAACGTGTTCATTTAGTTGGTTTTTGTTTATCAGATTAAAATTAAATAAATACATAAAATGACTTCCTTAGATTACCATTAAAACCGTCAAGTTCAGCAGAGTGGAACCTTACAATCGAATGTGAAAAAATCCATGTTTACAACGTCCTTGGTTTAAAATTATGAAATATCTAACCACCTCAATACTACAATCACCATTGTTTACATTTCAACAGCTGTTAAAACTTGTTCGACATCATTATTTACATTTGAACAGCTGTTATTTTTGGATTCTATTAAATCTTTGTATGTTATTCTTATTACCGAAAAACGTACTTTGAGGGCCTCCCATACCCTTATGGATTAAAATATTTAATAATTAAGACCTTATTGCACAACTACGAACAGAGGCACATTTTTTGACACCTCGATCGTTAAAATTGAAAAAGAACTAAGGGAGGGGTTGAAAAAGAAATACAAAGCGGCTTCACGTATAATATATAAGGATTATGTTGAAAATAATATATAGTTTATTTATAGTTTTCTTAAGCCTCGTTTCCAGTCATACAAGTCGCAGGCACAATTCGATGTAGGCCTACATGTATTGTGTGCCACACTAGCTTGTTGGCCTTTGTCCCACAAAATGTTCTACACGGCAATTTGTGTCAGCACATGTCGTGCGACTTGTTCTGGGACACATTTTTTTAAATGTAAGCGTGGCTTTAATTATATTATTGATTATTTATTTAGTTAAATTATTTTTAACTTCGATTAGGCTGTGGCATATAAACTAAATTAAGTTTTATATAGATCATTTTACTTTCTCCTATATGCGTTAGCATAGAGAAGTACTCGTATTGTGATTGTCTAAAAATCTGTTTTTACAAGTTGGTCTAAAAATCCATTTTAGGGTCTACTGAACCCCAAAGTGTTTTTTTTTTTTTTTTTTTTTTTTTTTTTTTTTTTTTTTTTTATTTTGTTGTCTCCCCATATGACAAACATATGTATGTGCAGTTCGCTGGTGACCAAACGTTTATTAAATTTGGTCTGTATGTGTGTTTAGCCAATATTTCCAGACAGTTTTTCACGTTTTTGAAATTAAAGTTTTTTTAAAAATTTTTATGGCCAAAAAGATACAAAAATTCAATTTTCAAAAAAAAAAAAAAAAAAAAAAAAACGGCTCTAACTCTATTTCTCCGAAAACAACGAATTTTAGATTTCATGTAAGGAATCGTTCGGAGGTTGCGTTTCCGAATCCAGATGTAGATCTATCAGTAGAATGGCGAGTACATACACCTGACGATGTCGAAGGAGGGCAATCTGATCCAGGACACAACATCACCGGTGGACGGCTGGAGGTAGACTGATATGTAAATGAGGACTGGATTCTCTAATTAGGACTTAATTTTGTATATTTTTAACAAGAGTTGTCATGGAAACTAAAGATGTACTTTGATCAACGCTTGCAAATAAAATCATTATTGAAGTCAACACTGATATGTCATTGTGTTTTCATGGTTACGCGTCACCCTCCCGCGTAACGTTTTCAGACAGTTAGGTCAAGACTAAAGCATGTTCCATGCTAAAAAAACGGCTCTAACGATTTTGATTAAATTTTCAGTAAAAATGTGAATTATAATTAAAAATATTTCAGTAAAAACCGCATTTCTCTATCTTAACTAGTTTTTAGGTTTGGCAAAGAAAAAATTTGGGAATCAAACTGGTAATTTTCGAAGTTTAGATATTTTAGTGTTTAATATGGAGGATAGTTTGTACCACTTCTTTGGAATTATTTATAGATAGTAACAGCGATAAAACTCTTTGGACTCATTCACGGATGCTTTTACAGTTGTTTGTTTACCCTTACATGGTGACAAAACAGATAACCATGATCCAGTTACAGCCGGTTTTATCAGCTGGTAATACAGCGAGGCAAATTAGCATTTTTGCACAGCACGAGTTAACATTCTAATGTATACTAACACTGTCATATGGTTTAACTTGTGTTTAAAAAGTGAGTCACATACTTTTCAATACTTAGAGGATGACATCTATATTGAGGCCGAATAGAAAGTGATCTACTGAATGCACCTGTGAGAGTGATGCAAAGTAGTGGAAGTGAGATAGAGAACTAATCTTCTCCACTGTCTTTAGCCGTTTAATGGTATCATGGAAACTAGGAAGACGATAGGCCAAGGGTGGTAGCACAGTACCCACTGCATCATTAGCAGCAGTGATTACTGTTCAATTTGATTAAGACCAACGAATAAATCTTAAAACGACTATATTAAATATTTAGTATTCAAATAACTTTTAAAGAAACTACAAACAAACTTATACAATTCATTACAGTTATATTTTGTTTCAACTAAACATTTTTGTGTAAATTGAGCACTTGAAGGTACGCCTGTGAAGTAAAGCATCTCGGCGGTGGAACGAATCCCACCGCTACTGAAACCCCTACAAGCTCTAAATGTAACACGCAAGTCGCTTATTACCCGGCTCAATATTCTAAAACAGATAATAAGACCTTATTTGTTTTTTTTACTTTCTCCCATATGCGTTGGCATAGAAAAGGTATTGTGACTGTAAAAAAAAAAAATTGTTTTACAAGTTGGTATAGGCCCCTGAACCCAAAAAGTGTTTTTTTTCGAAAAAAAAACCTTTGTTGTCTGTCAATATGTGCGTCTGTCTGTGTGTATGTGCAGTCGTTCGCTGGAGACCAAACGGATGGATATATTTTTATGAAATTTTGTATGTAGGTGTATGTAACCTATATATCCAGACCGATTTTTAAGTAGGTTTTGAAATTTTAGTTTTTTTTTTATATTTTTATAGGCAAAAAACATACAAAAAGAAACTCGGCCCTGGACCCCCGGATCTTTTTGCTTAGAGCCTACGGCTAAAATTCAAGAAACATGGAACATGCTTTAGCTGCGCTTTTTCTGTTTGCTGGCTCCTTTTTAATAATTTCTGCAAATGTATTTCTCCGAAAACAACGAATTTTAGATTTCATGTAAGGAATCGTTCGGAGGTTGCGTTTCCGAATCCAGATGTAGATCTATCAGTAGAATGGCGAGTACATACACCTGACGATGTCGAAGGATGGCAATCTGATCCAGGACACAACATCACCGGTGGACGGCTGGAGGTAGACTGATATGTAAATGAGGACTGGATTCTCTAATTAGGACTTAATTTTGTATATTTTTAACAAGAGTTGTCATGGAAACTAAAGATGTACTTTGATCAACGCTTGCAAATAAAATCATTATTGAAGTCAACACTGATATGTCATTGTGTTTTCATGGTTACGCGTCACCCTCCCGCGTAACGTTTTCAGACAGTTAGGTCAAGACTAAAGCATGTTCCATGCTAATAGAATTTTCTCATAAACTGGTGTAACAATTTTGATTAAAGTTTTAGGAAAGACGTGAATGGCAATTTAAAATATTTTAGTAAAAAAAAACCATGTCTCTAACTTGACTAGCCCTTGAGTTATGGCAAAAAATCCTATTTAGGAATGAAACTGGTAATTTTCAAAGTTTTGTTTTTTAGTTTAATATGGGAGAAAGTTTGTTCCAATTCTTTGGAAAAATTTATTAACTTTTAACATAAACCACTTGAGTATTTGCCAGCTTAACTTTGTGCCGGCACGGTGGCTTAGGCTTCGGACTGCAGAGTCCTATGTCTTGGGTAAAAAAAAAAAAAAAAAAAAAAAAAAAAAAAAAAAAAAAAAAACTTTTAAGATAGGGTACTTTAGTATTTGCCAGCTCCCATTCATATAATCAATGTTTTAATATAGTTTATCACTCTATGTCAAGAGAGCTCGAGTTCTCTGTGATATATGAGGGAAAATTACAACTTTTATTCATTTGAACATTTTTTGATTGAGAACATTTTCATCATAACCTCAAGAATGATATACTGAAATAATAACTATATCTTTCATAAAATCGTTTAATATTAGCTCTAAATGAAGATGGCAACTAGATTTTATATTGAATGTTACATTATACTCAAAAGATCAATGGTTTAGTATTTGTGAAAATATTAATGACCTGGGGCCTGTTTCACAATATACTTTTACAATATTATTAGTTGGATAACTAATAATATTGTAAAAGTACAAGTCACAAATTACAATTTACAAGTACTAATATATTCTGTTTCACAACCAAAATTTCTACTCTAAGATTCTTACCTACTTTCTACAAGAGAAAAATTACAAATCTACAAGTCAGCTGCTTTTTGCTTATACACAAAATATTAGGTTAAAACTATTTTATCATTCTTTATTGCAAATATTTCATAATGGGAAAACCTAAACTGTGTGTTTTAAACAAAATAAAATAAACAAAAGCTTGCTTTTTGGTGCCTTCATTGCTATCTTGACAAAGCAAAATAAAATGGAAGTGTGGAAAAAAGTTAACAGTTATTCCTAATCCATAGGGGCTATACAACCCACAGTAGACTGTTTAAGGAGCTATTTAACAGATGTATGGAAGCCCAACGTAAGGAAAGCAACCATGGTAAGTTTTGAAAATTTTATACTGTAGTATAGATACATTTAATTAACTTAATCAGTAACTTATAAGTAGTACACATTACTGATTACACCAGAACAAATATTTTCACCATCACGACAATAACATTAATTCCCTACTTGTCCTTGTCATGTACATGTAATAATAAATAGTTTTACATTTTTAATTTCTTTTATAAATAAAATTCTGTTGTTTTAGGGGAAAAAGTTGATAGCGAAAAAACTACAGACACAGGGAGAGTAAAAGACACTATTTTAACTGAGGTGGATGAAGAAGTAACTTCAATAATTGGAAAAGATACTCCGACTATAAGTAGACTGAATGTACCAGAGTCAATGGCGGCAAATACCAGCACAGGGGGGGGGACTAACTATATGTCTTCTAGGGCGATTCATGAAGTTAGTAATGAAGAAGATGTTCTTAATGACAATATTTATTTATCAGACTCAGATAAAGAATTAGAAAACAACGATAATTTACAAAACAGAAACTCAAACAAATCATTCGCCAAAAACCCTCTCAAAGTACTTACTTTATATATATATATATATATATATATATATATATATATATATATATATATATATAGTTATAGTTTGAGTTTTTATAGCATATTATACTAACTGGGTTTGATGTATTTTATCAATTGTGCTTCTTAAGTACTGAACTGTATACTATGTTTTACATTATATGTCTTATGAATTTTCCAATTGATGACAGAGTCTTGTCCTAAAAAAAATTACTAATTGTGACGGGCGTGTATGTATAAATCACATATTGGTAGTCTAAGGTGGCCAATAACACGCCCTTGAGTGATACACACACACGTTGGGAGTGATACACACATTGCCATACATTGCGGACACATTTGTTGTAATGAAATTAATGTTATAAACAAGCTTTAAAGAATGTTCATTCATTGAACCCATTCCACTATACATGTACTTACCACTGTACATGTATGGCGCGGGCGGGTGGGTCAATACAACTGTACGTGTATGGGCGGGCGGGTGGGTCAAAACCACTGTACGTGTATGGGCGGGCGGGTGGGTCAATACCACTGTACGCCAATGGGCGGGCGGGTTGGTCAAAACCACTGTACGTGTATGGGCGGGCGGGTGGGTCAATGCCGCTCTACGTGTATGGGTGGGCGGGTGGGTAAACATCAATACAGTAGGCTATACCATGACTATTCGATGTAAGTCATACATCTCAATGCCACCGTACGTGTATACTTAATGCTACCGTACGTGTATGAGTGGGCGGGTGGTTTAGGTGTAGGCTATGTAGCCTACAGGGTGGGAAAAAAATACAATAGTCACCTGACACTATTGAGGTGTCAAAACATTTGCCTCTGTTCTTCGTTGTGCAATTCCATCAAAAACATCCACGACATCAGGAAAACGAGCCATGTTGTAAAACTTATTGATCACTTCACCAAGATTTTATGACCAGGAAATAACATGGCCAAATAGAGCCCGGTGAATGGCACTGACAACAGTAGATATACAGCAGCAAACAGTAGCCTTGCTTACCCCGCGGGTATCTCCCATAGTGTGGTACCTGCCGCCACTCCCAAGACAATGGAAGACTACACAGATCTGTTGTTTTGAAGTCATTGCTCCACTTCTGCTAGTTGGGTGTTCTATAATGAGCCGACTTGTTGCAGCAACATTTCTAATGTATTTGAGGTGGCATTCTAAATCTTTCAATGTATTCCAGTGCACTTTCAAAATAGAATTTAATACGATTTCTGAAAGTTTTTGGCCTACGATGTATGGCCACCATATTATTATCTTCATCAGAGGAATCAAATCAAATCAAATCAAATCCTTTATTAACACATAATATTTGTTACAATTATAAATTTTATTTGTACAAATTTTGTGTCTTGTCAAATTAACTATAACTACTACTAATATAATACTGTATTAATTAATTAATATTTAATAATCTTGTACTACAGACATGTGAGGTAGTCGAATGTATAAAATAATTGTAACTTTGAACACTCAAAATATATATTTAAGCATACATTGAATAATGTTGTCAAATGGATCAAACTGTTACATATAAATTAAAACAATTTAAAACAATCAAAACTAGGCACTTTCCATATTAAGATAATCCTTTACACTGTAGAAGGCATGCGAAAGAAGAAAGGACTTTACTAAATCTTTAAATTTGGAAATGTTGTTTTCTTTTTTAATTTTTAGTGGCAATTTGTTAAAAAAATGTAATCCCATATAAGCTGGGCCTTTTTCAAATTTTGTTGTCCTATGATTTGGGTAGCATAGTGCCTCCCCATGCCTTGTATTGTATGAATGGAAATTTCCTATTTTGGCCTCAGCGTCAATATTTTTGAATGTTAAAATTAAAACCTCAAATATATAAAGGGAATGAATGGTCATTATTTTATTTTCTATAAACAGGCTTTTGCATGAATGAGAGTCAGTGACGTCGAAAATTATCCTTAAGATCTTTTTCTGACATTTGAGAACTCCTTCCATAGAGGATGAACCTCCCCAGATAGCCAATCCATAGCGAATTATGCTCTCACAATAAGCTCGGTACACGTCAAGAAGGATATCTCTACTACACGAAGATTTTAATATTCTTATTGCAAAGGTACCTGAATTGATACGACGCATGAGTTTTTCGATGTGCGGTCTCCAGCAAACAGTCTCGTCAACAGTCACACCGAGGAACACTACAGATGTGTCGTTCTGTAGAGTTTGTTTAGGGTTCACAATTATGTCATCACAAATATTATGTGATTTATTTTTAGCATTTTTTGTAGTGAAATTAATATATTTTGTTTTATTAATGTTTAACAACAAACCATTTTCCTCAAACCATTCATTTACCTCTGGAATCAAATAATAAAGCTTGAAGCATAGTAATAATTCAATAAAATAAACAAACAAACAAAAATAAATTAACAAAAGTAAAACAACTAAATAACACAAAAAATGGAAATGTAAAAATAATAAAATAATATATGTAAAACACAAACTCTTTCTGTTTCAATCAACAGAATAATTACATAACCTCACTAGAATCTATATTTATAAAAGAGGATGTTTGTATATATATATATATATATATATATAAAGATTGTTTCACAGTAGTTTGGGCCCAGCTTGCCTCTTTTCGCAGCTGTTTGGGCCCAAGCCTGACGCCACAAGGTGAGGCCAAACGGCTGGGTTTTCATAGATGTTCGCAGTAGATTGAGCTCACCAGTAGTTTGAGCCCACTGAGCCCAAACTCATGGTCATCACTTTGGGCCCATCTTATGGCGTCAGTAGCTG
Source organism: Stictocephala bisonia (assembly GCA_035578905.1). Classification (NCBI taxonomy): domain Eukaryota; kingdom Metazoa; phylum Arthropoda; class Insecta; order Hemiptera; family Membracidae; genus Stictocephala; species Stictocephala bisonia. The sequence continues at coordinate 363,194 of JAQJVL010000499.1, read as the reverse complement.
AGAGCAGTGATGTTATTCTCACAGACCTTTGGACTCAGTACCATCCAGCACTTTGGCCTCACCATCTGGCATTAGTGTATGAGTCGTATGATGTTATTTATAACCAGTACCTTCCATCACGTTAGTTTCACTATGTGGTCGTAATATGTGGGTTGCATGATATTAATTATAACTCATAGACTTCAATGTATAGTACCATCCATCATCACTTTGACATGTTGGACATGTATACGCATACATGTTCAGTAGTACCGGACCCACCCGTCTACTCATACACGTACAGTAGTAGTGGACCCTCCCATCTACTCATACACGTAAAGTAGTAGTGGACCCTCCAGTCTACTCATACACGTACAGTAGTAGTGGACCCTTCCGTCTACGCATGGCAGTGGACTAATTTGTCGTCCCAAACAAATATACAGTGGAAGTGGGCTTACACATCCATTATACACGTACAGCGTTAGTGGACTCACCCGTCGACCAAAAGACATGTGCAGTGAAAGTGGACCTACTCGTATATCATGCACGTACAATGGTAGCAGACTCACTTGTCGACCCAAACACATGTACAGTGGTAATGTGCGCTCCCATCTACTCAAATACGACATTGGTAGTTAACCCTGCCCACTCATACACATGTACAGTAGTTGTGGGGCCTTCTCTCTATTTATACATGTACAGTAGTAATTTACCCTGCCCACTTATACACGTAAACTGTTAGTGGACCCTCCCATCAACTCATGTACAGTAGTAGATGACCCTGCCCCCCTCAAACGCCTACAGTGGTAGTTCACCCTGCCCACTCGTAAACGTACAGTGGTAGTGGACTCACCCGTCCAGCTAAAGAAATATATAGTAGTAGTGAGCTTACTTGTCGACAAAAACACATGTATAATGGAAGTGGGCCTACTTGTATATCATACACATACATTGGTAGTGGTCCCACAAGGCGACCCAAACATATGTATAGTGGAAGTGGGCCTACTTGTACATCATAAACATACATTGGTAGTGGACTCATCCGGCGAAACAAACATATGTATAGTGGAAGTAGATATACTTATATATCACACACATACATTGATAGTAGACTCACCCGGCGACACAATCATATGTATAGTGGAAGTGGGCCTACTTGTATATCATAAACATACATTGGTAGTGGACTCACCCGGCGAAACAAACTTGTGTATAGTGGAAGTAGACATACTTATATATCATACACATACATTGATAGTAGACTCAACCGGCGACACAAACATGTATAGTGGAAGTGAGCCTACTTGTATATTATACACATACATTAGTAGTGGTCTCACAAGGTGACCCAAACATGTGTATAGTGGAAGTGGGTCTACTTATATATCATACACATACATTGATGGTAGACTCACCCGTCGACCCAAACATACGTATAATGGAAGTGGGCCTACTTGTATATCATTTCACATACATTAGTAGTTGTCTCACAAGGCGACCCAAACATATGTATAATGGAAGTGGGCCTACTTGTATATCATACATATACAGCGGTAGTGGTCTCACCTGGCAACCCAAACATATGTACAGTGGAAGTGAGCCTACTTGTATATCATACACCTACATTGGTAGTGGTTCATCCGTAAACCCAAACATATGTATAGTTGAAGTAGTCCTACTTGTATAATATACACATACATTAGTAGTGGTTTCACCCGGGGACCCACATATGTATAGTGGAAGCGGTTCGACTCGTATTAAATACACCTACATTGGTAGTGGTCTCAACCGGTGACCAAAACATATGTATAGTTGAAGTGGGCCTACTTGTATAAATTACACCTACATTGGTAGTGGTCCCAACCGGTGACTCAAAACATATCTATAGTGGAAGTGTGCCTACTTGTATAACATATACCTACATTGGTAGTGTACACACCCCGTCTACCCAAACATATGTATAATGGAAGTGGGCCTACTTGTATATCATAAACATACATTGGTAGTGGACTCATCCGGTGACCCACACATATGTATAGTGGAAGTAGACATACTTATATATCATACACATACATTGATGGTAGACTCACCCGGCGACACAAACATATGTATAGTGGAAGTGGGCTTACTTGTATATAATAATATTATAATAATAATAATAATATTTTTATTTGCCGTAAGGATGGTTACATCATTGACAATGTCATTAAACCGTAATAATACCTAGTCAATGTAGCCTAAAATGATCTAAAAAGAAATCACAATAATTTTCAGTCACAGTATAACAATGAAATTACAAAACATGTGACACACTGTTTACATTGAACTTGACATAATTAAGTTTGTTAAATAATAAAAATTAAATATACCACTATATTACAACCCTCAAAACACTATTAAATCCATTGAGAGAAAATCATTAAAACTATAAAATGGATTATTTTATATAGAGAGGTTTTTGTATAGAGCCAGGTATACAATTTCCTTTTATACTGCTTTTCTGGATATACTTTCATAAGGTGGCTCAGGGTATTGTACACCTTTAGGGATAACACACTATGACTGTTCTGAGTTTTGCTTAACCTATTGTGACCTATCACTACATTTTTTTGTTGCGTGTATTGTAGTTATGAATATTATAATTAAATGTTAATTTATTTACATCTTTGAGGACATAAACAGCTAAGTCGAAAGTGTATAAATTTACTACTGTCTGTATTTATAGTTCTTTAAATATTGGTTTACAGTGATCGAGAGGACCCAGATCAGCCATTATTCTAACAGCTTTTTTTTGGAGTAAAAGGATTTCATCAACTCGACAGCAGTTTCCCCAAAGGACGAGACCATATTTAATTACAGATTGAAAATATACAAAGTACGCTGTCCTAACATAATTCTTTTGTACATGAAGTTTTAGTCGCTTGAGAAGGTATAAGACCCTAGAGAGTCTGGTGGATATATAATCAATATGTTTCCCCCAATTCAAGTTATTATCAATGTATATCCCCAAAAATTTAACAAATGGAAGTGATTCATCTTCCAAATTATGCGTGTTAGTAGGTCTAAAACTGAAAAGAATTGACTGTGTTTTATTTTCATTTAACAGAAAACCATTGGCTTTAAACCAGGCACTGGCTTCTTCTAAGGTGTTATTTACCAAAAGTTGAAGTTCATCTAAATTAGTATTGACATTTAAAGAGGTTGTGTCGTCTGCATAAAGTATTGTGGAAGCAATAATTGAGAATGGGAGGTCATTGATACAGATCAAAAACAATAATGGACCAAGTATTGAGCCTTGCGGAACTCCATACTTATTTTGAATCTCCTGTGAGCACGCACCATCAATACACCCAACTTGCCGGCGATTTTTAAGGTATGATTGGAAAAACTCTAAAGAAGGACCACTGAATCCGTAGTAATTTAGTTTTAATAAAAGGTCATCATGATTAACGGAGTCGAAAGCCTTGCTCAGGTCACACAGAGTGGCCTGAGCATATGACTTGCTTTCAAAGGCTGCAAGTATTTCTCTAATCAACTTATCTATAGCGTCAGAGGTCGATTTACCCCTTCTAAAACCATATTGAGATATATTTAAAAAATTATTAACTTCTAGAAAACTGCTGACTTGGTCATAGACCAATATTTCAATAATTTTTGACAGTGTAGGAATAATCGAGATTGGACGATAACTCTCAGGTTGGTTTTTGGGCCCTTTTTTGGAGATAGGACAAATCCGGGAGATTTTAAGCTGATCTGGAAACAAACCTTCATTTAAGCAACTGTTAATACAAGTTGCAAGAGGAATGGCTATGCTTGAGATTATAAACTTCAAAATGTTATTTGATATGTTAAATACATCATAACTATTAGAACTACTCAATCTCTTAGCTGCATTCAGGATGTCATTAGGTGTTATAAGATTAAAATTGAAAGCTACATGAGTAATTAGATTTCTCTTCAGTAAATCATTAGAAGAGTTACTTGGCTTGCTTACATTTTTCTTAATCTGTTCGATAGAGTTCACAAAATGGTTATTAAAAATGTCTGGTGCTATATAATGCTTAATTTCATTTTTGGAGATATGGTTGTTGTCCCTTATAATATTCCAGGCAGCTTTACACCTGTTCTTACTCTTTTCAATACAGTTGGCATTGTATGATAATTTACCTTTTCTAATCGATTTCTTGTAGAACTTAATAAGATCACGAAAAGTTTGTCGCAATGCAATGTCATCAGTAGCCCTGGTCAAGCTACTAAGAAAAACTAGCCTATCCTTCAATCTAGCTAAGTCGTTTGAATACCATTCAAACTTACGCACTTTATCAGTGGATTTGTTCAAGTTAATTTTTTTTCGCTTTTTTTCGTAATTTATATGATTAATTAAAATACTAAAAAATGAATCAAACAAGTTCTCAGCATTTTCGCTTTTGATTAGAACTAAGCAGTTTGGACCAGTCATAAGATGACAACCTACAAAATAAGTGTTGTAAACTTTCTTCAGGTATAGTAAATTTCATATAAAAATCAGGTCTATATTTACTTCTGTCAGAAGTAACTTTAGGGCTATTAATTTCAACGATAACACAATCATGGTCTGAGAAGGGAAAACTAGAAACGTTTACAGAAGATTTTTTTTCTAGTGGACAATTAACAAAGACATTGTCCAAACAGTTCTGTCCCCTAGTAGCAACTTTATTCAAACAGTAGCAATTAAATTGTCTTAGAATATTAAGGAAGACTTTGACTGATTTTTTATTGGTGGTAATATCAAAGCTTTTATTTAAATCACCTCCAACAACAACCGTGTAGTTTGGCCAATGTTGTGTTACATAGGTTAAACATTTCTCAAGAGTGTTTAAGAAAATTTCAGCGTTTCGTGCGGTCGAGTGATACAAGGAGACTACTATGATTCTAAAATCGTCTATAAATGCTGCTGAAGACTCGAAATGAAACTCCTGACAAAAGGTACTAATATCACAGGGCCTTGCCTGTAGCACATTATTAACAAAAACCAGGGTACCAACTCGGATATGATAAGTTCGACTAAAAGAACTAATATGGCTAAACCCACTAAGAAAAGAAAATAGAACCTCATTGGCATTCAGCCAGTGTTCAGAGATGCAAATGATATAAACATTTGATTGATTTACTAAAAAACTTTCTAGCAAAAGTGACTTGTCTTTCAAACATATCATAAATATACATTGGAAGTGGTCTCACATGGCGACCCAAACATATGTATAGTGAAAGTGGGCCTTCTTGTATATCATACATTTACAACGGTAGTGGTATCTACCAGCGACCCAAACATATGTACAGTGGAAGTGAGCCTTCTTGTATAACATACACCTACATTAGTAGTTAAATCAGCTGGTGACCCAAATATATGTATAGTGGTAGTGGGTGTACATGTACATCATACACATACATTGTAGTGGTCTCACCCGGCAACCCAAACATATGTATAATGGAAGTGGGCCTACTTGTATATCATACACATACATTAGTAGTTGTCTCACAAGGCGACCCAAACCTATGTATAGTGGAAGTGGGCCTACTTGTATATCATACACCTACATTGGTAATGTACTCACCTGTCGACCCTAACAAATGTAAAGTGGAAGTGGGCCTACTTGTATATCATAAACATACATTGGTAGTGGACTCATCCGGCGAAACAAACATATGTTTAGTGGAAGTAGATATAAAGTTAAAAGTTAAAGTTAAAAGTCTTTTTAACTTTAGATATACTTATATATCATACACATACATTGATAGTAGACTCACTCGGCGACACAAACATATGTATAGTGGAAGTGGGCCTATTTGTATATCATAAACATACATTGATAGTAGACTCAACTGGCGACACAAACATATGTATAGTGGAAGTGGACCTACTTGTATATCATACACATACATTGGTAGTGAAATCACCCAGCGAAACAAACATATGTATAGTGGCAGTAGACATACTTATATATCATACACATACATTGATGGTAGACTCACCCGGCGAGACAAACATATGCATAGTGGAAGTGAGCCTACTTGTATATCATAAACATACATTGATAGTAGACTCAACTGGCGACACAAACATATGTGTAGTGGAAATGGGGCCCTACTTGTATATCATACACATACATTAATAGTTGTCTCATCTGGTGACCTAAACATATGTATACTTGAAGTGGGCCAACTTGTATATTATACACCTACACTGGTAGTGGTCTCACCCGGTGACCTAAACATATGTATAGTAGAAGTGGGCCTACTTTTATAACATACACCTACATTGGTAGTGGTCTCATCCGGCGACCCAAACTTATGTATAGTGGTAGTGGGCCTTTTTGTATATCTTACACCTACATTCGTAGTGGTCTCAGCCGGTGACCCAAATATATGTATTGTGGAAGTGGGCCTACTTGTATATCATACACCTACATTCGTAGTGGTCTCAGCCGTCGACCCAAACATATGTATAGGGGAAGGGGGTCTACTTGTATATCATACACATATTTTGGTAGTGGTCTCATCCGGCAACAAACATATGCATATTGCAAGTGGGCCTACTTGTATCTCATACACCTACATTAATAGTGGTCTCATCCGGTGACCTAAACATATGTATAGTTGAAGTGGGCCTACTTGTATCTCATACACCTACATTAATAGTGGTCTCACCCGGCAACAAACATATGTATAGTTGAAGTGGGCCTTCTTGTATATTATACACCTACATTAATAGTGGTCTCACCCGGCAACAAACATATGCATATTGCAAGTGGGCCTACTTGTATCTCATACACCTACATTAATAGTGGTCTCATCCGGTGACCTAAACATATGTATACTTGAAGTGGGCCTACTTGTATAACATACACCTACATTCGTAGTGGTCTCAGCCGGTGACCCAAACATATGTATAGTGGAAGGCGGTCTACTTGTATAACATACACCTACATTCGTAGTGGTCTCAGCCGTTGACCCAAACATATGTATAGTGGAAGGGGGTCTACTTGTATAACATACACCTACATTTATAGTGGTCTCAGCCGGTGACCCAAACATATGTATAGTGGAAGGGGGTCTACTTGTATAACATACACCTATATTCGTAGTGGTTCATCCGTCGACCCAAACATATGTATAGTGGAAGGGGGCTACTTGTATAACATACACCTATATTCGTAGTGGTCTCATCCGGTGACCCAAACATATGTATAGTGGAAGGGGGTCTACTTGTATAACATACACCTACATTCGTAGTGGTCTCAGCCGGTGACCCAAACATATGTATTGTGGAAGTGGGCCTACTTGTATAACATACACCTACATTCGTAGTGGTCTCAGCCAGTGACCCAAACATATGTATAGTGGAAGGGGGTCTACTTGTATAACATACACCTACATTCGTAGTGGTCTCATCCGGTGACCCAAACATATGTATAGTGGAAGGGGGTCTACTTGTATAACATACACCTACATTTATAGTGGTCTCAGCCGGTGACCCAAACTTATGTATAGTGGAAGGGGGTCTACTTGTATAACATACACCTACATTTATAGTGGTCTCAGCCGGTGACCCAAACTTATGTATAGTGGAAGGCGGTCTACTTGTATAACATACACCTATATTCGTAGTGGTCTCAGCCGGTGACCCAAACTTATGTATAGTGGAAGGGGGTCTACTTGTATAACATACACCTACATTTATAGTGGTCTCAGCCGGTGACCCAAACATATGTATAGGGGAAGGGGTCTACTTGTATATCATACACATATTTTGGTAGTGGTCTCACCCGGCAACAAACATATGCATATTGCAAGTGGGCTTACTTATATCTCATACACCTACATTGTTATTGGTCTCACCCGGGGACCTAAGCACATGTATAGTGGATGTGAGCCTGCTTGTATATTATACACATACATTGGTAGTGATCTCACCCCGGCGACCCAATTATATGTATAGGGATAGTGGGCCTATTTTTATATCATACACATACAGTGGTAGTTTTCTCACTCCTCCAACTAAAGAAATGTACATTATTAGTGTACTCACCCGTCAACCCAAACACATGTACAGTGGACGTTTGCCTACTTGTATATTATACACATACATTGGTATTGGATTCACCCGTAGACCCGTACAATTGTAAAGTGAAAGTGGGCCTACTGTATATTATTCACATAAATTGGTAGTGGTTTCACGTGTAGACCCATACATATGTATTGTGGAATTGGGCCTCCTTGTATATCATACACATACATTGGTAGTGGTCTCACATGTAGACCCATACAGAAGGTACAGTGGAAGTGGGCCGACACTTCCGATGTTTCTATTTCAGATTTTTTATATTCTAACTCAGACTATCATTTTAGGGCACACCTTGTATTTTTAAAGCGACAAAACAATTTCGGGAAGTTCGCCATATGAGATTTATTCGATTTACAGTTTATAGTAAAGAATTCTGAAAGAAAGTCTAACATTGAAAATGTTTTGATCGTTGTTAGTTGCGGTTATTAATATTTTTTAATTACTTTTTAATATATGCATAATATCTGTAAATATATAATTGTTTGTAAATAGACGGTACGTGGAACGACAGTTTTAAGTGTCAATTACAAAGGACTGGACTAAAGATAACTTTTAGTTTTTAAAGAAAATTTATTTTGTTTCAAACTCTGGCCACATTACTAGAACCGTGGCTAGTGATATTTCCTTTTATTATTGTGAAATGTAAATTGTGATGTACAGGAAATAAATTTCATTATTTCATATAGTATAGCTCTATTTTAACCGGATCAACCACAGGAGATACTGCACGGGTTGTCTGAAACACCCTGAATTTTGTAAATATTTAGTTAAAATAACAATAATCTGTAATATCTGCAGAATAACAGTTAAATTGGCATAATTTAGTTCTTTTTCAGAAAGTTTGATTGCGTATAACAGTTCCATAGCTAATCAAAGTAGTTATTTAATCAATCAGATATCTCTTAAAATTTTTAGTTTCTTTGTCAGAGAGCAAAACTACGTTTTGACGCAAGTAGTAAAAACCTTCAGGATGGACGAATTTACATTTTGAATGCATAGTTTTATAAATGTTTAGATTCTGTGAAACTTTCAAATTTAAAGCGTTTACTATATATTATAATCTTAATATATAAAATACAAAAACAATGTACTCATTCTACATGAAATATCCTAAACCATTGAACAGATGTTTATGGAAATTGAAGGGAAGTTAGCATTTGTATTAAAGTGATCCACTAATCAAGGATTGCTTGAAATTCCATTCCTAAGGAGTATAAATAGCCACTCAACGTTTCCTTTTTTTCATAAAAGCAACATTGTAATAAACAATTAATTTAAAACAGCTGATATATTAAACATAAATATGACCCAGAAGCTTATCTAATTTGGGTTTTATTGCAAAATTGTTAAGGTTATTTCTACTAACTCTGGCTTGATTGAACTACTTTGCGTGCTCCTAAAGTAAACTTGTAGGGTTTTCAACAGATTAAAACTATTTTATTTACGAGAACGGCAGCAGGCTAAGTGTTTACCTTGATGTAATGATTTATTTAAAGAAACCCACTGAGGGAAGGTTAAGCAAGCGTAGAGAACCAACACGTAGCGAAGCAAGATCTTTCAGCTTGTTTTCTTATAAATGCTGTTTAAAGTATAATATTTAACTAATTTTGCGAAGTAATATAGTTGTTAGGAATTATAATAAATTTTAGGCTGACCCGATAGTCGTTCTATGTATAACAAAGGGCACATTTTCGAGCGGCTCATGGAAGGCGCTACCTTGTTTACAAGCGAGCTAAACATATAAACAATCGCAGGCACACATGTGGGCTGGGTGGTCACATCTTTGTCCTCGAGACTATATGGCGCGCTAGACAGCTTTCTTTTAGACTTAGTATTCTTTAGAATATGATTGACACATCCACATTTATACATAAAAATCAATGTTTTACTGAATTGACTGCACAAGCTAGCCAGTCACCCGTGCTCCATATGTGATCAGTTTTGTAGAGCAACCAGTAATCAGCTGTAAGACCTGTCACCTTGAGATGTATCAATTCGGAGGTTTCCCCAAATTAGATGAAGAGAAATGCGTGATATTGCGTGGAAAACAACAGAAAACGATCCAAATGGTTATAACAGACACAATATTACGTCATGAGAAACACAAAAAAAAGATCAGATTACTATAAATTTTTGGTACTCGACTTTTAAGAACGTGTTATTTGAAAGACAAACTATACTAATTTTTTGTTAGTATAAACTTAAACAATGTTGGAATTAATTACTGTACTCCATGTGTTAGTTTCGTGTTTAACTTCCAGTAGTGTCACTGTCCGTTCATTTACCGATGACAAATAGCAACGAATAGTGATTGCGTCAGTTGACATCAGGTTTCTTGCGTGAGATGATCTTTGAATGCGTGATACTCACGCATTTTGCGTATGAGTTGCCAGATCTGGCTTGGGTATCAATCGTGATAAACTTGTGTACATTGGGATTAACAATTCAAATCAAAAATCATATTTATTTTCAAAACATTATAGATAATTTACATAATTAATGAAGTTTACATCAGTAACATAAAATTAACCATTCAAAGGGCAAATGATATCAAATACACTAACAAAATAAGACTAAAATTTGAAGTTCGATTGGCAGGAATGAAGAGCCTACTGTACATGGGCAGGTAGCCTGTGCGTAGGCTCTAGTTGTCTTAATAAGTAAAGTAATGAGTTCAAATGCTTATTCAAATGTGACAAATTAGATGGGGAGGAATGCGTGAGATTACGTGAAAATAGAAAAGTATTCATAAGGGTCTTACATAATCATTACTACGTCCATGAGTAACAAAAAAAGATATATTTATAAGGAATCCGATTTTTATACAGAGTTGATACCTCAGTTTTAAGAGCATGTTACTTGTAAGAAAAACTAGGACAATTCTTTGTAAAGTATAAACTTAAACAGTGTTATAATTTAATTGCTGTACTGTATGTGTTAGTTTCGCGTTTAACTTTACCATTATCACCCCGCCCAGTAACGTCACTGTTCATTTACCGATGACAAATAGCAACGAATAGTGATATTATTGTAGCTTCTCGCGACTCTTTTAAATTGCGTGAGTTTTGAACTTTCTTGCATGAGAAAGTTAGGTGACCTTTGAACGCGTGATTTACACGCATTTTGCGTATGAGTTGCCAGATCTGGCTTGGGGTAACAACCGTGATCAATTTGGGAATCTGACAACGGGATTTTGGGAATAACCATTGTAAGAGTATAAGTGGGTTGGTTGGTAAATTCCTCTGAACCTCTATGTGTAGTAGGGTAGGTGAATAACACTGTATGTGTATAGTTGGGTGGATGAGTCAATACCACTATCCATGCATGGGTGGGCAAGTTGGTATTAGATAAGTTATAATATTATTTACCATTGAATTGTGTTATAGGCTAGTAGGACAAAGTCATACAGTGATAAATTTACTGTTTTCAAATCCATTCAGCAATTAATTCCTACACTACTCCAGATCCAAGTCCTTTACTGCATTGGCAGTTCAAGTGCAAGCTGACACACGGTGGAGAAATTAAAGGAAATGAGACAAGGGTGTGATCGTACAGTGGTAGTGAATCTATTGGTCACCCACCACTGTACACGTACACGTACAGGGTTAAAGGCCCACCCATCCATGTAAAGTGGTTTTATCTAAAGACTCAGGTTTTAGCATTTATATGTATGTTGTGCAGTAGAATATTTAACAGTTTTTTTTTCTATTTAAAATGCCACACAACTATTCTTTTCAAGATATGACTGATATGGATCTCATGCAAGGTATTTCTACCTGCAAACGCACTGAAGCCTGGCACTTTTATTCTGAAAGGTATCCAAATAAAAATATATCAAATGAGTCACCTTTCGTTTAAATCAACACTCGCCTTGGATAAACTAGATCCTTGAAAGCAGCGTAACATGACCTTGGGAGGCCTCAAAGCAAAAGAACACTAGTCTTATGCTGCGTGTTAATCACATGCTATTTTTGTGTATTTTTAGAATTAAAAAAATACCCTATCGCAGCCAGAATGTCCAAGCTCTGTTCCTGTATGATTAACTTGGGTACCATGTATATTGACCCACCTGTACACTAAAATGACTCTCCCACTCTTAAAATAGTACAGTGGTATTGATACAACCACTATTACGCACGTAAATTATCGCCCACCCACCCAACACGTACAATTATATTGACCTACCTACCCAACCATTTACTCAGTACATTGTTCCATTCACCTGCTCATATATGTATAGTGGAATTGATAGTGGAATTAACCAAACCTCCCACCTACACACATACGTTGGTGCTGATTCACCCACTCTCCAATGCATTCCTTTCCATGGTACTGATTTACCAATAATGATGTTATTATGTAGGTTGGAAGGTCCTCACCACTGCATGTGTATGAGTGGTAGGAGGGTCATCACTCACTGTAAATGTACTGGTGGTTGGGTGGGGTGAGACACAGGAAATACAATTGTATGCTTATGTGTTGGTAGGTGAGTCGATTCCACGCCACATGTATGGGTGGCTGGGCCAATACCATACGTGTATGGATTGAATGAGTGGGATTACCCACCAAACGTGTGTGGGTAGATAGGTGGATCAATAAATACCAAATACCACTGTACGTATATGGGTGGGTGGGCCAAAATCAACGTACATGTTAGGTAGGCTGGTAGGTAAAATACCATCATTACGTGTAAGGGTATGTGGGTGGGTCAATACAACCACACGTGAACAGGGGGCGGGTGGGTTAATATCACCATACATGTATGGGAAGTTGAGTGGGTGACCATCTATATAATAGAAGCACGGGAGAGGTTGTACGGTCTCTCTTTGGTAGAGTGTTTGGTGAGAATCTTAGTACAGGGTCAGGAATTACCTTCTTAACGGTAAATTATACCTTTCTCGCGGATCATGAAGTATATTTCAACATGTTACAAGCCTTACTAATTTTCAGAGGTCTGTGATAGGTGGCGATGATCTCACTACACGTGGCTGGACGAGCGCGGCAAAGCAAGGCCACTTCCTTATCATATCATTGATGCGTCTACAGTTGCAAACACGTGACAGAATGTTCACTGGCCACATCTGCCATAGAGTCAGCTGATAACGAGTACCATTCTTATGAATCCAATTATTTGGTTTTTTTTTATATGTCAACTAAATTATTAGTCTTAAATTGAAATTTTTTTAGGTTCATTTCAAATGCGATTATTACAATTAAATAATCTTAATAAGTTAGATATTGTTTTCCACTATTTTTTACTACATAATAGCTTTTTTAGTAGATAAGAAAATTACTTTTCACATGTACAGCCCTGTATTTAAAGAGAAATAAATAAGTAATAATATCACATACAGGAGATATCTTGCAAGGTGTCTTCATAATTACTATAGGCATGATCCTATCATGATAAATTAACTGACCATATTAAAAATTATCGCATTACTTCCTGTTGTGTGTGTATATAAATTTTTTGTAATAGTTTTTTACAGCACAACAATCAGGAATCAATAACAATCAATAGTTCTAAAATTATTTCAGTAATTGGTGGAAGATTGATAGTATGCTAATTTCATAGTCATTCATTATGAAAAACCTTTAAAATGTTGGACATGTATTAACTTATACAAGTCTTTAAAATTTGTTATCAGTGTTTTATGTTTGAAACTCACAAGCTATTATTTTTATTTGTATATTAGTAGAATTATCAATGTACTAACAAGACTAATTTTCATTTTATGTTATTTTGAGCAACGAATTGCAACAGAACTCTTTTACACTCCAGGCAATTCCCCCAATTGAATAATATAATTGCCAATATACAGGAAGCCTAAGAAATATAAAAAACAAATAAAACATAAGCCCAATCCTCCAATTTACATACAAAAGGAATAATTATAATACATTACTATTTACAAACAATAATTCATAGTTTAGAAAATATATTTTACATTGGAGAAAACAATTATGCCCACATAGATAAATAGCTGTGTGTGGGCATGAGTCATTTATTAAGATTATTTTTATTTAAGACAAATGAATGAGAAATAATTGAATTCTTGTAAAATTCGTAATATATACAAGCAAGGATATGTTACAATTTAAATATATGGATCTATCTAGAAATATTATCATAATTGTGATTTTTTAAAGCGAATAATATAAGCTAATAGAAAAAATACGGTTACTGTGCAAGAAAATTGGAATAAGTCATAAACAAGAATATAATTAAGGTCAGAGAACTAGGGGGAAAAAATAAAACAAACACGACAAATTTATAGTAGAGCAAATATGTCTGATTAGGTATCACCACCACTCAAGAGGTTGAGTGGTGAATATATTATAGAGGCCAGAATGTTAGTTATCAATAACTGGATTTGATAATCAACTCCGATGCACCCTCTCCCAAGGTCAACAACCATGCAGTTACTTTCCTTTTGTACGTTAAGAGCTTAAGTTTCTGAAATCCATTGAGTTAATTTGGAATATTTCTAAAAAGGTATTACATTATGAAATAAAAGTTGGTTAATGAGTACGCTTTTTAAGTCTATCCGTTTGTATGTTAGTGTTTTGAGAATATCAAGTAAAATAATATTGTGGTAGTTGACTGTGAATACTATTAAAGTGTGTTTTAAGAGTATAAATGGAGTAATTTATTATAGCTGTCGAACAAATAATACCTTGAATTCTTCGAGTAAAATGTCTATAAGATAGCTTATATTTTCACCCATTGCGGTTTTATTATCAAATTTTATGACGTTTAATGAACCGAGTATTGATTTGAAAACACCACTCCAAGCTATATTCCCACACAAAAGCAGAGATTGGCAATATGCATTGTATGACAGTTTTATATCTGACGGCACAAGGATGTCTAGCAACTGTCTGAAAACTTATTTGTTTAAACTTATTGTTTAAAAAGGAGTTAATGATCCTTTTTTTAAATATGAAAACGTGAACATTACGTAAGAAGTTTATAATAACTGTGTAAAAGAGTACTTATAAACTTCGTATCATCTACTACATATGTCTCCGCAAACATCTGAAAACTCATTTCTTTGTCAGGTTTCGAATGTGTTATAGGAGGAGAATTGAGAACAAGAATTTGTTTTAGTTGGACAACAATCAGACTGATACTGCGTGACTCTGACTACGCGATAAATCGGAAGACTCCTTTAGTTGCCTTATTCATTGGTGATGATGTTATAGTTCCATGTCCCCAGACAACATTTCTTGGGGACAACATATTCTTCCCTAAATATTGACAACAGTTTGAATGTTAACATTCATGTAGATTCTGTTTGTAAAAAATTTTTTAGGGTATTTTTTCAAATGGAAGATGGACAAGTATACTATTGTAGGCCTATATAGGAAGACAGGGAGGGAGGAATTCATGATAGACGTATACGTTAGGACATAAGGGCTTTTAGTCATATCCAATATACAACTATTCTTAGTACCTTACATTCATACAATCTTGTGTATTGGTAATTTTCTTAAAATATTATAGATAAGATTTAACATACAAATTGGTGAATGGTATTTGGTTAAACATGCGAAGTACCATAGTGATTCAGGGGCAAGCGACAAGTATAATGTTTAATCAATGAGGATTGAGTAGTTCTTTGTACAATGATTCTTAACCACATTTGTCTACAGAATAGGAATATATTTAGCCAACACATCAGCAGTTTGCAACTCGTATTTAACCTAAATCGCATCTTAGTGACCAAAATTGGTTCACATAGTGTAGTTTGCAAATTGAGAAGGATGAAAGACTATCTAGCCCATTTGCCAGTTTACTCATTAGTTTATTTGCATTTAAGTTTATTTATGGATCCATCCTGTTATATATCTTAAGTACTTTATAACAGAGACACGTCTTTGTTGTGGATACGACAAGGTTTCTGGAACGATCGCGATTCTTAGTTAAATGAGGTATTAATCTGAACCAATCTTTGAGCATTAATGTAAATGCCTCCCATATAGCTTTATTAAAATTTCACCTCGGCTAAGAAAAGAATTGAAGAACATAAACCTGAGTTTTGTATAAAATAATTGACGGATTTGTTGTGAACGAGGAAGGGAAAAAACGCGTTTTCTAATTGTTATGGCTCTTCAAAACTATTTACATATACTTTTTGGTGTGGGTCTTAGAAAATTAAGTTAGTTTTCAAGATTAGCTCTACTTGTTTACATAGATCTCCTGCGCTTAACACATTTCAGTAACTATGTATGTAATATTTTACATACAGACGTTAAATGTTACGTAGGTCCACCTACACACATACGGAGGTAATGATCCACCCACCTATCCATACACGTACGGAAGCAACAAACACCTCTGTTCAACACAGACATAATAAAATCAACACAGCAGGTATAATCACTAAAGCTCTACCTGATAGGTGGGTAGCATGAGTAGTCTTCCTGTATTATCGTAAACTTAGGGTGGCGGGGCGTTAAGATTCGTTCTTGATCGCCCTATGATTGCGGCGCGTGGGTTAACACGCTAAACGTACGGACCCCCAACATACATACACGAACGGGGGTGAACACCCTGCAACCCACTCATATACACCACGTAAAGTTGTAATAACACGGCCATCCATACATATAAGTACGTTGATAAATGACCTTCCCGACCACCCATACACTACAGTGATAATGACCCATCCGACCACCCATACACGTAAGGTATGTAGTATTAGTCCAACCATCCAAACACGAATGGGGTATAGTGACCATTTCACACACCGAAACACGTACGGTGGTATTGACCCACTGGCCCATCCAAACACGTACGACGCTATTGACGTGCTCAACTACCCAAGCACTATAGTGAAAATGACCTACTCAAACACCCATGCACGTACGGTAGTAGACTAATGGCCTTTCTACTTACTTACTCATACATTTATGGTGATAACGAACCAACCTTCCAGCCACCTTTACAAGTACGGAGGTATAGGCCCACCCACCCATACATATAAGGTGGTATTGACCCATACATACACGCTGTGGTATTAACCCACCCACCTACTTATATACAGTGGTATTGCCTCATTCAACCACCCATACTTGTACTTGTATTATTTAGGGAACCAGATAGAGGGTAGGTGGGTGGGTGGCTCATCACCACCGTACAATAATGGGTGGGTGGGAGGACTATTACCACTGCATCTATATGAATGGGTGTGTCATGGAATGATAGTTCAGGAATTAAGATAGAGCAGTACGTGAAAAACAAATCGAAAATAAAATCATATCCTATAAACGACAAATACATTCATTGGTTAGTAAATATTTAGCGCTTATGTACTGTTGTGCCAAAATGAATGAGTCCAAACTGCTTAGACAGGTAAGGACAAACTACTGTACTCATATTAAATACTGAGGCAAAAGTACTGAGTGAATTAGTGAGGTTTAACTGGTAGACTACGTGAGCCTAAACTACCCCGAACATACATGTTTATGAGGCCAAACTACTGTCAGGTAGGTGAGCCCAATCTGCTTTGAACGTCTAAAGTTATATATCCGAAATTGGTATATGCTCGCAGCAGTTTGACCCCAGCCGCACAGTGGGTCCAAACTACTGCTGGGCCCAAACTACTTTATATACCAATAAGGATATATATATATATATATATATATATATATATATGTTTGAAGTTTATGCGCTGCCAAACCATACAACCGATCGCCATGAAACTTTAGGATGTTGTCCTGTATACTCCCGAGATGGTTTCTGTGAAGTTCGATGCAGATCCGTCCACAGGTTCCCGCCCCACGGGCTCCTAAAGATCCCATGTTATTCAAATGGAGACTCTGAATTGTTTACAAAAAACATATGACTGTGTGGTTTAATGTAGTTTCACATGCCATAAGCAGATTGAAGTTCTCACAACAACAGTACTGTATATGTTTTGATTTATTGTAGTTCTACATTTCACCTTGAGAGTGTAGCACACACTACTTTTACTTGATCAAGTGATCTGTATTTGGTGTTAACCTTTTTTCCTCGGTAATTAAAACATGTGGTGAAACGTGAAAATAAAAAATAAATAATTATTTGTTTTGCAGCTTACTTTTTATGACATGCCTCCTAAAAAATCTAATATTGGTAGAAGAAGCAAAAATGCTCGAATTCTTTCAGCTATTAGGTTCTAAATCAAACTCAATATTATGACCGGCGAAGCGGGTGGGTACAGCTAGTTTTGAATAAATTAGTTCAAAATACTTTTAGAAATTATACAAGTGTTTGACTTGTATTATTCACTTTAAAAATATTACCCATTGTTGTAAAACATAAACTTAAAATATTAGTCCAATTGGACTAATAATATTAGTGATTCAACTTGTAACTTGTAAAATTGTAATTTTTTATTGTAAAACGAAATTTTACAAATTACAAGCTGCAACACTAAAAGTATTAGTCTAAATTCATAGTGAAATAGGCCCCAGGTAAATGAAATGTCGTGGAAATTGGCAAAAGGCAGATGGACTATAAAATAACACGACGAAAATGAGACTAGTGGATTTATTTATTATTACAATTGAAACTGATATATACACTATGTAGACTATGTGCAAACAATATTTACTTCCAATTTCTATCATTTTACCATTATTAGGCGTGATAGATCCGGAAATGTACCTGTTTTATTTGGTTAAGTTATGATAGGTTTGGTTAGCTAATGTTTATGTTGTTAGGTTAGCTATGGTTATGATAAGTTAGGTTTTATTTGGTTAGATCAGGTTTAGTTATGAGGTTAGGTTAAGTTAGGTTAGGTTAAAATTGTTAGCTACTTGGGGACAAAGTGTTGAGGAGATTGTAGGCTATAGGTTCTATGCTCAGTCCTCTTAAAGGCCATAGCTATTATAATGTAGGTGATGGATATATCTTAAGAAGTGGTGAATAAGTTGTTATGTGATTATTAGTTGAATTATGTCAATACCGACACGGTGTCCGCTCAGTGGTTGCCATCGACTCGGACACAGCTAGAGAAGTCTGGGGTGTCCATGTTGGATGGTAGTCATAATTTAGATGTTATGAGGGAAGAGAACTGAGTGTCAGGCTTGTCAGTTAGCTGAAAATCAGACCATCACTTCGTGGTTCACATTCCACGTAAAGCTGTCAGTCCTTTAGTTGCCCTGGCTATTGGCCTATTAATAAATTGAAACGTTCGACCTTTTCAGGAGTAACAGTGACTACACCTGTTCATCTACAATTATCACAACCATTCGCTCCTTACATTCACCCATATTTAGACGATCGGCGTATCTATATTTATAAAAGAGGATGTTTGTATATATATTCCTCTCCAATACCACTGTACGTGTATGGATGGGCAGGTGGGTGAATACCACTTACGTGTATGGGTGGGCGGGTGGGTTGACCTTTGCGGCCCTGGTGGGGTATGAGGCGTGCATACATGCACACATGTATGTGTGTGTGTGTGTGTGTGTGTGTGTGTGTGTGTGTGTGTGTGTGTGTGTGTGTGTGTGTGTGTGTGTGTGTGTGTGTGTGTGTGTGTGTGTGTGTGTGTGTGTGTGTGTGTGTGTGTGTGTGTGTGTGTGTGTGTGTGTGTGTGTGTGTGTGTGTGTGTGTGTGTGTGTGTGTGTGTGTGTGTGTGTGTGTGTGTGTGTGTGTGTGTGTGTGTGTGTGTGTGTGTGTGTGTGTGTGTGTGTGTGTGTGTGTGTGTGTGTGTGTGTGTGTGTGTGTGTGTGTGTGTGTGTGTGTGTGTGTGTGTGTGTGTGTGTGTGTGTGTGTGTGTGTGTGTGTGTGTGTGTGTGTGTGTGTGTGTGTGTGTGTGTGTGTGTGTGTGTGTGTGTGTGTGTGTGTGTGTGTGTGTGTGTGTGTGTGTGTGTGTGTGTGTGTGTGTGTGTGTGTGTGTGTGTGTGTGTGTGTGTGTGTGTGTGTGTGTGTGTGTGTGTGTGTGTGTGTGTGTGTGTGTGTGTGTGTGTGTGTGTGTGTGTGTGTGTGTGTGTGTGTGTGTGTGTGTGTGTGTGTGTGTGTGTGTGTGTGTGTGTGTGTGTGTGTGTGTGTGTGTGTGTGTGTGTGTGTGTGTTTGAAGTTTATGCGCTGCCAAACCATCCAACCGATCGCCATGAAACTTTAGGATGTTGTCCTGTATACTCCCGAGATGGTTTCTGTGAAGTTTGATGCAAATCCGTCCACAGGGTTCCACCCCACGGGCTCCTAAAGATCCCATGTTATTCAAATGGAGAATCTGAATTGTTTACAAAAAACATATGACTGTGTGGTTTAATGTAGTTTCACATGCCATAAGCAGATTGAAGTTCTCACAACAACAGTACTGTATATGTTTTGATTTATTGTAGTTCTACATTTCACCTTGAGAGTGTAGCACACACTACTGTTACTTGATCAGGTGATCTGTATTTGGTGTTAACCTTTTTTCCTCGGTAATTAAAACACGTGGTGACGTGGTGGTAATGGTGAAAGGTGAAAATAAAAAATAAATAATTATTTGTTTTGCAGTTTACTTTTTATGACATGCCTCCTAAAAAATCTAATATTGGTAGAAGAAGCAAAAATGCTCGAATTCTTTCAGCTATTAGGTTCTAAATCAAACTCAATATTATGACTGGTGAAGTGGGCGGGTACAGCTAGTTACTAATAAATAAATTTAAAAAGAGTTAAATAAATTTAGGAATTGTCATGATCCACGATCAAAGATTATCTATTTGAAAGTAAATCAACTCCAAACTAGGGATGGAATTTAGTCCTCTATTAACTATTTAATCCTCTATTTAATATATATATTAAAAAAAAAAAAAAAAAAAAAAAAAAAAAAAAACACTATAGTATACTAAAAAAAGCCCCAGTAAAATGTTGTTTTTATTTAATTATTTTTTATGTATCGAGGAATAAAATGTCTATATATAATTATCTTTTCTGAGGTAGGTATTACAGGCTTAACAACCCTCTAAAAGGAAGAGCTTTAAGACTAATTTGAAGCAGTGAATACTACATAATCACTCTACTGAATTTACTAATTCTCCATCTGTGTTTTAACGACAGCGAGATCCATTAAACAGGCAATCCCATCGATATACTCTGTTAATATGTCCATTAAGCTCATTTACAAACCCCTGTATAATGATACTAAAATAATTAAAAAGCAAAAGAGTGTTATAATTTGTTAATTTAATTACCTAAGACGATTTCAACATTTTATTTGTTGATTTATTAAATATGCTTTAAATATTTATAGTAAGAGTGGAGTTGCGAAGTATTAATTTGATACATTGGTCTCTTACACAGTTAAAATTAATGTTATATATTGAAAATTAAAATCAGAATAAGAAATTTGTTACAACTCTCAATGAATATCAAAGGAAATACTACCTTACGTGTGTTATCTAATAATTGTTCTACCTTAGGAATGTTACCTTATTCCTTCACTAAAAAAATTAATTTATTGCGACCTATAATAAAACTTACTTATTGTTCATTAGTAAGACGCGGATCGTAGAGATGTGGGCGAATATGAGGCGCGGATGAGTGTAGTCATTGTAACTAACTAAGGTCAATTGTTCCTCAGAAAGAGGCATAACAACCATGGTAACCAAGAGACCTTCGGTTTAAAAGGAATACGAACCACGCAGTATTGGTTACTTTAAGATCAGTGTAGGATCTTTAATGATTACTTGAGTTTAAGATGAGTATGGATGACGTGTGTAGTCTTGTTACTAACTGAGTTTTATTTAGCTCAGGAAGGACAATTTATTAATATTACAATATCCAGATCAACTTAGGAACCTACAGCTTTAGTAGGAGTCCGAACCACGTCTGCATTGGTCTGATAGTGTAATATCGTAACTAAATAAAAATATATAACTACAGAACTAACCAATATAAACTGAAAATATTGTAAAACTAAAAATGAAGAAACTAATTTAACACAAATGATTGCTACTCTGTCGGCGCAGACATTATGTGCACCCGAGTTGAAGGTTGTTTTCTAAGGAACTAAGAGGCTTATGAAAAATCTAATTACACCACTGCTTTCCTCGTTTAGTTGTACGTTAGGTCAAAAGCATTTTGTAATTTTATTAAATGGTTTCATAATTGTTATCCTAGTTGGAATAAAAAATTACCGGAATGTAGACTAGTTTTTATACATTGCCTTTTATATTTTAATACATGATTGATAAGAATGTTTTTAGATAAGTTTTCTATATTTTATAATTTTAACTTTTAGAGAAAAAAAGTTCTTTCGATTCCCTAAAACATTGTTTTCTTGGCTTCTAGAGGTCCTAAATTTAATATCTTGGTCTTATTTTAATCCTTATGATATGTGTAGTTAAGGTACATTACTGTCATATGTGTAAGTAATTGATTTAAATTGATACATTTAAATCAATTTAAATTTATTTTAAATCGATTCAAATTCACCACATTTACCTACACTTATTAAAGTAATATACTTAAAATAAACGTGTTATATAAACTACAAAAAAAACCAAATAAATAATTGTACGACCTCTAGTAGCCAAGAATATTTTTTTTCTCGAAAAGTTAAAATTACAAAAGTTAAAATTGATATAACGTATAGAAAACATTCCTATCAACCAGATATTAAAATATAAATGCGATACGTTAACGGGATTTTGAGTAATAACGGTGTAAATTTGATGTACAGTGAAAACTACTTAAAATTACGGCACTCTTTTGTACCAGTTAGGAAAAAACCTTGTAATAAAATGTAAGAACGCATATTTCATAACGTATAATTAAACGAGGAAATCAATGGTATGATTATATTTTTCATAGGCCTCTTAATTCGTTAGAAAACAACCTTCAAACTCGGGTGCACATAATTTCTGCATCGTCAGCAGTCAGAACATTTTAATAAACCCTAATACATTGATATATTATTCAAACAAAACAACATTCCTCAAGGTTGTTTATTTCTTATAGAAAACGTACAAGTCCAAACACAATGTAGATTACCATAGCCATGGCTGTGTTTATAAACTACCAACATTGCCTGGACCTGCATCAAGTGTTACATGTTCCTGATGGAGGTATTGCGCAACGATCGACACATATGGGTTGTCGGACATGGTCAGGCATATGGGGGCTATATGACGTCACATGACTACATCCACAAACTAGGTATGGTATCGCAGTGCATGTTCTGTCAGGTCAGTGTAATGTTTTGTTCGTTAATGCATTAAGCAATAAAATAACAACTAATTAAGGATGTGCCAACCTGCTACTTTTGCATAACTGATGTAACAGTTCAATTTGCCAGCGCGTATCAGTTTAAATTAACTGATGCGAAGTAACGGGAAGTCAGGCATTCAGTTACTGTTGAATCTTACCGAATTGAAATCAACCGTATGTTGTGTTGTCTGATACTAATAGAAGCAGATAAGGCGAGCGGGATATATGGGGTATCAATTTCATGTTGCATCAGGTGGTCTCGCGCATCAGTTAATTTTCGCATCAGTTAAATTGTATCAACTGATGCAAATAAACTGATGCGTTACTTTTGGCCATTCCTACAACTTGATTTTATTGATTTTATTTTATACACACACTAGCTGTACCCGCCCGCTTCGCCGGCCATAATATTGAGTTTGATTTAGAACCTAATAGCTGAAAGAATTCGAGCATTTTTGCTTCTTCTACCAATATTAGATTTTTTAAGAGGCATGTCATAAAAAGTAAACTGCAAAACAAATAATTATTTATTTTTTATTTTCACGTTTCACCACATGTTTTAATTACCGAGGAAAAAAAGGTTAACACCAAATACAGATCACCTGATCAAGTAAAAGTAGTGTGTGCTACACTCTCAAGGTGAAATGTAGAACTACAATAAATCAAAACATACACAGTACTGTCATGGCGATCGGTTGGATGGTTTGGCAGCGCATAAACTTCAAACACACACACACACACACACACACACACACACACACACACACACACACACACACACACACACACACACACACACACACACACACACACACACACACACACACACACACACACACACACACACACACACACACACACACACACACACACACACACACACACGCACGCACGCACGCACGCACGCACGCACGCACGCACGCACGCACGCACGCACGCACACACACACACACACACACACACACACACACACACACACACACACACACACACACACACACACACACACACATATACATGTGTGCATGTATACACGCCTCATACCTCACCAGGCCCGCAAAGGTCAATCCACCCGCCCACCCATACACGTAAGTGGTATTCACCCACCCGCCCATCCATACACGTACAGTGGTATTGGAGAGGAATATATTTACAAACATTCTCTTTTATAAATATAGATATACATTTCTCATTCAATGTTAAATTTTCTGTCTCAGATTATCAGCTGTTTTGTGGAGCGCTAGTGTAGTCCAATGTAAATATAGTACAGTTTAAACTAGTTGTGTTAGCTGACCCCTCTAACTAACATTACTGGCACAAATATTCTAATGGGATGTCTATTGTAGGTAAAATATATACAATCGTAGGTGACAGTGAACGTTGATCGTCATTCGATTATTTACACTTCGATTACTAGTAAGTGTTCATATTCTTACATTTTTACATATGAGACGCCGACACAACGTTGTTGGTATTTTAAGGCGAATATGAATGGTTATATGAATGTGGATGAGTGTAGTCTGGTTACTAACTGAGTTCAACTGTTCCTCAGAAAGGGCAATCTATTAATAGCCCAACAGCCAGGGCAACTAAGGGACCTACAGCTTTACGTGGAATCCGAACTACATAGTGATGGTCTGATTTTCAGCTAATTGACAAGCCTGATACTCAGTTATCTCCCCCAAACAACATCCGCACAATGATTACCACCCAAAATGGACACCCCAGACTTCTCTAGTAGTGTCCACGCCGATAGCAACCATCAAGCGGACGCCATGTCGGTATTAAGAGGACCGAGTATGCAACTTATCGCCTACAATCTCCCAAACACTTTGTCCTTATACATTGTCACTTAGAGGTTGAAGATTTTTAGTAAAAAAAAAACCTAAATAACTGTGATTTGTTAGTTTTCAACACGCACATTTTAACGGCTTGTTACTCTTGCTATTCCACGGTAAAACGTATAACATTTTAATTATTTTATTTATTCAAAATAAACTTTACTCTCCAGTTCAAATAGGCCTGCAGGTATGTGCGTGAACTTTATTCAACAAGTACCGATCATTTGCATAGTTGGGGATTCGAACCTTGGACCATGCTCTTCGCAGTATAAAGCCACTATTCTATCAAACTGTATTAGTAGCAGATAATAAATAAATATTTTACAGATGTTCGTACATTTATAATTTATGTACGAATATATTCAATTTTTAACTAACTAATTGGGCTTTTGTGTTCTTTTATTTACTCCCTACTCTCCCATGGTGCCCAACTCAAAAGTATGAGAGAGCACATATTGGTTCAGTTTCAAGATTAAAAATCTTTAATTTTCCTGAGGAGTTTCTAAAACATGCTGTAGAGGAGATCGGACGTCATTAACCTACATTCTTTTTATCTCCAGATTAGTTTCTTCTAGTTAGAAAACGCAATCATATTGGATTTTCCCTTAATGAAGAAAGTGTCAGTTATAATCACTCATTTCCACACTCTATTTTGATTGATTGTACAGTAAAAAAATGCCGTGGAAAGTAATAAACGCAAAGAACTAAATAATTAACAAGATTGAGTAAATTTATGTACTAAAGGTACATAAATAAATAAAAGATTGTTTAAAAAAGTAAGTTTAATGAGTTAATATGGTTCATCAGTGTTTATATAGAATATTGTTAATTTATTATCAACATGATTATCGTTAATATTTAATTTAACAATCAACCATTGAATGACAATTCAATATATTTTTTAATTTCATTAGAAACCACATCGATCCTATATGCAGTGCCTCCTGTTTCATAACGAGTGTACGTTGCTTTCTCTTATGAGATATAAAAAAAGTAAAAGTGTCTAAAATATAGATGAAGGCAATTTCAAGAGTTTTAAATTTGTTAAATGCTGGTCTGCACGAATCTCTCCTACTTAATTTCGAGATTGTTTGTAATGTTTTTTTTAGAGTTAAAATTTTGGACATTTTTACATTTTCGCAACCTCCTCATAGTACGAATCCGTAGGATAGGTGTAGATTGCATATTACACCGTAATACGCCGTCATATATAATGACATTGACAGTGAAACTGTCAAGTGTCCAAAACAGTGTCCAACATTTGTGAAATGAGGAATGCTGGTTGATTGTGAGTTTAGTCATACATTATGCCATAGAATTATATAACTGCTATATCATTGAGTATAATCTTAGTTGTGATGCCTCTTTGAAATGCTAGCACATCTAACCATTGGATCACATATTCATGGAAAAAACCTCCTTTGAGGGGCCAATAGCCCATACTGCAAGTGTGGCCATGAAGTAAATAAACGGTTCCAAAGAATTGGCATAAACTTTCCCCAATATTAAACACTAAAAAAATCTAAACTGTGAAAATTACCAGCTTGATTCCCAAATATGTTTCTTTTTCATATATAAAAAACTAGTCAAGCTAGACGCATGCGGTTTTTACTAAAATATTTTGAATTGTAATTAACATCATTCCTGAAAATTTAATCAAAATCGTTAGAGCCGTTTTTGAGAAAATTGCATGTTTGTATGTTTTTGCCTATAAAATAAAAACAAAAATAAATAAAATTTAAAAATGTCCAAGAAAAAATGGTCTGGAGATATTGGCTAAATACACCTTCGTACCAAACTTCATAAAAATTGATCCATCCATTTGGTCTCCAGCGAAGTGCACATATACAACGACAAACACACATAGGAACAGGCATCCAACATCTTTTGTCAAAAAATAACTTTTTAGGTTCAGGAGACCCTAAAATGGATTTTTAGACCAACTTGTAAAAAATATTTTTCTGGACGATAACAATGCTTTCCCTATTGTACCGGGTCTTTTGACCGGTACATTTCGTTTTTTTTTCGTCGTTGGCTGCTGGGCTGCCTGAGATCGCTCATGCCCTGCGTTTCGCGTACTTTGGTGGCCGTTGGCCCGGTTTCGTTCGTTCCTGGGTCCAGCTTCGGTCAGGTTGGCCTGTCTGTGTCGTTTGTCTTGTGCTGCCTGCAGAAATAGACATGCGAGGCTAAAGGCACCTAAAACGTAAGTGTTCATTTTGTAAGTTTTAATATCTAATCACCCTTTTGGTGAAAATACTTTTGTTTCATTGAAAATATTAATCGGGCTTAGTTGTGTTTTCAGGGTTTTGTTAAATTTGTGTTCTTTGCCTAGATGTTTCTCAGACTAGGTTAAAGCCATGTGCTCAATGTTACAGTTTTACCAGTAATTGCTTATTATATCTTGTTTTATTTTCAATTGTAATTCTGTATAATGTTTATTGAGCCTTTTTTCAGTGGGAGTTACCGATATATCATATTTTTGTTACTTGACAATAACCTGGCCTATCTTTAGTTTGATTTTCATGTTATAACATATTGCCCCTGTATCCATAGCCTAGTTGTAAGTTTGTCACTTTTTTCCATACGTCTTTTATATTTTGTTAAATTGTAATTTGGTTTAAATTATTCATAGCCTAAAGTTAATCTTTCACTGTCTTGTTGCTCCAATCATGTATAAGTTTGTCTCTTCATGTTAAGTTTTGTTAAATCAGGCACCCTTATATTTTTAGTTGTTATGTGTAATATTTTTGTTGTTGTGGCTGGACTGTTTTTAATGTGCTGTGGTTGCCTTGCAGTCCAAGGTCCTTGAGTGGGACGTTCAGCCCTCGGCCTGCCGTCCGGGGATTGTCTACCATCTGCACTGCTAGCCTGGCCTGAGGACCATGTTGGAGCCTGGAGTCGCCCGTTACCCGCTCTACATCTCTGTGGTATAAGTCTTCTGTCCTCAGGTCAGTGTATTCCATGTTGTTTTTCCCGGCGGCTGAGCTGGGGGTTTTGCTGTTTGAATATTTATAAAAAGAAAATAACCCAAGAAAAACCAGTGAAATGTAAAAAAAAGAAGAAAAGAATGGTGGTGGAACTATTTAAGTGGGCTAGGCCTAAAACGAACAGTTTATGCAACACAGCCATTGGGGACTTATATATTTTTTTTATTAAAGGAGTAACACTGTTAAAACATACCAAGAACTTTTACTGTTAATATTTGTTGTTATTTAGTTTAATTAGTTTATTTTCTTGTTACCTTTGTTTAGATTTTTATATTTGTTAGGTCCCCATTGTTAAATCATGTTATTATTTATTTATATGTTTAGGCCTAGTTATTGTTATTTATTTTTTTTGTTAAGTGTATTAGGGGTGTTAGGAAGTGAATTTTTACTCGAACGGTACCGTGTTATATTTTCTTTTAAATTGTTTAATTTTTAAACTCACCAAAAGGGGATTATTGTACTTTTACGTAACTTCTAATTCGGAGCTGCCCAGGGATTCCGGCTTACTCCCTGGCCCGGTGGAATCAAGGGATGTGGGCTGAATTGCCGGGGTTGTTTTGGGGGTTATCTAAATTTTTTCTAGATGTTCACTTTTAATTTAATTATTGTTTTCCAGACGTTTTCTAAATTTTCACTTTTATTTGGGGCTTAAAAATTTGCTTACGTTTGGGTGTCTCTGGCTAGGCTGCAGATAGGCCATACAGTTTGTTAATTGTTAAATTTGGTATTTGTAGAGGTTGTTGTTCTTGTAGCTTTTGTGTGTGGTTTGTTATTTATTTAATTGCAAATTTATATTGTGGCCTTCTGCCTTTTTTGATTTATTATATACTTGTTTCTTGGTAATTTTAGTGTTTGTTGTTATTTATTTAATGGCAAATTAATATTGGGGCCTTCTGCCCATTAATTTTGTGGCCTTCTGCCGTTATTATTGATTAATATGTTGTTTTACTTGGAATAAAATCTGGTTTTGCTCAGCTGCCGAGTTTTATTTTGACCCTCCAACTGCCACCCGTGATCCCATCGCTCGACTTGTTTTGAGCCATCCCCCAGTTGGCACGCTTCCCAGCTTTGGTGGGGGGGGGGGGATGGGTCTCACTATGCTAACGCATATGAAATTAAATGAAAATTGTATTCTACAGTTTTTTAATATCTACTTGTATATCCTAAAACAAAAGAAATTACTTATATCTAACATTTTGTTGATAAAAATGGCAAAATAACATTACTGACATAAAAATATTAAAAACATAAATCAATATTCAGTATTAATCACTTTTAATATTATACATCCCACACACGTGTATGAAAGAAAGTAAAAAAAAAAAAAAAAAAAAAAAAAAATACCAAATCAGTCACAGCAGGACGAGATAATAAAGTTTATCAATTTAGTTCCACTTCACCGAGCCATGGAAACTCTCACACTGTCTATGAGAGAAATTTCCTCTGAACAGCCTCAAAAGGCGTGGTTGTAATTGTAATACTTTGCGATCCACATGGCGCAATTAATAATTAACAAAAAAAAAAAAAAAGAACGGTCCCAAATTAGAGCCTTGTGGTTCTCTGAATAAGGACCGGGGAGTGTCCAAAGAAAGGACGCAAGTTATTAAATAATAGATGGTAAGGAAGCTTGTTGAACGCTTTCTGGAAATCTAGATAAATGGTATCAACCTGTCCTCAATGCTTTGCCTTCATCTATCATTTTCTAATTCAAATGTCATATATTCTAAAAGGTGATTAAAAAAATTAAATAATAAAATAAATTGGAGAGAGTTGTTTATACTATCACAAATTGGTTGTGAGATTGTTTTAACCTAGATTACTAAACTATGTTTGTACTCAGTTTTTTAGTAAAATATTTCTTCCTTATTTTTAGAAACATACAAAATTACGCGATATTGTGATTCAAGTACACGAATTATTTAGATGACGTATTAATTAAAGTACTTGTTTCGTCTCAAATTGAAACGTATTACACGGCAATACGTCTGATCATTGCACATTCCTGCCAACCTTTGATGTATAAAGATATTGGAACCAGCATGCTTCACTTCACCACATTATAATGTACAGAAGGCTTCGAACAAGTCAAAGGAACTATTTACAAGCATATGTTAGCCTTTTCGTTTGGAAAATAAATCTTTCCTTTACTTTCATCCTTTTAATCTTTTTGCCGTTCATGTACAAAGTATAAAAGCACGTGATTTGAAAGTCTGGAAATCTCTTGGTATTTTCTTTTATGAATCTAGTTCTATAATAAAATGTGTTTCATAAATGCTACTCTCAGTTAGGTTTTCATAATATCCTAGAACTTTTCCGAACATATGTAAACAAGGAGTCAGTAATTATTTTTAGCCTGACTTCCCAACCTGAACATCCTCAAAAACATTTTCACTAGAATATATTGGAACTCGTGATACTATTATTGAACATTTTAAAATTTTCTTTGAAATTCAGAAATATTTTGCCAGTCTAGGTTAATTAAGCACGATACCTTTTCAACTAAAAAGTCTTACTTATCGGCTGTCGGCTGGTAAAATATATAATATTCAACATGTTAGTCATATAAACATACAACAAATACAACAAAAACTATTAATATATTTATCTAAAAGTAACTAAAACGAATATATATTTACCACTTATTAATTCTGAATTAATCGAAGCAGTTTTAAATGACAGTTGGCTTCATAACCTAGGAGACACAGAGTAATATAGTATGGTTTAGCCAATATACAGTTTTATAATCCAAACACTTCAGATACTCTGTGAATGGTCTGTGTAATGACGTATTTATCGCTCATTTAGTTTACACAACATACAATTAAGTCTTAATTGAAAATCACGTGACTTAATTATTTTCCAAATATAAGTTATTAATTTTATCACGTAATCACCACCTCATAAAATAATGACAATAATTGTTAACTGTTGGATTCATTAATTCTTCATCCATTCCATCGTGGGTGATGATTTTATGTATTTTACCATCGCATGAGTTATAAATTAAATTATTTTATTACATTTATATGTATTTGTATACATATATATTTCTGCATTTATCCTTAACACTACTTTCATGTTATGGTTAATTTTAAAATAAAAGATAGAAATTACCTTTCAGAGTATATTTTATAGCTCGATTGTAAAAATGCTAAACAGTTGTTCCCAATCCTCCATTTATAGTAACTGTATGTTATGAACGGTTGACCTTTCGCTAATTATATATAACAGGGACTTTTCAGATATTTGCTAAACATTTTTTTAATAGTAGTTACGTAGTTAAAAGAGAAGAGTAACATCTTTTTTTTCAGCGGAAAAGCCGGAAAAATGACGGAAAAATATTTGTTTTTGTAAATACGAGGTACAGTTTAAAAGTTCCTGGAATCACACAGCGTGGTTGCCGGTGGGAATTGCGTCGTTTATCACTTAGTACTACTCCTGGAGAAGGGATATAGGTAGCGTGAGTATTGCCTAGTCGCCATTGTTCCTCCGTGGAGAGCACTTTTCTTGTATTTAAATTTTCGCGTTTTGATAATTTATTTATTGAACAGCTAAAAAACATTAAATTTGGTTTTTTACTTCAAAAGTCATCTTCTGGGCCACTTAAAATGTCAATTCAAGCATACGGAATCAAGGCGATGAAGAAAAGACAAATTTACTAATGGCACATACATTTTCGTGAAGGTCGCATAAACTTTGAAGATGACTCTCGTAGTGGACGCCCTTCGACTGAAACCACAGATGACATTGGGCGAGTTCGGCAAACTGAAGAATAAAAATTGATGATATCGCATATAAGGTAAATTTATCCACACAAAAGTTCTTAGGCACTCACGAGATGCCATTAGGAGGAGACAGCCTAAAAATGAGCAGAACACAATTGGATTTTGCTGCATGACGATAACCTGCACATCGATTCTTGTTAGTACGTAACTACCTAGTCAAGCGCCGCGTTAACACGTTGGAACATCCTCCATATTTGCTTGACCTCACGCCGGTCGATTTCTTACTATTCACACGGTAAAAACATCAATAAAAGGAAATCGATTGATTTAGGCTTTTGCAGGTACTAAAGCTGTCAGTAAAAATGTGATAAAAGTATTGAAATACATTTTAGATAAGAAGTATCAAAAGTGTTTCGACCGTCTGTATGATCGTAGGGACAAGTGTATTGTTGTAGGAGAAGAGTATTTTGAAGGAATATAGGTTTGTAAGATTTTATTTTTGTCCAATAAACATATTTCAACCGAATCCGGGAACTTTTTGACTATATCTCGTATAGCAATGTAGGTACTCAAATCGTGTGGAATTTTGTTTTTATTTGTACATTTTACGTGTAACAATTGTACGTTTTAAAATAAATGTTTACATGTTAAGTTGTAATTTGTTAGTCTCCTATCTGATTAGAGAGTTGATATTCTGACATTCATTACATTTGTTTATCTACGTCACAGAGTCTTTTACAGTATCGAAAAAACTATAAGTTAATAATATATATAATAATAATAATATATATAATAATATTAATAAATAATAATAATATCATCAAGCAACTCCGTACAATAGTCAGGATGTGATGGGTGTTTCATCACAACATAATTTACACGTTACCACATCCGACATCTGTTGAATGTTTAACCTTGTTTATGAACAATGCTATACGTATAAATAGATATGACCTCAATCAAATAATATTCAGACTGAAAGAGCAGTTGTGTTGTCCAATCTGACGTCACACAGGAAGTAACTGACAATGACTGTGTGGTTGATGTACAGGTTGACGGTCCTTTACTCACTTTAATATTAAATATGCTGAGATAAATTAGACCACACAAATTTGTAATTGTTAAAAAAACTATGTTTTAATCTTTGTATCATTTCAATGGTCATAATATGTTTCTATAACAGTGTTTCTAACATAAAAGTATATTATATCATAACAGTGTTTCTAAAATAACAGTATATTCTATTATAACAGAGTTTCTAATATAACAGTATATTATATCATAACAGTGTTTCTAAAATAACAGTATATTCTATTATAACAGAGTTTCTAATATAACAGTATATTCTGTTATAACAGTGTTTCTAACATAACAGTATATTCTACGACCCACGAGGAGTTGATCGAAAATCTTCAACGTAAGCCTAAGTCGAGTTTCATATCAAATGGAAGATCTATTCTAGAGAAATTCATTGCCACAAACCGGTTATATGAAATTCTCCGCTATTTAATGTTTTTAAGTAAATTATTCTGATCAAAAATTATACTTCATGGAACAAAATTACTCAAAAAACTATCAAATTATCTATGGAAGAAAATAAAAATGTTGTGAAAGTGCTTCCATATTTTTTCCACCCTGTATTATTTTTAATTGCTATATTTTTACGCAAGATTTATATTAGCCAATTTAAAGTGCTAGAGTACAGTGTGTAAGTAATACCATGTGCTAGGAAGCCGGTAGTATGCACTTAGAGAAGCCCTGTCTGGCCAGCTGCAATCATACACTGAACTGAGTACTGATAGATACATTGCCACCACCTTCATTTGTTATTTTACAGTGTTATTTTAGTTATCAGGAGAGAACACTCAATACTAATACATAAGGTTATTATATTGTCAGACATGAGTCATACATGATTATTTTTATAATAAATGTTTCCAATGAATTGGCACAAACTTTTCCCCATATTAAACAGTAAAAAACTTTGAAAATTACCAGTTTGATTCTCAAATATGTGTTTTTTTGCCATAACTAAAAAACTAGTCAAGTTAGAGAAATACGGGTTTTACTAAATTATATTAAATTGTAATTCACATCTTTCCGGAAAATACTAAAAAAAATCGTTAGAGCTGTTTTTGAGAAAATTCTATTATTGTACGTTTTTGTCCATACAAATTCAAAAAAACTAAAATTTCAAAAAATTGAATTCAATATTCTCTCTACATATATGTATATATATATATATATATATATATATATATATATATATATATATATATATATATATATAAAACATCATAATGACATTATTGAAGTTTTTTAAGGAGAGACAAATCTCCTTTTTTAACCTTACTCTACTGTACCAATTCTCTATAGTCTATTTATCTGTGCGAGGAACTTATCGGACGTAGTAAGGGGGGGGGGGACCACTGCGGCAGAAAGTGAAACTTATTAGTAAATAAATGGTACCTAACCTAACCTAACCTAACCCACCCCGCCCACCCATACATGTAAAGTAAAGTGGTGATGTATGGGTGTACCATTGTACCATTAGTACCATTGTACGTGTATGGATGGGTGGATGGGTTAGTACCATTGTACGTGTGTGGGTGGGCGAGTGGCTTAATATCATTGTACGTATGTGGGTGGATTAATACCATTGTACGTGTATAGGTGGGCGGGTGGATTAATACCATTATACGTGTATAGGCGGCGGGTGGTCTAGTATCATTCTACGTGTATGGGTGGGTGGGTGGATCAGTACGAAAGGACTCAAACACAACAGTTATATTAAATTTTTATTTCTTGTTCGTGTAAATTTTTAATACCAATACCACTGTACATGTATGGGTGGGCGGGTGGGTCAATAACTGTACGTGTATGGGTGGGCGGGTGGGTAAACACCACTGTACACTTATGGGTGGGTGGGTGGGTCAATACCACTGTACGTGTATGGGTGGGCGGGTGGGTAAACACCACTGTACATGTATGGGTGGGCGGGTGGGTCAATACCACTCTATGTGTATGGGTGGGCGGGTGGGTCAATACCACTCTATGTGTATGGGTATGCGGGTGGGTCAATACCCTGTACGTGTATGGGTGGGTAAACACCACTGTACATGTATGGGTGGGCAGGTGGGTTATTCGAAATTTATGTTATGAATGTCCGCACACAGCCATATTTATTGCGGATTTTTGTTTGGGGCAGGAAATCAGATGTACCTTCTAAATATGTACGCAAATCCATATTCTAAATGTCAAATGTTGAATTGGCTCAAACTTTCCTCCATATTAAACACTAAAAAAAATCATAATTTTGAAAATTACCAGTTTGATTCCCAAATATGTTTTTTGCCATAACTCAATATTTGACATTACTATCACATCTGAGGGTGTAAACAGCGCAGAGATACGCACTGCTGGTGGCTGACCACTAGGATCGCTAGCATCGCGCTTATCACTATTACATAATGTAGCGTTGTGACTATGTTATTAGACTGTTTCGGTATCTTAATTATTTATCCCAGTAATTCAGCCCCCAGTGATTCAGTGTCATTAAAATAAAAAATACTGACAAACTCAAGAGAAACGATCTTTTCTAATACTTGTTAATTTATTGAGGTGATATTTAATAATTCCGATATCAGTAATACAGCTGTGGTTATGAATGCCACAAAAATATCTTAGTAATAAATAAATGAAGATAAAATATGTTACAAAGGGTAAAATAAATAAACTATATTAAACTTGTAGTTTGGGTGTATTATTTAACATTGTAATATTGTTTAAACTTTTTTTATTTTAAAGCTCGATGAAATGAATGTGTACATAAAAAGCACTTTTTTTTAATTTAGAAACGCTGAAAATGATGGTCATATATATAAGAGTACATTTAAAAAAAGTTCATTTCTCGACTGCATTAAGTATATACAAAAGGAACTTTTCAGTCTGTATGATTTGGCAGCAATTAGTTGGACGGTTATCTTGCAGTTTCTTGCCACCAAACAACATTTGAAAACTTTGCCTAAAACGAGTCAAGAATTGGCAACATTTTCAAGATATGTGCTTTTTTTTTATTCTGCGGAAAGTACGGATTTTACCGAAGAATAATAAAAACAATTTCACAACTTTTAGTTTTTTTGAAAAATTTCCGTTAATTTAAATGATATTTCATAATATTTCTGTCCATTTGGTGTATTTTTTACGCTAAATATAGTTATAGCAATACAGCAATAACAATAATAGCGCTTTTTTGCAACAGTATTTCTCTAGATATAATGGAAAAGTACTTTCACGATGAATCGCAATTAGCAGCCAACGATTAATTTGACTGTTTTCAATTAAAAAAAAAAAAAACTTAAGTCTGAGAACGTAATGTAAATTTTGTAAAGTAGAAAATAAAAAACCTAACATAAGTGCCACTTAAATTTCTAGGTCTAAATATGTACAAATGTAAATATTAATCATCCAGTACTATAAACATACAAAATAATTGTATTCAGAGAAAACAATTACTAAAATAAGTAAATTTTGTAATTTTATTTAAAAATACAATTATATCCTTAACCTTGCACTACCCTTTCTCCATAGATTGTAGGTATTTGCAGAAAACTTACAGACTGAGAAAGGGAGAGAACCAGTTCAGTGCAAGGTCAACATTATTGATAAAATGCGTCAAGGCAAGGCTAGGATTCAAACTTGCGCCCCCACAGGTTTGGCCTGAAAACTCAGGTCCATCCCTGACGCCTTAATATCCGTAATAAAAGTTTGGAGACTCGAGTTTGGAAGCTTATATAACAATATAAACTTCAACCTCTTCCGATCAGCTTAGAAAAATTTATTTTACAGAATCTACAAGAACTGTTTTGGTAGTGTGATAAAAAATTTGAAACTTTAAAATTTTATTTCCAATGACATGGCCTATCATGTATTAAATTTTTATCAAAATATATGAACAGGGTTTTTATGAGCAATTTTTCAAAGTTGAGATTTGAGATTTTTCAAAGAGTGAAAAATCGTGTATTTTTTTCGTTCATCAAGTAGTATAAACCTTTTTGTTCACACCAACCAATGCACAGTAACATTACGAAAATATTGGCACAAGTTCAATCAACATAGCTTTATTGGTTTAATTTCTGGAAGCTTCCAAACTCTAGCCTCCAAACTTTTGTTATGGACAGTAGACCACTCGGCCACCCATTTAGAAGAATTTAAACAGTCAGAGAGGGATGGGAATGTTGTTTGTGTAAAATATGTTATAACACATCACTAATATATAGTGACTTGTTGTTATTGACCCAGCCACGAGGCGGTCTCTTGGCTCAAAGCCGGAAATGGTCCATTGATTCCCTGTCCTTCATCCCCATGTTTTTGCTCTTAAATTATTTCTTGCCCCTGTGTTGTTAGAGGGTAAATGTAACTGCACAAATTGTATACTAACCACAATCATTCTGAAGGAAACCCTAGAATGGTGTGAGAAAAATATCAGTTTGTAAGTTATGTAAAAAAGGTTTTTACTGTAACACAACTTAAATTTTTTTTTTATATTTTAGACACTTATAAAATTGGTGAATATGCTCTAGGTGAAGCCATCTTAGAGGGGAAAATGGCTTAAACTGTGTTGATCCTAATATTTAAGGCAATCTTTCTTATTATCGTGTAATGATAAAATGTAGTTTAGCTAATGCCTAGTAATGGAAGAGTAATTAATTAATTAATACTTATTGTATACAACTTATATGAAGGTTATGCGAGAAATCCAATCCAACCACTCATACACGAACATTGATGATGATCCACCCGCCCATTCACGTAAAGTAACAATGACCCATCCGCCCTCCCATACACGTGCAATGATGACTCACCCACCCTCCTATACACGTAGAGTGCTAATGGACACCCACCCCTTTAAACACGCACAGTCATCATGACCCATCCACCCTCCTATACAGAATGCTAATGGGCACCCACCCTTTAAACACGCACAGTGATGATGACCCACCCACTCTCCTATACACGTAGAGTGCTAATGGACACCCACCCCTTTATACACGCACAGTGATGATGGCCCACCCACCCTCCCATACACATTCACAGTGTTGATTAGTACCAAATAATCAGCACTGTATGTGTATGGGATGGGAGTGATTGTTTACATACTACAAGATTTGTTTGTAGTTAAATTACATTTCATTATTATGTCGGTCCTGGATTAAGTAATGACCTGTCATTAAAAACTGCTTTGTTACACTAAAGGATTAATACGTTGTAAAAATGCAAATTAAGCCACATTACTGACACTTGTGGAATATAATTTACTATAAAACTATTTAGGAATTATATATATAGGGGAAGTTTAGTTTTTAAAATTCGTTAAATGATAAACACTAATGTACGAAAGTACTTTTCTGAATATATCAGTA
Organism: Stictocephala bisonia; assembly: GCA_035578905.1. Classification (NCBI taxonomy): domain Eukaryota; kingdom Metazoa; phylum Arthropoda; class Insecta; order Hemiptera; family Membracidae; genus Stictocephala; species Stictocephala bisonia. Next base: position 324,940 of record JAQJVL010000499.1, on the reverse strand, counting down.
GAATAACAAGTGTATTTCTTCTTTCTTCATGAACACTTACTGGGTGAACTTTGGCAAGCAGTCATTTTATTTTGTTATAACCTTTTTTTTAAACTGGGATTGTAAAATGAGTCTCAAGAAGCTAGTTTATAGTGGATTTCTTAGAGAGATCTCTAATTATTATTTTATTGAACTTAACTGTTTTGTGTTCTGTCCCAATTTATTTTAAAGAGTGTAGTTCTTGGGGTATTTTCAGCATTTAATTTTAATAAAGAGCCACCCTATCTCACCATCAGGATTCGGTGTAATTTGTAACTTACACAATTTTGTTAACTAGTTTCACTTTTGTCAATTATGTTTGTCGTCTGTTTATACCTCTGTACGTATGTGAATGGGTAGATGGGTCAAAACCAATGCACAGGTAAGTGGGTCAGTATTTTTTTGGCCTAAGTTGTATTTTTCGTTCCCTCCTGAATTGAAATATTGTCTCATTTTTATTCTTTACTTCCACTCTCGGAGGGGCTTGGTTTGTGCAAAGGTGAGTTTCAAAAGACTGAATATTGATTGAAAGAAACTAATAATTATCGATTGAGAAATATGGCTATTTGTGTTCCATACATAGAATTTTAAGAATTCTTGCACAAGAGATAGCATGATTTATGTACATGAAAGGAATAATAAACTCATAGCAATTTAATTTTTTTGCAGATTCATCATATGCTATTATTTTGATAAAAATAACTTAATAGTTATTTTTTAACTATTAAGTTATTTTTAATACCACTGTACGTGTATGGGTGGGTGGGTCAATCATATAAGAATAAAAAGAAAAATAAGAATTGCAAGAAACGAGTACTGGTTGAGATGTATCAGTGTTGAATTTTAGTTTTGAGTGAAGTCATGTTAGGTTAGGTTAGGTTACGTTACGTTACTACGTATTCTGATTTACTATTTTACTGCCATATGGTATGTATAGCCTTTAACAGCTACATTCTGGTCTTTGGATAATCCTATTGGCCTATGTATTAGTTATTGAACTGGCATTTATATGATATCATTCGGCCTATAAATGCCTCCTAAAGATCCCATGTTATTCAAATGGAGAATCTGAATTGTTTACAAAAAACATATGACTGTGTGGTTTAATGTAGTTTCACATGCCATAAGCAGATTGAAGTTCTCACAACAACAGTACTGTATATGTTTTGATTTATTGTAGTTCTACATTTCACCTTGAGAGTGTAGCACACTACTTTTACTTGATCAGGTGATCTGTATTTGGTGTTAACATTTTTTCCTCGGTAATTAAAACATGTGGTGAAGCGTGAAAATAAAAAATTAATGATTATTTGTTTTGCAGTTTACTTTTTATGAAAATCAAAGGCGAGACAACGTCCGCCGGGTTCAGCTAGTATATATATGTTTGAAGTTTATGCGCTGCCAAACCATCCAACCGATCGCCATGAAACTTTAGAATGTTGTCCTGTATACTCCCGAGATGGTTTCTGTGAAGCTTGATGCAGATCCGTCCACAGGGTCCCGCCCCACGAGCTCCTAAAGATCCCATGTTATTCAAATGGAGAATTGTATACAAAAAACATATGACTGTGTGGTTTAATGTAGTTTCACATGCCATAAGCAGATTGGAGTTCTCACAACAACAGTACTGTATATGTTTTGATTTATTGTAGTTCTACATTTCACCTTGAGAGTGTAGCACACACTACTTTTACTTGATCAGGTGATCTGTATTTGGTGTTAACCTTTTTTCCTCGGTAATTAAAACATGTGGTGAAACGTGAAAATAAATAATAAATAATTATTTGTTTTGCAGTTTACTTTATATGACATGCCTCCTAAAAAGTGTGAAAAAAATGTTGCAAATGTTATAGGTCTGTTAAAAATATTTCATATTATAATATATAATTGGGTGCAATCGTAAATCTTTGAATATTCTTTAATTTGTTGGAATATTTACTTATATTTTTATTGCAAGTTTCAAACTCAATATTATGACCGGCGAAGCGGGCGGGTACAGCTAGTACGTAATAAAAACTGTGTAGTAAGTAATGTAATATTCTTTTACCTTTAAAAATAATAATCAGACAAAATAATTATTCTTAAAGCAGTTCACACAGAATATCGGTCGATTCATTATAAGGTAGTGTTTCAGACAAGAGGTCCCAAGCGTTTGTATTGTTAATGCTACTATGGTGCAATATGACGTCACACAGAGGCTGTCAGACACGGCCCAGGGACATGGACTACGTACATAGGACAGTTACGTCATTCGGATATTCTGTCTGACAGCTAGTAGTATGTTATAACAACGAACGCAATGTATTTATGGTCATTTTGTTGTTGACTGATCGAATCTTTGTCGATATTTCTTAGGTGGAATATTTATCAGGTTTAGGTAGAATCCGGACCATGCACTGTGTGGTCCATGTTGGTTTTAAGAAGACCGAGTATAGAACATGTAGCCTATAATCTCCACAACACTGGCCCCAAGAAAGTGGATTACAGCACTGCGTCACTAGTTTAGTTATACTTTTTCATAACATAATGTACTCATATTCAGGGAATTTACATTCCATCTTGATGCATATGATTGGTCTCCTTACACAAACTTGTTTATTGTCATTTTTCAACACAACATACTGCTTATTGGAATGTATGGAATAAGAATAAACAAGTACATATAAAAACAGTTTTTTAACATTCGAAGCACTCAGCAGGGTCACGTTTTTTCGTAAAAATTATAGATAGACATATTGTTTTCTTTTTAATTCTAATTTGTCAAAGAAAAAAATAACTAAATAGTATATGTCTGTAGTTTACCTAAAAATACATGTTTTATTTCCAAATTTTGGGTACTTTATACAGGGTGTTTGGGAAATCTTTAGCCAAACTTTGGAATTTAGTTCTGGATATGAAAACAAACAAAAAAGTCAAATAACAGTATAGTCTATCTCACTTCGTTAACTGTCGGTCCGTGATTTTTATTGAAAAAAAGCCAACTCAGGAAACATAAATGCCACAGATTTCATATTTTGAAATTTTAGTAAGACTGATAGCACCTAAAATTACAACTATTTTCGGTGTTTTTTGTTCATTATTTTGGAAATCAGATGAGTTTTCAACGTCCACTAAGTAAAGTTAACATTGAACTTTCCCCTGATTTCTGCATTTCCTTACCTACCTCCAAGTTGTGTTTTCTGGTTGTAAAAATACTCTTGTAATACTCTTTCTAAAATTGAAATTTATTTCCTAATCTTCACAAGTTAATTATGATACATTTCTTAAATCCCAAGCTTTTTGAATAATTAAAAAAAAACCCCCCAAGTATATAACGCCAAAAGACTGAATATACAGGGTTTAACTAAAAGGTATCCCAGCTTTATATTTTAGTATTCTACAACTAATCTAGAGCGGTAAATGAAGGATAACATTTTATCTAATTCCGATCCGTTTAGTGTCTATATGCTGTGTTTTTTACAAAAAAATGAATAACGCGAGAAAAATTTAACTGACTGACTTGAAATATTTCATATTTCTTTACATTAACACTATCAAACGGTACAAAAGTAGCCATTGCGTTAACTTTTGCCATAAAAAAATGGCGGGAGTTTAACGTTTTTAAATAGCAGTACCTTGTAAAGCTGTTAGATTCATAAATTTTACACTAGTACAATAAGTTTTAGCTAATGTTATTAAAAATAGATTGATATATTAATTAATATTGTAACGCTTTTATTAGTAGAGGATGGATAGAAAATGTATTTTACAGCACCCAGTGATTGTTATTTTTAAAGGCAGAAAAAAATATTTTAAGTTAGAATCTAATTAAAGTCCACAACAATGGCATTTTTATTCTATACCGTTATGACCTTTATCATTCGTAATGTCAAGAGTTGTAGAGTTTCCACGATGAAAGTTCACAGTTCAAAAGCTAATGTTAAATAAATAATCCAATAACTGTAATAACTGTCGAGTTCTGCTCACTGGGCCCGAAGACAAACAAACCCTTTGCCTAAAATTTAAAATAATCACTGACTTGGAAAATATTAAATGATTTGTTAAAAAAAAAATTGACGTACAAATTATTGTCAAGATTACTATATGAAAATTACTTATTTACATTTTATGAAGTGTATACCCATAAATATAATCGGTGGTAGTCAACTTCACCGTATGTTTACGGTGGGGTGGGTGTGTCAATACCACGTTACATGTATGGTTGGGTGGGTGAGTCAATACCACGTTAGTGTGTGGATTACACTGATTATGTGTACAATTATGTGTATGGATGAAGGGAAATAAAATCCATTTACTGTCATTTTTAAATACCTTGATCTACTCAATTTTATGTAAGGATTCGACTTGTGCTTCCTATCCACTGATATTTCACTTGGCCAATATCTCTAGACTAGCTATGAAGTTGTTTGTGTTTATACTTACATGGCAGAAGAGGCACGGCGTCGTTGTAATGCCACCAGGTTGAGGTCTCTAGCGGCGATGGTGGCTGGGTCATACCCTAGCCTCAGAAGGGTGGCGAGACGTTCCACACAAAGAGATTTAGAGCGGTCCCTGCCGGAGGCGGCTAGGAACGCTTGGCGCTGTTCCTCCAGACGTTTGCTTTTATCCCCGCGGAGTCGAGAGATAATCTTCACACACAAGAAACCACCCTCACTCTTACTGGATTCATTTAATTATTCACTAATAAAGTGTTACAACAGTAATCGTACGACGTATGGTGCACAACGGTTTTTTAATATCAAGGTCTTATTTTCCACGTTTCACATCCGTACATACCTTCATGATTCGTTAGTTCACTTCCAGACTTATCTTCTTGCTAATGAGTAGATTCTTTCTTAGATTGAATGCAATTTTAGACTGCTGTATTCTACTCACAATTGCTTTCCGGCTTCTACAATCCCTTGATATTTTGCTTCCTAAATAGGTAAAGTCCTCCACCTCTTCTAACTCCTCACTTCCAATTCTCAAACCTAGATGTTCCTGTTCTTCCTTAGCTCTATATACCATTATTTAGTCTTTCTTTTGTTTATTCTCATACCATATTGATTGCATAAAATCAGTTCCGTTTTGCTGAAGACTCTTTCGTGATCACTTTTTGTATCTGTGATCACAACAATATCATATGCATAACGCAACATGTCTAACCTCTGTCCATTAATTTTGATTCCCACCTCACATTATTTTACTTTAATTATAATTTTTTCAAACACTCAGGATTCTAAATATTAATAGCCGACATCTCTTGCTTCACTGCAGAGTGGTTCTCTACACTTGCATACCCTTCCTTTCGTTGTTCTCTCTTAACCATCACATCGAAATAATATATCAGCCTGCTTTATAGATAACAAAGTTTTATAGTCTAGAAAACCTTCCAAGTCTACTTCATGGGATGCAAAGAGGTCAGTCATGCCAGAAATAGTAAACATGACCTTAAACATTTCAAAATGAATACCAAATCAGCCAAACTTTTGTGTAATGTTTATGATTATTGTATTAGATGTTTGAGGTAAAATTTTTAATTAAAAGAATACCAATGTTACTCTAATTGAAAATAAGAAATTTTGACGGACTGTTTCTAAACCTTAGATATGGAGTTTCGAAAAATCCTTTCTTAGTGGGTCCATAAATGACACAAAATCTAACTTCCTCCATGTTTCATCAAAATCTGTTTAGTCTTTCTGGATATTTCGTGTTAAGTGAGTACATAGTTTTTGGATTTCACATATTGAGATATACGAGTACATGACGTGCAACATCCGCTTAAATAATCTAAAGTGTACTAATAATGAAATAAACCTCTAAAATTGGACTTAAGACAATATTTACCGAGTGATGTTAACATTGGCACTGGTGGCGCAGTGCTGTAACCCAACTACTTGAGGACAAAGGGTTGAGGAAATTGTAGGCGATATGCTCTATGCTCAGTCCTCTTAATACCGACACGGCGTCCGCTCAATGGTTACCATCGACTTGAAAACTACGAGAGAAGTCTGGGGTTGCAATATTGGATGGTAGTCAGGGTTCGGATGTTGTGTAGGGAAGAGAACTGAGTGTCAGACCTGTCAGTTAGCTGAAAATCAGACCTACACTACGTGGTTCGGATTCCACGTAAAGCTGTAGGTCCCATCGTTTCACTGACTATTGGGCCATTAATAAATAGACCTTTCTGACCTAAGTCGAACTCAGATAGTAACAATGACTACACTCATTCATCTACCCTCATTCACCCCTTATCTCTACGATCGGCGTCTTAGCATTGAATAACAAATAATTATTCATCTGCACCAATTATTTGTATTTTATGCAGTCATTGTAACGTAATAATGTGACAAAACATAAAGAACTCAAAGACCATATTTGGTTGTAGTATTGGGAAATAGTCAACATATTGACGAAGCATCAGTTTTTTCCAAAGTAAGAACATGTATTATATGATATTAGTTTTTATAAAAAGAACTCAATGAAATGGAAATGGTTTTATACAGTATTTATTCTCTCTTTTGGTAAATTTGAACTATTAAAATATTTTAAGAATTTTTTCTCCATGACGAGGCTGATTTTAATAGACATACCTACCATGTTAGAGATATTTAAACTATGTTAGAGATATTTAAACAGAACGTTTTATAGATTTACAATATACAGGCTGTCACGAAGTAAAGTGCCAAACTTTGGGAAATGGGTTTATAGGTCAAAATAAAAAAAATCAACTATAACATTTTTCACACAAAAATGCTTCGTTTACCAGATAGTCCCCCATTTGTTTTTTTCACAAAAGAATTTTCATCTCCAAGTGGGCCCAACCAATCCTTATGAAACTCGCTATGCATGTTTCAATAATGAAAGACTAGTGATGAGACGAGTCGAGAACTAGAGCGACTCGAGTCAATTGTACTCGACTACACACCTAACTCGAATACTGGTCTCGAGTGCAAAGTACTCGGACTCGATGTCCTCGTCGTGGTTGAGGGGTGGGGAGCGTAGCGCTGTTCGAGTCCGAGTTTGGACTCAACAAATTACAAATTGACAAGATCGAGTCTTGGAACGCTTGTTTAGTTTCTGTAACAATTCATGAGACCGAGTCCACGGTTAAAACTCTAGTACGAGTACAGACCTAACGTAACTCAATTAAATTTTGTAACTTTATAAAACTCAGTAGGCTACAAGTAAACGTCACACAACACAAATTTATAACAATATAAGCACAAAATGCACAAATATATTACAGTACAAGTATAAAATGCACAAATATTATGGTGATCGATTTCGGCGAACCATGTTCACCTTCCTCAGACCAGAGGGATTCACAAAAGAATGGAATTGGGAAAATGTATGTAATAATTTTAGATCACGATAGTAATTTATTATTTTTAATGATATTAACCATTTATAAAACAAACCTAACAGTTAACCATTCTAGATGTTACAATACAACATTAATTACTAAATGAAAACCTAAACAAATGAACATAACCTAAAAACGTTCTAATCCTCCGTTTCCATATTCGTGATACTTCGTCAATAATCGGGAGATTTCGGACCGAGTCCAATATGTGATTGCTGATTGGATAGCCTACAAAAACCTAAGCCAATCATACAGCTCGGTTTGACTCGGTCTCGTACTCGATAGATGAAGGCAATACCACCGAGTCCTGTATGCAATAGCTACAGGACATCTTTACGTTTGTCTGTATGCAATAGCATCGTGCCCGTCCGAGTTCACTTATTCTGACTCGAGTCTGATGTGAACTGGACTCGAGAACATACGAGTACTTGCTGGATTCGAGTCCAGCGAGTACTTCGTACTCGCGTCGTCTCATCACTAATAGAGACCCACTAAGAATGGATTTATTGGAATTCCGTGCCTCGAAAAGGGGTAGAAACAGCCTCTCAACTTTTTCTTTTTTTTTCTCTTAAAGAGTAACATTGGCAATAATTTAGTAATTCATATCAAACAGCTGATATAAAAAACATAAAGATCGGCTTAAGTTGTTCTCATTATGAAATGTTTAACGTAATTTATACTAAGTGTGACATGATTGCACTACTTTGAATCTCCCTAAAGCAGACGTATAGAGTTTTCTAATCTTTGTTATCTAGGTATAAATGGGAGTGGGCTGAGCTTTTGTATTTATGTGATAGTTAGAGAGAACCGTGGAGGGAAGGTTAGGCAAGCAAGCGTAGAGAACCACCCACAGTAAGATAAGGACTGTCGACTAGTCTCTTATGTTAACTAAATCATAATATAGATAGATAGGTAATGGTAATAGCTTATGTGTTACATGTTTTGTTATTATTTCTTTAACAACAGTTGTTTTATAAACTGTCTATAAAAGTTACAAAATAATAGTTGAATGAAAGGAAATATTGAAGTGATTCTGACTGTGGAAACTGTAGTGAGTATTTATTATTAAGATGATAAGTAGTTTAAGTTTAAAAATTTATATAAAAAAATATATAAACTTATATTTGTCGTAACTATACATTTCATAAGCATTACAGCGTGACCTAGTAATTAATTTCACGACCTCTGTTCTGCCAAGAAAATATCGTTTCAGGAAATTAAGATGAACTTTTTTTGAAAAGTTAAAACTCTGAGATTTGTAATACTTATATAAAACGTTTCTATCAACCATGTATTAGAATGTAAATGCGATAAAATAACAGAGTTTTGAGTAATACTAGTGTAAAGTTTATGCACAGCGAAAACTTTTTAAAATTCCGGTACTTTTTTGTTCAAATTAGGATTAAATTTAATACAACTTAAAAAAAGAAAAAAGGAAAATACATAACGTTCAATCAAACTAGAAAGACAATGGTGTGATTGGATTGTTCTTAGGTCTCATAATAAACAACCTCCAAACACGGGTGTAATTTCTGCGACGACTGTGGATGTTTCTCACCTCTTCAAATCTTCTCCAACAATCAACTATATAACGAAACTTTTTCGTACTTCAATAAACCAGAATATAATAATACCATTGTTTATACACCAGTATACAAATAGTCGTATGTCAATAGACCAAATTGCACGATACGCATTCAAGAAATTCGACTTGTGGAAAAATGCTATACTTTTTATCTTCCACAATGCCACATTACTTACTTATTATATTACAAGCAATGGCTTGATTAATTTGTTTCCGGTTAGTTGTATTTTATCACGTTATTACGATAAACTATTATCACGAATTAATCATAGAGTGTGGTTTTACTCAGCCAGTTTGAATATATATTAATAGCCTATACCTCCTAATTACAACTTACAATGACAAACTTATAACGAGAAAAATACATATTATAAAATATATGTATAATAAATTAACGTTTAATTAGAATAAAGGTCTGTGTCTCAGCGATACCACTGAGGATGCCACATCACAACATGGGATACATGTCTGGCTATCTTAAACATAATGTACATAGCACCTTGTCACGGATGTCACCGGAAAATATAGATTCTAGTTATGACGCCGGCCGCTTGCCTAATTAAGTTCTAAGGTTAATGTTTTAAGGTTAAACTTCCCATGCCGAGTAAATAAAAAAAATACTAGAAAATACACGGGAATTTTTTCTTTTGCCCAAATTTTGCGATTTAATCAATGACATTACAATATTGGAAGTAAAAAAGATAAAAGTTAGAAAATAACTTAGTCTACTAAACAACTGAGTAAGTTAGTTTATTGATTTATTTAATAATTGTTAAGCGTTTATTTTTAAAGGTAAAAATGAATCCAGTAGAGTGAAGTAATACCTCAGTAAACATGTTTGTTTGTACGAGATGTCAAATTAACAATAAAGAAGCAATGACATCTCATCGGCAAACACGCGACACCTGGTCTAATGACAGGCGACAACGCAGTTACTCCATGGCACGCACTACCGAAACTGGCGGTTGCCGCACTGGCTGTCAGCTGTTCTTGAGAACAGCTTATAGAAGCCGCGCAGGCGCGAGTTTTTCCCGCTCTGCAGTCTATCACATGTTTAGCGTTATTTTATGTCTGCAAGACTCCTATTGTAGAGATATGTTTGATATAAATTGAAAATGAGTGTGATGACTGAAGATGAGTGATTATTCAATTTTATTCATAATTAAGATCGTATAGATATGGGCGAATATGAAGATCGATGCGTGTGATGAGTGTAGATGGACGAGTGTAGTCATTGTTACTAAATGAAGATGACTGTTCCTTAGAAATAGCAATATATTAATAGACCATTAGTCAGGGCATCTAAGACTTTGTGTGATTTACATTGATAATTTTGTATAAAGAAAGCCCATCAATATAATTCTATAAAAAGTGTTAATTATTATTTGAACTAAAACACATAGCGAGTAAGATCAAAAACAAAGCGTTGCACGTACACTTTAGGCTGTCCTCAAACAGCTAAAATTGACTAAGGGTTGAAGAGTGTCCCTGGAAAGCAAGTGGAAGAGGGGAAGGGTAGGCAAATCTTAATATGAGTAGTTTTTCACAATGGTTTTGAGTTTTTTTTACATTCTCCCATATACGTTAGCATAGAGAGGATCGTACAACCTTTTTTTTCAAGTTGGTCTAAAAATTTATTTTAGGACCCTCTGAACCCAATAAATTGTTAAAAAAAATTGTTGGTGTCTGTCCGTATGTGTCTATCTGTGTGTATGTGCATTTCACTGGAGATCAAACGGATGAATTGAATTTTATGAAATTTGGTATGTAGGTGTATTTAGGCAATATCGCCAAACTGGTTTTTCACTTTTTTGAAATTTTAGTTTTTTTTATTTGTATGGGCAAAAAAACCAAATAATGGAATTTTATAAAAACTGCTCTAACAATATCAATAAAATTTTCAGGAAAGGTGTAAGTTACAATTTTAAAAGTGTTAGTAAAATTGCATGTCCTTAACTTTAACAATATTTTATTGCAGTTATTAAATTTTTTATATGCAAAAGCATTTTTTTACAAAATGCAAATTTTTCAAGCTTTATTCTAAAGAGTTCGATAGCATTTTAAGTATATATGCAAATTACAACCAAACTAATTTTAGTTACCACCCCAATCAGTTGGGGATGGAGGCCGAAGGCCGGAAGCCACAAATCAAGTTGTTGAAGCTGTTTACATCTGGGTATGTAATTAATTGACCAGCTGTTTTTGAATATTGTTTTACATACTTTTATTTAAATAAAATAAGTGTTTTGTATGTACATTCCTTAGAAATGTAGGTAATGAACATATGTTTTTATTTAAGCGTGTTTTTACATCCTTTCATTTTAATTCAATACAACAATATATTCATATTGTAGCCTACATTAACTTGTGAATTGAAGCAAACTATTATTATATAGTTTAATGGTGGTATTTTTAGCGTTGGTTTGGTTACTTATGATTACCAATAAGTAAATAAAATTAATTGTTAACTATAAAATAAATGTAAACATTAGTGCGTGATTGATATTACTGTTTCTTTAACAAGATTTGTACATTTTTTAAACAATCTGACATAACAAAAGGAAAGGGAGAAAGTTTGTGCCAGTCACCTGGTACCATTATACATATCTATATCTTTTACACACATTTATCTTTTTGAATTACGCATTTCTATATAAAAACAATACTATACAAAAAATAACTACATAATAATAGTATTAAATACATTTAGATTTTATTTTAAATAGATTTAAAAAATAAATATATATAAATGAAAGTTAATTACAATAATCTTTGTTTGCAAATTAAAGGAATGACATTATTGACAAAGTTATAGTTAATTGCAGTTTATTTTTACAGCTAAGTTAAATTATTACTATTATGACTAACAATAATTACAAATACGAAAAATTAGTTAATGAAGATTTTCTTTTTGAAAATGCATCTATATTGAACAATATATTTATTTTATTTTAATAAATACCTTTATATTATACAATTTATTCTTCAATTGCCTGAAATAGAATTTATTTTAAATATACCATTGGAATATGAGCTAATATTCTTTTCAATTGCGTTAAAAAAAGATCCTACAATATGACTACTGTGTGTTTTGCTTAAACGAAAATGAAAAAGTAAGCACAGCTTTCATACGAGTGTTTCAACCAGGAACTGTACGTATGGAATTTGGTAAATTTGGATTTTCAGTGGTAAATTTAGGTTCAATATTGACGAATTTATCAATTTAATCTAATCATATTGGGTAATTTATCTTTCAAAGCTATTATTAAAATGAAACACTTTAACTTTGACAACTTATTATTAATAAAAATAAATACGCTTCAATTGCTATGTGGACTTATAAATAAACAAGTAAATATCATCTCAGAAGGTATTACAATAGAACTTACCTTTTCAGATAAAGTAGATACAAATACTACTCCAGTACAATAGAATTTTTTTAATCTATCCCTATAGTAAGCTATACCTATGTGAAACAATGAAAATTAAATGTAACAATAAGATTCGTAGAATTGTTTTAAATGTATCGCAATAACTTGGCTTGGAAATCAATAGTGTTACGTGTTTCAGGAAATAATACCGTAGAATTTTAATATGCCATTGATTTACACTCGAAAATACGGGTAAATCAATAACCAGGGGAACTAAGGGACCAACAACTTTACGTGAAACCGAACCACATAATTTTTGCCTAATTTTCAGCTGACTGACAAGCACGATACTCATTTCTCCTCCCTACACAACATCTGAACCTTGACTATCACCCAAAATAGACACCTCAGAATATATATATATTTTCATGTATCTTTGTATAATGTATTTTATTATAAAATAGGATAGAGTATTTCAATTCACTCAACAATGCCAACTACAAACACCAATGTATTATCAAACTATGTATAATGCATATGTTTTGACAGACGAAATTATTCAACATTAAAATGGTTATCTAGATAACAGTTCACTCGACCAAAACGCGTTTTATGTTCAGTAAAGCCTTCAACAACGGTTCATTCATGAATAAACAGCTTTGGCCGCAATTATTAATTATTCATTATTCATGACGAAGGGCCGCTGTCAGACTCGACATGACACATGAACTGGTCGACAGTGACGGCCGGTTATTACACACATCGGTGGGTGGGGTAATATGTTTTATATGTTAATACTTTGTTTTATATTTTAATGTGTTATATGTCATAAATGATGCAGTCACACAAAACATGCTACAAGCCTTCCTTTAGGGTTCAGGCGCTCAGTTGAACGCTCCAAAGAATTTAGTTCTAGATTTTATTGCAACTGTTACTAGGAGCAGAAAAGAGCCTCACTAACACACACATATTCCCCTCCCTCCCCCTCTCTCTCCTTGCCACCTCTCGCATATTGTCAAAAGTGCACAACTCACTTGTATGTGGTAAACTCTGTCCATGAGTTGTTGTATATTATTAATATACTCTTTCAGCCAAAGTTAATTGTACAAATTTCAGTTAAAAAATTGTAAACCTGTAATTCATAGAACAGTAATTGATTACAGTTTAAAAAAATGTTATTATACACTAGGTGTGTTTCCCACAATAGTCTCAGAATGTCAATAAAAAATATCACACGGTTTCTGATTGAGTTATGACATAGAAAAGCAAATTAGGCAATTTAGGTAGGTTGCTTTAACTCCATAAAGATTTTTTTTTTCAAACTTTCCCTCAAGTCATTTATTACTTCCAGAAAGACTAACACTTTTATTTTAAAACAACTTTTGATCTAACATCACTGAAATGTAAGAATAGAACACTTTCATCTGTGTCAAGAAAATTCAAATAGTTCATGCCGTGAATCAATAGTAATATAAACAACTTATATTAGACATTTTTTGCCAATTTATGCTTGAAAATTTAAATTAATTGTAACTTATAATAGATTGTATCTTACAGAAGAAAAAAAATATAAAACAATATGGCATAATTTAAAAAATGAATAGATTAACGACTTATAGGTTTGTATGTTTGGAAAATAGCATCTCTAGGTAACTTAATAATTTGAAGTAAATGTTACTTGCATACATTGCTATTCAGTTGTACGTTATGTAAAGTGATTACATAACATACACTATTTCCTAGTGATAGAAAATAGCTATGCAGGTGGATTTCAGTAAAACTAAATTTAATGAACTTAGGTTTTATTATTATTCTCTTGAATTAAATAAGCCAAAACATTCTAAATAATTTACTTGATACTCCGTATCAGATTTAATCTTTACATCACGTCTCTTTTGAACGAGTAAAAGGTCTCTTCGATCCATGAACGAGTAAGGTCTCTTCCGTCCATGAACGAGTAATGTCTCTTCCGTCCATGAACGAATAATGTCTCTTCCGTCCATGAACGAATAATGTCTCTTCCGTCCATGATCGAGTAAGGTATCTTCCGTCCATGAACGAGTAAGTCCTCTTCCATCCATGAACGAGTAAGGTCTCTTCCGTCCGTGAACGAGTAAGGCCTCTTCCGTCCATGAACGAGTAAGGTCCCCTCCATCCATGAACAAGTAAGGTTCCTTTCCATCCATGAACGAGTAAGGTTCCTTCCATCCATGAACGAGTAAGTTTCCTTCCGTCCATGAACCAGTAAGGTATCTTCCGTCCATGAACGAGTAAGGTCTCTTCCGTCCGTGAACGAGTAAGGCCTCTTCCATCCATGAACGAGTAAGGCCTCTTACGTCCATGAACTAGTAAGGCTTCTTCCGTCCATGAACGAGTAGGGTTCCTTCCGTCCATGAACGAGTAAGGTCCCCTCCGTCCATGAACGAGTAAGGTCTCTTCCGTCCAAGAATGAGTAAGGTCCCTTCCGTCCCCAACTTTCCATTTCACTGGGGTGAGTTATAACGTTGGTAAAACGATACAGCTGCTGATAAGAAGAGAATGTGTACATTGCTAAACGTGTTTATAATTTACATAAAATATATTTACAAGTGCCAGATTATACGATAGTATACGAGTATTCGTTTTCAAACTAAGCTGTACGTTGTAAAGATAAGGCTAATGGTATTATTGTGTCAATTAAATGAATATAAAAATAACCACAGACTATAAATTTATCTATGAGAAGGGTTGATTATTATAAGTTGAAAAGAAATTGTAAAATGACTATTGATACTAAAACTGTAACAATTAGCGACGTTACGACTCTTACATATAACGATGCTGATCGTAAGTCTTGTGCAAGTTTTGCCGGAGTAGTGCCCAGTGGCTAAGACTTCGGACTGTAAAGGGGATGGTCCAAGGTTCGATTCCCCGACTGAGCTAACGGTTACTACTTCCCTCGTCGGATGAAGTTCTTCAGGCCCATGTGAAATGGCAGGTAAAATATTCTTTAAAAAAAGTAAAAAAAAATCCAATTAATTTCTTATTTACTTACATATTATTATTCACGAATAATAAAGGTACAAGTGAAATCACCTCATATTTTAGAAAATACGCAGTTTTTGTTAAAACTCGTTACTGCTTTAGTCAGTCATATAAACCAATATGTTCCATTATAAACAAGGGAAACTGTTTAACTGACTGCCAGTTTCGATGAAACGTATCCATTTTAATCAAAGCCTATTTACATCAACACGTGTGGCAATTTCCGGCACGTGTAGAGTTTTTGAGGTCCGTGATTTCCTGTTGTACTTGTCAAAACCAACTCTTTTTGTGATTCATCAAAATCACCGTGTCTTCTCGAGGAACGTTTACAAACGAGCAACATATTAGAGTCCTTGCCGCTATCAACCGTAAGGTCTGTAACCAGGTGCATTACTGTGTTTTTCAAGTAACAGATCTAAAAGTAAGTAGACATTCTTCCTTATAATTCATTAGTTATTGATTTATGTTGAATCATAAAAATTAATATAACTGGTCTTTTTAGAATGTTTTCACACTTAGTATAAATGTCCTACCCAGTCAAGAATGTACGATATTACATATGATTATTATTATTATCATTCATTATTCACTCATAAGACGCCGATCGTCAAGATCTGGGTGAATATGAGGAGCGAATGAATGTAGTTACTGTTATTAACTAAGGTCAACTGCTCCTCAGAAAGAGCTTTTTATTAATAGCCCAATAACAAGGGTAACTGAGAACGTACAGCTTTACGTGGAATCCGAACCACGCAGTATTGGTCTGATTTTCAGCTAACTGACAAGTCTGATACTCAGTTCTCTTCCCTACACAACATCTGAACTTGACTACTATCCTACATGGACACCCCAGACCTCTCTAGTAGTGTCCACGTCGATGGTAACCATTGAGCGGACACCATGTTGGTATTAAGAGGATCGATCATAGAGCCTATCACCTACAATCTCCACTATACTCTGTCCCTTATTCTATATACAAATTATATTACAAAGGTTTTATATTCAGTACTCATAATACTACACGGCGAACGCTCAATGGTTGCCATCAACGTGGATACTATTAGAGAAGTTTGGGGTGTCCATGTTGGGTGGTAGTCAGAATCTGGATGTTGTGTAGGGGAGGGAACCGAGTATGAGACTTGTCATTAGTTGAAAATCAGACCACCACTGCGTGGTTCGGATTCCACGTAAAGCTCTAGGTCCCTTAGTTGCCCTGGCTATTGGGAAATTAATAGATAACTCATTATGAGGAATAGTTGACCTTAGTTAGTAACAAGACTACACAGGTCATCTTCAATCATATTTCACTCATGTAATTATTTATATTCACCTTAAAATACATACAAGGATGTGTCGGCGTCTCATATCTGAATAACAAGTCAATAAATTAGCCTCATTAAGTAGTTGAACTAAAAATAGTCTATTTATTGTGAAACGAAAAACTCACACGTAAACAAGTGAAAAAGTCAGCCATTAATAAGGAAAACACATAGTAAGTATTGTAGTATTGTATTGTAGTAAATAATGCAAATTTATTTGATTTAATATAACAAGACAGTATATAAGATAAAAAAAGTAAATAGTTAAAAGACAATTAAAATAAGTACATAGTTAATTATTTATAATATATACTAGCTGAACTCGGCGGACGTTGTCTCGCCTTTCATTTTTCATTGTCATACCAAAATAAAGCAATAAAAGAATTATAGAAAAAAAACCATTATTTATTAAATGAGTGCAAGAGGGTAAACAATATTTTTGGTCTTCTTATTTGATGTATAAATATAACGGTTTTTTAGGAGGCATGTCATAAAATGTAAACTGCAAAACAAATAATTATTTATTTTTTATTTTCACGTTTCACCACATGTTTTAATTACCGAGGAAAAAATGTTAACACCAAATACAGATCACCTGATCAAGTAAAAGTAGTGTGTGCTACACTCTCAAGGTGAAATGTAGAACTACAATAAATCAAAACATAATATACAGTACTGTTGTTGTGAGAACTTCAATCTGCTTATGGCATGTGAAACTACATTATACCACACAGTCATATGTTTTTTGTAAACAATTCAGATTCTCCATTTGAATAACATGGGATCTTTAGGAGCCCGTGGGGCGGGACCCTGTGGACGGATATGCATCAAACTTCACAGAAACCATCTCGGGAGTATACAGGACAACATCCTAAAGGATGGACCATTTCATGGCGATCGGTTGGATGGTTTGGCAGCGCATAAACTTCAAACACACACACACACACACACATATATATATATACAAACATCCTCTTTTATAAATATAGATTAAAGTGTGTGGTTTTAAATAAAATATATTGGTAATAAACGAGAATTTTGAATAGGCACATTTTCACTTATATGAATCAGTTTTAATATAACAGATTCCTTAGGCATTTAAATATTTTAAAATTTCTTTGCTGATGTTATGGTTTGTTGTTAAGCAAAATTTAGCAACTGACGACTTTTCTTCTCCGTAATATTTTATGTGTGAATAATATATTTGAATCTATTTTAAAATTATTTCTGTCGGCCTCATGTAGTTTTCTTCACAATTATCACAATTAATTTCATACATTCATATTTTTTACTCATTTTCTCTTCAGCTTGTAATCGAATTAAGTCACTCTTGGCTATTTAATCATATTTTTTATGAAACCCATAACATGTGATTTTTTTAGTAAATACATACAGTATTTATTAAATACTTTTTTACTAATAAAACATATGACACATTTTGATTTAGAAGGCATCAGTTATCTTTTATTAATTACAATTATGTACATCCCTCTCTAAAACGAATATAATCAAGTGAGCCATAGTTTTATTTTACTTTTTATGTGGCAATACAATTTAATGTTATATTAATTGATATAGCTATACATAACCTAAGATGATCGATAATAAGTTCCAGCTTCTCAAAACGTCCGCTACAGCGCTTACGCTGCCTGTAAGCTGCTGCTGCATAGCGGAGAATGGCTGAACTATAAATACAATGTTTACTGCGTACACATTATTTTTGGTTAGTTGATTATTTTTATTGATAAGCCAAGATTTTAGAATAAATCTGATAGTAAAGCATATTCAAAAATATCGTTATTGCGTTGTAAAACAACATTTTACAAACAATGTATATATTTTATTATTTGTATTATATTACATATTATAAGTTTAGTAGAACTTATTGTATAGTACATTTTTATCAATAAATTTTTTTCGATTCGCTTGAATCGCTTTTTTAAAATTGATATTTCAAAAGGACTTTCAAATAGCAAAGTATTTGTCAAAATACTTAAATTTATTTCAAAGCCTTTACGTAATTTAATTCATGGGCCAGGATGGTGGTTAGGTCATTCTATTGGTCTTTGTAGAAATTTTTACAATAATAATAATAGTGTTATTTATTTTCAGACAGTGAAACAAGATATTTAACAGTCCATAAAAACATTACACTATATAGCAAAGAAAAAAGTTACATACTCTTAAAAAAAGCAAAATATTTAGAACAAAACTCTGAATGCGATACCAGACTAATATTACACCACTAATTAAATTGTGTTATTTTAAAATTAATATTTATATAGTTTATATAAGTATATAACATGAAAATAAATGTTCTAAAAAAATTAAACAGTTTAAAATCTTTGAACCGTCAGCATTTTGTAAGGAATAAAGCTTTTAAAATGCGGTTTATGGCATTCTCTTTTGCTTGACCAGCCCTTTAAAATGATGTGTTTGTCAACCAATTCTTATATTAAAAATATTCTACCAACTCCTCGTGGACCGTTCTCATATAAGAATAGCAGGACATTGAATACACCTAAAAGTAGGTGTTTGTGTACAGTAATCATGCGTGAAGTTTTTGTAGCTTAATCTGATGTGGATACAATAAAATTAAGCAGTTCTTAAACTTGCACATAAGATCAGTTCTGAAACTTTCGAGTGCAGTTATTTTGTTTAGGATTCAAACAATTGAGGTCTGATTTGCGGCAAGATGTCCTACTAATTAAGACCTTTAAAATGGCACATCGAGTTATGCTTACATTTACAATTGTCTACTGACTCCGTGTGGGCCGTCTCTAATTGGAGGTAGAGAGGCAGTAAGAACGGTTTTTAGTTTTAAATTTAATTAGTCAAGTTTTAATACTGTAGTACAATTAATAATAACACTATTAACCGTCTCCAGACTTTTTTTCCAACTAGGTATATTGATTTAATTAATTTATATCTGTACATCGGTAGAAATAATTACAACATTTTTTTCACTTAAACATTTGGGGGAATAAAAGGAGAGACTGACAATGTGCTGGCCCTGCCATCCCCATGTGTGGAGAAATAACTGCTCGACGCACATTCAGCGCACTTTTGGACACAACCTCTGTTTATTTCTTCTCTGTGACGTAGAGCAAAAAATAAAGAATGGAATAATATTATACTGTATACACACGTAATAATGAAGGTGAAAGGGCCTGTTGATGTAAGGGGGCTAGGAGAGGGGTGTGAACACGAGGGGGTGGGGCACCCACTTCACTTTATACTGAGCCTTTTTCTGTATATAGCATGTGCAGACTAGCACAGTATTATGTTTAGAGAGCCGTTTGGGTCTGTTATAGACAGTAAACAACTGCAACTTACGTATTTTTAAAATTTAAAATATATTTGAAAATATAATTATATAAATGAAACTTCCATATAAATGTATGAAAAAAACTCGAAAATATTCACTCGAAATGTTTACACAAGAGTGTTTATATATTTAGTTCCTAAAATTGTAAAGGGAACAGGTCATTTCAAGCATTTCTCAGCCTATCTATATTTAACAAATTAAAATTCGTAAATGTCGATGATGAAATAGTGTTACTGTGACAGCTGATTTATGTGCATATCATATCAAAATCATATTCTGTACGTTTATTACTGTGACTATACATAGGCCGCTGAGAGATCGACCTTTTCAACGTACTTGTGCAAGTGAGATGCAAAAGTGGTACAACAGAGACAGAGAACTACTCTTCCCCCACTGTGTGATTACAATAAAAGTTGTCATGGCAACCGGAGTGTTAGGCCGCATTCTGAAGGCGCAATAGCAAGCCCCGCCCATTTTACGTCATTAGCAGCAGTGACCATTGGTTCGTTTGATTAACACCAACGAATCAAGCTTAGAACGATTAAATTAAATTATTATTTATTATTAAAATAACAACTAATAATAGCTATAATATATTACATAACAATCTAAACAATAAATAGCATTTTCACAAACTTCTACAGTTCGTTATAGTTATTGTTTCAACTAAACACTGTCGCGAAAGTTGAACACTTGACGGTGGAAGTTAGTTACGCCCGTGAAGTAAGGCAGCTCAGCGGTGGAATGATTCCCCTCAGCTGCTGAAACCCCTTCATGCGCTAAATATAACACGCAGGCCGCTTTCTACCCGCCCCAATTATAGATGGTTGTTTATTTATGAGAACAACCGTAAATAAATAGAATGTCTAAATAGCGTATGAAAAATTACTTTCTATAAATATTTAGAACATAAAAAAAGAAAATACCTTTAGATTTATGTTTTAGAACTACGCACTTTTTGACAAGAGCGTAATGTAGAATTTTCGCTTTAAGCATAATATGTGACACACAAATATCTCAGCTAGCCTATGTTATGAATAAATACGGACTCTTTGAATGTACACGAGGTTGATTTTAAACATCTAACATTTATTAGTATACTCCCCAAAGGTGATATGATTAAAAATAAATTAAAATTTAACATTTACTCAAACATAATTATGAAATAACTGTTCGTATTATTAATCAGCTGATTTGATCTTTGAATTAGTTACTCGTATAGTAAATAACCAAGGAAAGAAATTATGTATCTAATACTTTCAGATGCGTAAAAAGGACACGAAATGAGATTTTTCAAAGATACCACACAATAAATGGTTTATATACACAAAATAAGATTATGTATAAAAACATTCTGCTAATCCATGTCGACAGAATACATAAATTATATATTAATTGGATACTGGTTCCAGGACTTGATTTATAAGTTCAATATAAGATGATAACGAAGATAACATCTTCGTTCTCGACTTTATCATTATTTCAGTTAACTTGAACACGGCGTCAATAATGATTTGAAAATTACAATTAATATATCACCATTTTATGCGTGGATAAATAAATAAACAAATAATAATAATAATAATAATAATAATAATAATAATAATAATAATAATAATAATAATAACAAGTAATTAATAAATAAATCAATAAAACAATGATATTTTGAGCACATAAACATATACAGTATTCAAACTAAACAAATTGGTTTGTAATAATGTAATTAAATAAATAAAATATGTGCGTTCCATGTAAACTTATATTCACACGTAATAAATAAAATTTTATTACTCAAGTAATAATTCAACGATAAATAAACCAGAGAGACTGAGAAGTGGAGCGTTTCACAATATCACAACTTCACCTGCTTTGCTACGACGCAAGCTTCTTAGAGGAAGAAAAATGGTAAATATATTGTAAGTAGGAATCCGGTGGTGAAACACAAGAGTGTGGTACATCCATCCATCACCTGGTCAGCCACAGACTCCCATTGTTCCCACACAGATCGCTAGTTTAGTAGTTTTGACAAATAAATGAATAAAGGTAATCTCTATACATACAAGAGAAAGCCCTCACTCACTCATCACTAATACTCCCACTCCCCATAATCATACAGAGCTGAAATTTGGTACAAATATTTGTTTTAGGCTAAATAGGAAAAATAATGTATTTTCATCCTAATAAAATACTCCTAAGAGGAAGAAACCGCCCCTAAAAGTTTGTTCCATAAGGATAACATTGGATTGGTTTTAGTACATTAATAACAGCTGTTTTGTAAGTAAATAAACATGTTTAATTTGGATAATTGAAATTTCTCTTGTTGATGCATTTTGAGTTTACAGGTAATACAACATCTATATTTATAAAAGAGGATGTTTGTATATATATATATATATATATATATATATATATATATATATTTGAAGTTTATGCGCTGCCAAACCATCCAACCAATCGCCATGAAACTTTAGGATGTTGTCCTGTATACTCCCGAGATGGTTTCTGTGAAGTTTGATGCAGATCCGTCCACAGGGTCCCGCCCCACGGGCTCCTAAAGATCCCATGTTATTCAAATGGAGAATCTGAATTGTTTACAAAAAACATATGACTGTGTAGTTTAATGTAGTTTCACATGCCATAAGCAGATTGAAGTTCTCACAACAACAGTACTGTATATGTTTTGATTTATTGTAGTTCTACATTTCACCTTGAGATTGTAGCACGCACTACTTTTACTTGATCAGGTGATCTGCATTTGGTGTTAACCTTTTTTCCTCTGTAATTAAAACATGTGGTGAAACGTGAAAATAAAAAACAAATTGGGTGTGCGTCGGACCACACGGTGGAAGTTATACTTCTTTGGCCATTCTCATACACCCACTCACGCACACAAACAGACAGGATATATAAATGAAATATAAGACATTTTTCAATATTATTCAATATATTTATCTTCAATATATTATACGTGACTTCATTATTATATTATACACCTATATTATCATTATCAGTAATTTCTTCGATTAAATTTCTTCGATTAACAATCGATTAATCAATAATTCTTAAAAATTTGTTCTTACTTTTCAGCGTGACGCGGTTTCTCGACCAACATCCCATCCCAAAGTGTCTAACGGGCGCAAAGAAGTATAACTTCAAAAATAAATAATTATTTGTTTTGCAGTTTACTTTTTATGAAAATGAAAGGTGAGACAACGTCCGCCGGGTTCAGCTAGTTCTTCTATATACTTTGTCATTATAAAATTACGAGGACAAAACAGCTGTTAGACTGTAAATAATGATGTTTATTGTATTGAGAGGGTTATATATCTTTATTAATGTTAGTAATGACGTTGGTTGTTTATATTTAAACTATAAATATGTTGTGCAACAACTAAGATACTAGGAATAAATAAGCATTTTATGATTTTACTAATATAGTTTAATCACTACTATTCAGTATCAACAGCCTCTAGCCGAGGCCGATGGTCGAGGTTTCACGAGCGCTGCGAGTGATGGAGTTGGCAGTGTGCAGAGGTGTCCTCTAGTTTATTTCTTTCTATATGTTATTATTTATAAGCCTGCGAGATAAAGATATCAGTAATAATTAGGTTCAATCACAATGTATTGTTAAATTTCCACATGCATTATTATGCATATTTCAAAAGTGTTTATTTCATTTGTTTTTTTTTTTTTTTTAGAACTTGCATACGTTATAGTGCACATGATAATCCAAATCAGAGTCGTAACACATTTTGTGACGGATCAGCTGATAATATGACTATTATAAGGAATAGTCGGCCTTAGTTAGTAGCAATGACTACGTTCGCTCATTTACACTCATTAGAAATCCATATTCGCCCATATCTTGACGATCGGCGTCTTAAGAATAAATAAAAAATATGAAGCGAAAAAAAATGTGTAAATATGTTTGAATTGGTATTTTACATTACATTTTGTTTTATGAAATCAATGTAATATATTAAATACTATATTAAAGATAAAACCCGAAGATTAAGTTTCTCAGCTCATTGAAAAAAAAAAAAAAAAAAACTCTTAGACTATCTGAGATGTGGAGTATCATTTTTAATGATGTAACAATAATTGGTGATCTGTTCAAACCGGCTGCCACACAGTCTTATAGACTTAACAGGCGCAATATGATTGTAATGTTAATGTAAAAAGTAAAAAAAAAAAAAAAAAACAAACAAACAAAACAAAAAAAACAACGAACTCAATCATCACGAAATATCTGAAACTACTGTACAGATTCTTATGACATTTGGAGAGAAGTTATTTCTTGTATTTATTATTCATCTTACATGCCGATTGTAGAGCTATGGGCGAATATGAGTAGGATGAGTGTAGATGAACGAGTGTAGTCATTGTTACTGATTAAGGTCGACTGATTAAGGGATGGAGAGGGGGAGAGAGAGGGGTAGAGGGAGAGGGAGGGGAGGGAGGGGAGGGAGAGGGGGATAGGGAGAGAGAGAGAGAGAGAGAGAGAGAGAGAGAGAGAGAGAGAGAGAGAGAGAGAGAGAGAGAGAGAGAGAGAGAGAGAGAGAGAGAGAGAGAGAGAGAGAGAGAGAGAGAGAGAGAGAGAGAGAGAGAGAGAGAGAGAGAGAGAGAGAGAGAGAGAGAGAGAGAGAGAGAGAGCTATTTTTATTAATAGCCCAATAGCTAGGACAACCAAGGGCCTACAGCTATACGTGAAATCCGAACCACGTAGTGTTGGTCTTATTTTCAGCCAACTGACAAGCCTGATACTCAGTTCTCTCCCCTACACAACGTCCGGACCCTGAATACCACCCAACATGGACACCCCAAACTTCTCAACTAGTGTCCACGTCAATGTCAACTGTAAAAATATTGTTTGTTTTTAATTTTTACTTTGCACTAGGTTGGTTAGTACCTTTTGTTCATTGTACTCTCGAAATTTCATCAAAATATAACACACAGTTTCTTAATGATTTATGGACCTAGGAAGGCCAAATTAGCCACTTTAGGTAGGCATATCTAAAAAAAGAAAATTTTTTACTTTCCCCAGCCCCAAAACATTTATTACTCATAAGAAGACTAAAACTTGTGTTAAAAAAATATTTTTCATTGAACATCCTTGAATCTATTTCTTTCTTTCTAAGTTTATAAGTAAAATATAAATTTGTGTTTGCTTTTTGAATATGAAAAACAATTTACTCACTATAACATGTAAAACCAGTTATCTAATGCCCCCACGCTACTTTTCAGTTTTTTTCTGAAAAGTAAGTCACAATGTTGAAAAAAGTGTCACAATGTTTGTTTAGTGAAACAATGCCTTGTAGATCGTGCTCTTGTTCAACACTTACGTTCAATGTAGGGCCACCTGAATATCATATCAGGAAGGCGTGCAATGTAATAACCTTCCAAGATATGCTTCGCTCCTAAGCCCCACGTTGATTACTTTTCATACGTATACGGAGATTACTCTACGTGCGTTTACGTGCATTACTCGCCGAAGTAACGAGAGCTATACACGACTGCACGTGGCTGGCGTGTGACTCACTCATTGTCGTGTGATTGTCACATAAATTAATGTCACGTAATCTCCAGAAGAAAATCTGGTATATTAATGACACGCTTCGCATTCTAATACCTGGAACATAAATATCAAATGTTTGCTATTTAATATTTATTTCACTTCTTTTTCTATTCATATATTTCTTGCAGTGATTTTTATTGCAAATTAAAATATATTTTTCAAAGACTCTCCTTGAGAACCTACTAAAATATATATAAAATGTAAAAAAAAAAAAAAAAAAAAACTAATCGACATGTATACAACTCCTTTCGTCTTCAGATGCGACTTACTATGGGTCTTTTCTAAAATGTCTCCGCAGTATCAATTTATTTTCTAAGTGTTACTAGAATTACAAATGTTTTCAACTAAAGCTAATTTAAGTAACGTTAAGCTAGGTTTCACCTCCTAACCTAACCTAATCTAACATAACCTAATCACACATACTTTACTGCCTGTTTTGATGCTGATTAGAGTCACGTTCTGTAATACGGAATAAAAATTAACAGTTGTTGGCTAAAAAAATAAATTGAAAAAATAAATTGCAATACCTGTCAAAACGTTGAGTCAGTTTTTTTAAAAACAATTGAAGCGTTGGAAACCTCCAACAAATGTACCAAAATGCCATTCTCATTCATTTGTCAATTGCTTCCCATCTTTACTAATGGTGTCAGTTGGGGTTAACTTCCAGTTAAACGAAAAAAAAAACTACGTTTATACTGTAAAATGCGTGTAATGCTAAAAAACGTTTAAGGAGGCCGTTTCCGTACACGAAAAACGTCAAAAACATGGTTTCGATTTCAACTTTCGGATCGAAAAAATACACTTTTTACTTAACTAACCTAACTTACTCTAATTGCCTACAAAGTCATCAAATTCGTAATTTTGTGACCGTCCTCCCCTGGCAATATATGTGAATTAGTTTGTTGTGGCTATATATTATCATAATGCATAGTTTTTCACGATATCTAGAGAAAAATTGTTGTGAAAGAAAAACGTTTTCGAATTCCTATAAAGCATAAAACATCAAATTAAAAAAAACGCAATGAAAAATTCACACAACATAATGAAGATATAGAAAAATATTTTCAAATTTTACATTTGTCCATTTTTGACTTTTTTTTACTAAACGAGTTTTCTTCGGAATACAAAGTATGTTACCAGAACATATATTCCTCATTCTATTCATCAGTGATAAAAAGTCAATACTTCTCACTACATAAATACCAATAAAAACTATGGTGAAAAGATTGGTCGTTTATGGTGAAAAGAAAACATCGTTTATTAAAAGAAAAACTGTAAAATTAAACTTTTAGGATTTTCAATTGTTATTGTAGGTTGTACTTGATCAATATACAACAACAGCCAGTTGATGAGGTGATTATACGATGTTAAGTTCATTATGAGGGGGAGGGGGGGAGAAATCCACAGGCTACAATCTATTCAACGTCTCGGTGAATAATGGTTCGGCGGCAAGGGACATTTATCACTCCGTATCGTTGCAAGTGACTTTGATAGGTTGACTGATTCTTCATCACTTGGTGCCCTCATATTCGCAAAACAGTTTTATTTAAATTAAATTTTACCCCAAGGAAAAGTTATGCTGTTTTTTGCTAAGATTAGTTTACGTAAAGTCAATTTTGTATTCATTACTATTCAGATTTCAGATTACGTCACAGCTCGTGTCGTATTTGAAAGCATTAGTTTAGTGTAGAATGAGTATAGGTGACTTGTGTAGTCTTGTTACTAACTGAGTACGACTTAGCTCAGAAAGGACCATTTATTAATAGCCCAATAGCGATGACAAATAAGGACCTACCGCTTTACGTGGAATCCGAACTACGTAGTTTAGTCTGATTTTCAACTAATTGACAAACCTAATACTCAGTTCTCTCCCCTTCACAACATCCGGACCCTGACCTGGGTTGTGGACAACCCGGACTTCTCTAGTAGTGTTCAAGTCGATGGTAACCATTTAGTGGAAGCCATGTCGGTACTTATTAATAGGGCTGAGCATATACAACATTTGGGTTATAATATTCACAAGGCCGTGTCCTCAAGTGGCTGCGCCACTAATAGATTCACATTCAATAAATAATAACACAAACATCAATCAATTTAGTCTAATATTTATATTGTAATAAATACCCTATTAATTAAAAACAAGGAAATATTATAATTTTCACACATGAATAATATTGGTGCTCAATTATTATAATTGCTATTATTAAAATGTATTTAATAATGATGAAAAAGCTTTTATTAAACGTTTATAAATAAAACATTTTTCTGATTACTATACAACAACAAGGTGGAAAAAAATATGGAAACGCTTTCACAACGTTTGCATGACTTCACTTGTAATAGTGTATGTACAAAATTTTCTTTGTAACCATTATGGTTACAAAGAACATACTTTTTCCCACCATTAGTGACATTTCATCTTTTCAGGGAGACGGCCCACGAGGTTTTATCCTTCAACGTAAGCTTAGGTCGAGTTTGATATCAAATGAAAGGCCTATTCAAGAGAAATTAATTACCGAAAACGGGAATTCCAAAGGTTTTATCCTTTACAGAGTAGCGGTCATTTGAATTGCAAAGTAACTAATTTGAGCAATATTATTTCTCCGATATTTGACGGTTTCAAGTAAATTATTACCGGTATGATAAAAAATTATTCTTTATGGAACACAATTATTTAAAAAATTTAAACTATCAAATTATCTATGGAAAAATATGACGTCGTTGTGATAGCTTTTCTAAAACCTTTTTTCAATCCTTCTATATTTCTATAGAAACTGAGGTGATCGAAAACATTCAAATTTTTAATTTGATATAAATTGAAATACTAAATTAATTAATTTCACTTTTGCCTTGACTACGTGTTATGTCTCGAAAAGTAATATCAAGAATAGCGTCAACCAAACGCCACGTTCAAATATCAAATGGGAAGGAGTTGGTAATAATAAAAGAGTCCGAGGGAAAAAATTTAAAAACAAAACGTGTAAGACAGGCAGAAAACAAAAAGAGCGAGTGGAGCTACACTAGGGTTCCTGTGAGCCGGTGGCGTGGGTCTAGGAGCCCCCTAAGGAGAGGCAGACACCCTGAGGACGTGAGACGTCCCGATAAACCCAAGGGATGTTAGTCTATAAATACATGACAGTGAAATAAATTATAATTTATATGCATACGTACTTTTTTTTTGAAAGCCGACCTCCTTCTTAACCTTACTCAGCCCATTCCTCGTAGACTTTTGACACGTGTGAGGAACTTATTCAGACAGGATAACGGGGCGAACCAGTACAGTAGAAGGTGAAAATTACTGATAAATCTTCCAGTCTAGGCCAGATTCGAACCAGTGCTATCTCTAACCCAAGCTCAAAGTCCTGACGCCTTAGAACGCTTGGCCGCCGACTCGCCCAAACACTTCTAAGCGTGCACAAGATAATTATTTTAGTTTTTCTTTACTAAATTTATGTACTATTATAGAATTCATAGGGGGTGCTAAAATTCAAAACTACAGCGAGAAGTTGAGTTAGTTCAAATTAAACTATACTTTTATGTGACCAGTGGGTTACTTATTGGATAAATATTCAACATAATCTTAACAATTACAATCCGTAAAGTTTTACCTGTTATCACGTCAATATCGAAATTACTTGCAACCTAATATGTATTTGCTGTAAATGTACATTAAATTAATGTTTAAAAATGCAGGCAAGGTCCAAAGGGTACAATGAATTAATTAAAAAAGGGTCAGTGGGTTAACTAAAAGTTCTTACCATGGAAAAGTTTTTTTGAATCATACATTTTATTTAATTCAATAAAGTTAAGAACTATATAGTTATTTTGTTTATAAAACACTATTATTAATTTTACCATTGCCATTGTTATTTTCCCCATGCTGCATTAAATACCTTTAAAGACAAAATAATTGTCGTTGAATTGCTATTGAAAAAGAAGTCCTAGGACGAAGAGTGACACATAAAGACGTGATACGTAAAGAGGATACCACGTCGTGTATGCTCTAAATTTTTCCTGATTTGGACTTCAAACGGGTAATGAAAATATTGAATGTATAAACATATCTTAAAGCACAAATATATTAAACGACTTAATTGTATTCAATTAAATCGTTAAGATTCTATGTATATTGAGTGCACGAATAATATTTTCAAATATATCTTTCGTCATAAAAATAAATTAAAAAACATCTGAAGTTAAGATATCAGTTTGTTTAACATTTCATAAACTGGACGAGTAAGAACCAGATGTTCTCAAACACTCATGACAAGTAAAGAAACTGTTCATTATCACCTAGTACTCCTCGCAAAGATATGTATTTTTTAACAACAGATTAATATTTTTACTTTTCGAAATTTGTTACGATTGAACTTTACGCAATTTACTTTATTGCAGTTTATTGAAATCTTTCGCTAAAAATTAAGTAAATAAACAAACTTCACCGTTCATTTAAATTGAAAAACATCATTTCAAAATTTAATAATCACTATAGAAACATGTTCTTGTAAACTATTGGCTGATAACGAAAAATTCGAAAATATTTGTTGTGCACTGACAATTCGAGTAATTCTAAATATAAAAATTCATTTTTAATGGCAAATCAATCTACCCATGATGCCTCGGAGTAAAAGTGTAAAGACTTTAAAATGTGGACATACCAGTAAACATAGCTACCACCCCCCTCACCCCCTTGCGAGCGACAGGCTACTTCACGGCAGAGGACGGTTGGCGAACGATGTGAAGAATTACCTTACTTGCAGTAGAAAGAGGCCTAGTTCAAGTATGTATTCGTCATAGTACATTCAGATTTGTACTATTTCTGTACTTACATATTTATAAAGCTAAACTTGAAATTATTAAATGTCTCTGAATGGGGTGTTAATGGGTGGGTATTCAGACATGTATATTTTAGACGTAAAATACTAGTATTCGATTCAAAAGAATTGTGTCAAACATTTTGTCTTGATTAGGAGCACAAATAATCTGAACATATAACATCCAAAAACGATGTACCACGAAATCTCTGTATTTTTTGACGTGGTGGAAAAAACTGTTTTTGAGAAAATTTAGTGGGAAGTTAGATTTTGTACCATCAAAACCCACTTAGAAAGGATATCTCGAAATTCCATTCCTAAAGGGTTGAAACATTCCCTCAACGTTCCCTTTTTTCAATAAGAGTAACATTCATTCAATATAATAATTTGTTTAAAACAACTGATACAAAATGATAACCATGACACATAAGCTTGGCTAATTGGACTTTCTTTGGAAATGTATAAGGTCATTTATAATAACTCTAACAAGATTGCAGTTCTTTGTATCACCATAAAGTAGACTTAGAGTTTTCTGAATTATAAAACTTTTTTATCTCGGAGAACAGCAGCAAGCTGAATTTTTATATTCATGTGACGGTTTAGTGGGAACAACAGTTAGAGAATCACTCAGTAACGATGCAATGGAATTCGGTTGTTACTATACACTTAAGCTAATTTTGGTTTCATTAGTAAACACAAAAATGGAAATTTAGATTATTTTTCAACCCATTCTTCAGAAAAAAGAAAAAAATTTAGTTAGATGTTTATATAGGACTATATGAAGAAAATTACTAAACACAGATAAAAAAAATCAAATTAAAAAAACGCTTATGGTTCTGATTTTGAAATTGATAAAGCTGTTCGGAGTGACTGCCCAGTATATATGGATTTTACATTCAGTAACAATTATTTAGTATAAAACTAGACACTTGAACATACCATTACGATACGAAACAATTACCAACTAAAAATCACTGGTAAATTGATATAACATAAAAATTTTGATAATCCTTTTTCATATAAAAATTTAAATCAATAAATCAAAGAAAATTAAAAACACACAACATAATATAAAACTGCAGTAAAACAATCAATATCACAAAGTCAGTGTACATGAAAAATTATTAGGTGTTATAAATAAGTGACTTTTTTGTTCCTCTCAAGAAGTACGTGGGTGGATGGTTGTTAAATGGCAGAGGTACCCTCCCACCCACCTACATTGAGTGATTTTCTACTTTTAGTATTTGTGTTGGAATGGTAATTGGTCTAATAACGTTTTATTTAGTATATAAAAATCAACTTATGCCAATTGTTTTTGATAAAGAAAAAGAAATATGAATTAAAATAAATGTTTAATGACACTTAAGTGGGTGTCATAAACTGATTTATCAAAATTATTAATGGTAAGGGCATTTTTCATTCTGATAAATAAATATAACTTGGTATGAGTAGACTATACACGTTGTTCAGTATATGTATTTTAATATCAAAATTACAGCACAGCAGATAAAAAACAATAAAAACTGAGCAGTTATTAATTAACCATTTAATAAAAATGAATATATTCCAAGGAAATTCCATCATTAGCATGAGTACCACAAAAGTTTTAAACGTTTCGGACTGCACATCAAATCATCATCATCAGGTGAAGGGCTAACATAAAACATGGTGACCTTATCTGTGTTTTGCCATAATTTACACCAAACGAGTAACCAAGGTAGGAAATTGAAAGAACAAAAATTAAATAACTGTAAACCCCCTGATAATAGGTACATTTGTGACCCATTGATATGTAGACAGGATATTTTATTCATCATGATATGTTTCCCAAATAGGCCCATATGTCAAGATAAGAAAAACTATATAGACAACTAAGTAATATAATATTGATTTCATGCAGGCAAAAGGAAGAGATCTTCACACAGTCAGCGGACCCGGCGTTCTCGACGAGCTAGAACGGACAGGCGATCTAGGAAATCCTCAAACGTGCATAACACTGGATGTTCCAGTCAATACAACAGTTCGTCTAAGAAACGGCGCCTACGCCGCACACAACCTCCAGGATGTGGTCCTGGAGGATGTCTCTAAATAAGGCGTCAATTTGTTTTGGTTTTAATATAAAGTAAATTTGTCAGTTTAAACGAAGTCTATTATTGTGTTTATTATAAATATGCAAGGAATATGTACTTACGATTATGTTAGTCTAGTCATGACATGTATATAGTATAGGGAGTAATAGGTGTTTCAGCAGTGGAGGGGAAACGTTCCGCCGCGCCGCCGCAGTACACTACGGACGTGACTAACCTTCAATCTCCCATCTGTGCTCAAATTCTACGTAGCGGGCGGGGCTTCCCACTGCGCAGCCAGCTCACGGCATACCTTCTATTATAGTTTCCATGACAACGATTTGTTGGTGTGGTACAGTGATGGAAGAGTAGTTAATTCATTAGTTGTCCTGGCTATTGAGCTATTGTAGGTCCTTTCAGAGCTGAGTCAAACACGTAACAAGACCACAAAGGCTATTCACACTAATTCTACACTCAATTAATTATTCATGATTGCCTTATAATACGCACAAGCAGTCTCGGAATATCAAATCTGAATAATAGGTATAAAAAATAATATAAAACCTAAATCATAATTATGTTTTAATATTACAATCTAACAGATAAGAATTACGATATTAAACTTAAAATTACTTAGTTACAATAATCAATCGCAAAATAGTGAATTAAGTATAAATAAAAATCATTGCATAATATTACAATCAAAGAAATTTAGTTCTTTCATAACTGTATCAAGGACAAATTCTGAATAATGAAGACTTTTCTAAATAAAGCGATGGACATAGTGGGGGGAGGGGGTATAAGAAACCCCCAAAGTGCTAAATGGAAGTGAAACACACAATTATTGCTTCATTGTGTGCAGCTTGAGTTCTATGACGTCAAGCTCATTTTTAATTACGACTTTATGAGAAACCATTTACGTCATTGCAACTAGAATAATTAAAGTATCAGAACTTAATTAGTAATCAGATGTAACACGTGGCGTAGTGCTGTAACCCAGCTACTTGAGGATAAAGTTCAAGTGTAATTGATAGGTTCTATGCTCAGTCCTCTCAATCAGACACGGTGTCTGAGCAATAGTTACCATAGATCCACCTAGACACTACAAGAGAAGACTGTGGTACATAGTGTTGGGTGGTAGTCAGGGTCTGGATGCTGTTTAAAGAAGAGCACTGAGTACTAGGCTTGTCAGTTAGATGAAAATCAGACCAATACTACATGGTTCGGATTCCACGTACAGCTGTAGCCCTCTAAGATCCCCTGGCTGTTGGGCTATAAATAAATTGCTATTTCTAAGGAACAACCAGCTTCATTAATCCACACTCATTAGCTTTACATATTCACCCGTATACCTATGATTTGCATCTTAATGATGAGTTAAAATAAAATCAATAACTGCTCAGTTTTATTTAGTAAACTAATTGATGACAAACTTTCGAGGAAAAACAAATTTTACTGCTCATTAACAAAATTATTAAATTAAAAATGTATAACATTATTTACAAATTATAAGATAGTGGAATTACACGATATGTTTTCAAATTTTAGTAATTTTGGATAGTATGGTAACTTCTTCAAGCCCTGATATTTAACGATAAAAAAGATAATTTAATTTGCACTGCACATATTGATTAAGATTTAATACTATTAGTATGATAATAGTATGAATTGTTCAACATAAATAAAGCACATAAAAAGAAAAAGAAAATTCATGTAAAAGTTTACTCGCTTTTTGAGATTAATCCCTTCCTCAACGCCTAAGTACTTAAGTAATAAAAAATGGGTGTGCGTCGGACCACACGGTGGAAGTTATACTTCTTTGGCCATTCTCATACACCCACTCACGCACACAAACAGACAGGATATATAAATGAAATATAAGACATTTTTCAATATTATTCAATATATTTATCTTCAATATATTATACGTGACTTCATTATTATATTATACACCTATATTATCATTATCAGTAATTTCTTCGATTAAATTTCTTCGATTAACAATCGATTAATCGATAGTTCTTAAAAATTTGTTCTTACTTTTCAGCGTGACGCGGTTTCTCGACCAACATCCCATCCCAAAGTGTCTAACGGGCGCAAAGAAGTATAACTTCAATAAAAGAGATTACCAATGCCTTAACCAAACCATAGTTTTATTTAAATCACAACAATCGAATCAGTTTAGTCCTTTTCTAATTCCATAACTTTAGAAGCAAGCTTTACTATTAGTAAATATCATTATATATAATACGTGAAGCAGTTTTTTGTCAACGCAACTCCTCCCTTATTTCTAGACCAATTTAAACGGTTGAGGTTTCAACAAATTCGCCTCTGTTCGTAGTTGTGCATTAAGGTCTTAATCCTTCAATATTTTCACCATGAAGGGCATGGAAGCCCTCAAAGTACGTTTTCTGGCCATAAGAATAACAAGGGGAGAGATTTAAATGAACCGAACTGAACAGTTGTTCAACTGTAAATAATGATTTCTAAAAAGTTTTAACAGCTGTTGGAATGTAAACAATGGCTTCTGTAATAGTGAGGTTATATATTTCATAACGATAAATCAGGTAAGGATGTAATAAACACGTTTGAAATATGCTCAATAATATGATTGGGTGTTTATACTTAGAAGTAGGTATCAACGCAAGTAATGTGAGTGAGATATTGTAAATAAATTGAATATTGCAAATCTACGTTATACAGTTAACCTACTATTATTTGTATTAAAAATTCACAGCCCGAGGCTGGAGGCCCAGATGTAACGAGCACAGCGAGTGACAGGGTTGCCATGCGAAGCGTGCAGGAGTGTCCCCTAGTAGTCTATATTGCCTGTTAAATCACGCTTCACTACATGTTAAAAAAATATAATATTTGTAATCAGGAATTTACAGAACACTGTAGTAGGTTAACTTTGATTTCAAGCAAGCGTAAGTTTGAACTGTCTAAATCTGAGATAACGAGTGTAAGACTGGAAGACATGTTTAGAAGTTACCGTACATCCCTGTGCACAACGATTGAATGTCAGTAAACTCCTAATGAGATATGTGACACAGTAATAAGGTTCTACAACCCTGATCCATCAACCATGTGGTGGATAACGAGTCTGAGACCGAAAGGGAAGATGACAAGTTAAAGTACATCGCTGTAAATTACATTTAAATATCAGTAAACACCCACGGAGGTGTATAACATAGTAATGAGATTCTACAATCCTGTTCCATCAACCATGTGGGAGATAACGAGTCTCAGAACGAAAGGAAATATGACTAGTTAAAGTTCATCGCTGTAAATTACATTTAAATATCAGTAAACACCCACGGAGGTGTATAACATAGTAATGAGATTCTACAATCCTGTTCCATCAACCATGTGGGAGATAACGAGTCTCAGCCTGGAAGGGAAGGTGACAAGTTACATTACATTGCTGTACATAATATTTAAATATCAATAAACTCCCACGGAGGTGTATAACATAGTAATGAGATTCTACAATCCTGTTCCATCAACCATGTGGGAGATAACGAGTCTGAGACCGAAAGGGAAGATAACTAGTTAAAGTACATCGCTGTAAATTACATTTAAATATCTATAAACTCCCACGGAGGAGTATAACATAGTAATGAGATTCTACAATCCTGTTCCATCAACCATGTGGGAGATAACGAGTCTGAGACCGAAAGGGAAGATAACTAGTTAAAGTACATCGCTGTAAATTACATTTAAATATCAATAAACTCCCACGGAGGAGTATAACATAGTAATGAGATTCTACAATCCTGTTCCATCAACCATGTGGGAGATAACGAGTCTCAGAACGAAAGGAAAGATGACTAGTTAAAGCTCATCGCTGTAAATTACATTTAAATATCAATAAACTCCCACGGAGGTGTATAACATAGTAATGAGATTCTACAATCCTGTTCCATCAACCATGTGGGGGATAACGAGTCTCAGCCTGGAAGGGAAGGTGACAAGTTACATTACATTGCTGTACATAATATTTAAATATCAATAAACTCCCACGGAGGTGTATAACATAGTAATGTGGTTCTACAATCCTGTTCCATCAACCATGTGGGAGATAACGAGTCTCAGCCTGGAAGGGAGGGTGACAAGTTACATTACATTGCTGTACATAATATTTAAATATCAATAAACTCCCACGGAGGTGTATAACATAGTAATGTGGTTCTACAATCCTGTTCCATCAACCATGTGGGAGATAACGAGTCTCAGCCTGGAAGGGAAGGTGACAAGTTACATTACATTGCTGTACATAATATTTAAATATCAATAAACTCCCACGGAGGTGTATAACATAGTAATGTGGTTCTACAATCCTGTTCCATCAACCATGTGGGAGATAACGAGTCTCAGCCTGGAAAGGAAGATGACAAGTTACACTACATTGCTGTACATAATATTTAAATATCAGTAAACTCTCACGGAGATGTTAAACTTAGTAATGAGATTCTACAATCCTGTTCCATCAACCATGTGGGAGATAACGAGTCTCAGCCTGGAAAGGAAGATGACAAGTTACACTACATTGCTGTACATAATATTTAAATATCAATAAACACCCACGGAGGTGTATAACATAGTAATAAGGTTCTACAACCCTGTTCCATCAACCATGTGGGAGATAACGAGTCTGAGACCGAAAGGGAAGATAACTAGTTAAAGTACATCGCTGTAAATTACATTTAAATATCAGTAAACACCCACGGAGGTGTATAACATAGTAATGAGATTCTACAATCCTCTTCCATCAACCATGTGGGAGATAACGAGTCTCAGAACGAAAGGAAAGATGACTAGTTAAAGTACATCGCTGTAAATTACATTTAAATATCAGTAAACACCCACGGAGGTGTATAACATAGTAATGAGATTCTACAATCCTGTTCCATCAACCATGTGGGAGATAACGAGTCTCAGCCTAGAAGGGAAGGTGACAAGTTACATTACATTGCTGTACATAATATTTAAATATCAGTAAACTCCCACGGAGGTGTATAACATAGTAATTAGATTCTACAATCCTGTTCCATCAACCATGTGGGAGATAACAAGTCTCAGCCTGGAAGGGAAGGTGACAAGTTACATTACATTGCTGTACATAATATTTAAATATCAATAAACTCCCACGGAGGTGTATAACATAGTAATGAGATTCTACAATCCTGTTCCATCAACCATGTGGGAGATAACTAGTCTGAGACCGAAAGGGAAGATAACTAATTAAAGTACATCGCTGTAAATTACATTTAAATATCAGTAAACACCCACGGAGGTGTATAACATAGTAATGAGATTCTACAATCCTGTTCCATCAACCATGTGGGAGATAACGAGTCTCAGAACGAAAGGAAAGATGACTAGTTAAAGTACATCGCTGTAAATTACATTTAAATATCAGTAAACACCCACGGAGGTGTATAACATAGTAATGAGATTCTACAATCCTGTTCCATCAACCATGTGGGAGATAACGAGTCTCAGCCTGCAAGGGAAGGTGACAAGTTACATTACATTGCTGTACATAATATTTAAATATCAATAAACTCCCACGGAGTTGTATAACATAGTAATGAGATTCTACAATCCTGTTCCATCAACCATGTGGGAGATAACGAGTCTGAGACCGAAAGGGAAGATAACTAGTTAAAGTACATCGCTGTAAATTACATTTAAATATCAGTAAACACCCACGGAGGTGTATAACATAGTAATGAGATTCTACAATCCTGTTCCATCAACCATGTGGGAGATAACGAGTCTCAGAACGAAAGGAAAGATGACTAGTTAAAGTACATCGCTGTAAATTACATTTAAATATCAATAAACTCCCACGGAGGTGTATAACATAGTAATGTGGTTCTACAATCCTGTTCCATCAACCATTTGGGAGATAACGAGTCTCAGCCTGGAAGGGAAGGTGACAAGTTACATTACATTGCTGTACATAATATTTAAATATCAGTAAACTCTCACGGATATGTTAAACATAGTAATGAGGTTCTAAAACTCTATTCCATCAACTATATTGGACATAAAGTGTCTCAGACTGAAAGGGAAGATGTACATTACATTGCTTTTCATAACATTTAAATATCAGTAAACCTCTAAGGAGATATGAGTTTCTTCAACCCTGTTTCATTATCCATGTGGGAGATAAGGGAGTTCATTACATTACGATGTTACCTGTCTCCATCTTTCAATTATCATTTTTTAATTCTCACATGAAAGCAAGAGCACTAATTGCCTTGGGTAGTTTTAAATTGCTTGAGTGATGTTTTTGTCATTCCGTACTGGTAAATTTATATTTCAGAATCTGTAGTTATAGAAAATGTTATTATATTACATTTAATAAACCCTCATCTTGTAGGCACACTTTAATAATCTTCAACGGAACAAATTTTAGCCTTTGTGTTTTGTGAGTTACGAAATTTAATAAACCTTTAGTTTCTACTGATATTCCACACTTTCTTTATACGTTGATGTAATTTTACATTCAAAGTAAAAACTACTTTGAAAAGGACTTATTTGAACTGATAAACAATGCTACTTAAGGTAAAAGCTTGGAAAATATATACTTAAGATGCAAACTTTTGTACTTAAAGGAATATAATTTATATAAAAAAAATAAATAATAATAATAATAATAAAAGCCAGCTGTAAGATTGTACGTCACATTGAAAGGCTTCTCTAAGTAAAGTGATGTCTAGACTTACAGAGGGACCCAAAAAGGTATAAAAAAATACAAAAATAATACAGGGAGGTAGCAATTTTGTTATGGAGTGGCTACCACTGTAACTTGCGATGGATGGGACAAGTTACAGTAAACAGCCGTTCTCACGGCTAGTGGGAGTAGGCCTACTTGAGGATACCCACTATAATAAAAAAGCGCGCCGAGACCCTACCTCATGGGTGATGTGGAAACACGGTCAGCCTCCTCGCTTGCTCTGTGACTTCAGCGAGTTGACTGACCATGGCCTCCGACAACCATTCGCTGGACATGGTCATTAGCAGGTTACCCCTAGAGCTAAAGTACAACATTCTTATACATATTCCATGTGAAAAAGTTGCCTTTATTAGAGACGTCTACTTTTGGAGGAAGTATTGTGAATTAAGAGGAGTAAAACCATTTTGCTAAATTAAACCAATTCAGTGGTATAGTATCTGCTTTCCACCACTTAACATCCTTGAATCGTGCATAGGTCTACTGGAGAAGGAGGCACGTTAAAATACTCCTAACGCGCTGAGACTCTACCTCTTGGGTGGTGTGGAAACTGGGCCGGTTAAAAAAAAAAAAAAAAAAAAAGAGGAATAAAGAAGCTGAGTGCGTGGGTCCCCTACAACTCAATACTTTATACCAATATATTTATAATGTACCACCATGCACAAAGGTGGCCCTGAAAAGGGCCGTTTGTAGCGTTTTGAGACGCCATGCCTTAGCCTAATTGGACTCTAGGGTCAACGAGATAGGCTTTTTCTTTCGGTATATTCTTTTACAGGTGCTGTGGCGATCACTGATGTACAAGCAGTACATGCTGGTTCTGGGGGGATGAGTGATACCTAGGAGGTCCCTATCGTCCATCTCAAAGCCACATTCGAGGCACATAACGCTGTAACCATCTGTTCCTCGGCTACTCTTTAACGTACGGAGCTCCTCTGGAATGTGTGCCCGAAGGAGACAAATGCTGGAAGGTCATCAGCCTGTACTTTAATTCAATGTACTTTTTAATTCCCGCAAGAGACTAGCTTCATCCATCCTCTGCTGAAGCGTCACCTTGATGTATTTGGTCAGAGGCAACTGAGTGATTTCGAACTTTTTTGATACATTGTCATCACCTTCGCGGTAGCTAGGTTGAACAGAGTTTCTGGGGACCGTTCCTTTTCACAGAGAGAACAAGGAAGACACGAACTGAACATGTGTTAGGCTTCGGTTAGAAAATATGCAATGGTAGGAGCAGGGATGACGCAGTTGACAGTGGGCAGGGCAACCCATGCGCTTGCATGCAAGTGGAGGGAATTGAACCAATCAAAATCAAACTTTGCGTCTGGAGTTAAAGAAACCAACCAATTAAACTTGACCTTATCATAATTGCAGCTTGATAAAATGCAAGTTGCAAATCTTTCTAACAGCAGTTCTCCAGTGTACATCTTCGTCACTATGAACTACTTCTTCATCTTCCTCTCCGCTCTCCTGTCGATTTTGGCTGTCATCGACAGTGATCAAGGAAACACCCTGGCTAATGTAGTAAGTACAATTCCTTTGTTTAATTTAAATATCAACAAATTTATTTCGAGCATGTTAAAATAAATGAGTGTGGCTTTTCAAACTCAAGCTAATCCACCACCTTCACCACTACAACGACGGTTCCTGAGAGGAAACGAAATCTTCGAAATGGTTCACGTACGTATTTTTATGATGTTTAATTTTCTAAGTATTTTAGTTTTTAAGTGGCTTAAATTGTTTCAGAATGATCCAACCCCATTACGGACATTACCTGGCCGTCCAATACTGTCTGAGGTAATTGACGTTCTATTTTGCTCTCTATAAATAATTAAATCAATAGAATATTACTGTTTTAAAATAAAAAAAGCGAATTCAAATGTTTCAGGAGGAATATGAAGACACTATATCCAACCTCTGGGGAGATGGATTATTCATTGAAACACATTATTCCTTCCTAGAGGGACGGCTTGTAACAATAACTCGGCCCGAGCAGGTTGGCATATTATCTTATTGGACGTTACTCAATAAATACAATTAATATATAATGAATTAAACACATTTTTTTCTTAGGATCATACTGCAACAGGTGACAGTGGAGTGTGAACCCTAAGTGGGGTAAGTTAAAGTATTTTGGAGGAATTAGCAGTATTAGTAAACATACATAATTGTTTGTTGATGTCGTAAAAGTGATTATCGTTTTCAGAGCTCCGACGATGATCCGTTGTAGTGGACCTACAGGCAACCCGACGCATCACCACCTTCATACACGGACCTGTCATAGTCTCGCTCGTGGCTTAACGAGCATAGAAACGCCTCAATCGACTTGGTAGGTGTGACTTCATATAGTTAAAATATATTTTATCGATAAACTTATATTCAAAAAAAATCTTAAGACAATTTAATTTTTTATGTACAGAACGGTGAGCCACAACCATCGAACAGACGAGTATCTCACGAGGCTTTTGATGATTCCCTGCCATCATGTGGTGTTTCCTAGGTGTTGCCCTAGGATCACCATATACCACCTTTGCAGGAAGGATATCACCGACGTCGAGAGGAGTTACTTCGATTGAGGTGAAATAGTTGTAAGAAGTGATACTAGGTATCCTGGGGAAACTCACTATAATCCAAAACGTGCTGTGATAATTACCTCTTGGGTAGTGTGGAAACCTGATCAGTTACAAAAATAACTTTAAATGTGACTGCAACTTAAAATCCGCAGTCGAGCACGCTAACCGTTGGGCCACGAAGGCACTGTTTAAATCTTAGTTTTTAAATAGTTAAAATTATTGCCACCAGGAGCGTTGCTACATTTGTTATAGTGTATATGTAAAATAATTAATTTGGTATAATATAAAAAGGGAATGAAGAGGGAAATTTAGGAGATTTGTGGGAAATTCGGAGGGAAAATTCCCACAGGGCTGGTAGGACTGAGTCATGTGACTGCTACCATCTTGCAAAACCCCAGAAAAGTGGCATTAAAATCATCAGAAATTACCTACTTCAAACTAAATTAGTATTGTTTACATTTTGTGTTGATTTGAAAAACGTAAACAATAGTAATTTAGTGTGTGTGTGTGAAGATGGTAACTTTGTTACCGAAAGGCCTAACAAAATTAAAAACTATTTACTGGAGTGTTTATTTTATCTTGACATTAAATAAATCCAGTAAGAAAAGAGCTTGAAGAATGATAATTTCTAATTACTTACTCAATAAATTACACAAATATTTATTTATAAAGTGTAAACACTTATTAAGTCCACTAAATGCTTTATATTGCTTATTTACTATAGTTTCTTAGGTTAAATGAAAAAAATGTAATTTATTATTAAAAGTTATATGTAAATGTAATTCATTACATTTTTTAATACACTATTTCAGTATTTTTAACCATACATATTGTTTTACTACAATGTAGTATTGCTCTGACCCCCCTCCTTGCTAATAGCTATTTGAGGTGAAAATTAAACTCTTTTAATACATTTTCAATAGCATTTTTTGACGGGAACCGTCAATGTTAGAATTAAAATTTAAAATTTTCTACAGTTAGCATTGAATCAGGTTTGACCAAATTGACTGGAGAAAAAAGAAATCCGATCCCCCGCCAAGAACACTCTTCACGTAAAAAAATTACTGTGTTAGTACAGCAAATTAAAATGTTTATTAGATCCCAGTAGTACATCTGAAATAGGAAACACCGTCTTAGATATTTTGAATAGTAATAATATAAACATTTATATGAAAATAATTATTAACTTTATGCTAAATATAAATTGATTAGCATTTTTACAATTGGTTACATTGCGTATATGATGT
This sequence comes from Stictocephala bisonia, assembly GCA_035578905.1. Lineage (NCBI taxonomy): Eukaryota > Metazoa > Arthropoda > Insecta > Hemiptera > Membracidae > Stictocephala > Stictocephala bisonia. The sequence goes on along the minus strand of JAQJVL010000499.1, from coordinate 281,933 downwards.
ACTCGAATATTTTGATTACTATTAATGACCTGAAAGTTTTAAAATTAAATCTTAATATTACTTACAAATAAACATGCAATATACATATTTCCAGATGATTAACTATTTCATTTGTAAAACTCACGTACTTTAGAATATCTCTGAGCACTGTTATATTTTATTTACCTGAAACAAAGAAGGGAATGTGTTATCAATGGAGAATAGTAATTACATAAAATATTATGAATATACGAGATTAGTGAACAAAGTTAATCGATATGAGATTCGTAATTCGGGAAAAACGCGCTGAAAAACAATTACTTTCTGACTATAACTGTCCATTCAAGTATTGGTCACTTGAAATTTCAATAAACCGATATTACATAAAAAGGTATATCAAACCATTTATTGAAATATCAAGTGGCCAATACTTGAATGGACATTCTATGGTGAGAAAATACGCGTTTTAAAAGGTAAAGGTAACTAAAGTTCATCGTCTGAATCCTTTGAGAATCTGCGATCAGTAAATCAATGGTGTTTTAATTTTATATTTAGATTGAAAATACATAACTCATAGTTCATTTAAAAATATATGTATGTATTGTTTTGTATTGCAGTGGCATTGTTGCTTGGGGTGTCCATGTTGGATGGTAGTTAAGGTTCAGATGTTGTGTAGTGGAGAGTAAGATTTGTCAGTTAGCTGAAAATCAGAACAATACTACGTGGTTCGGATTCCACGTAAGGATGTAGGCCCGTTGGTTACCCTGGCTATTGGGATTTTAATAAATTGAGTCCTTTCTTAGCTAAGTCGAACTCAGATAGTAACAATGACTACACTCGTTCATCTTCACTCATCACACTCATTCACCCCTCATATTCTCCCATACCATCTCTACGATCGGCTTCTTTGAAATAACTAATAATAGTAATCCTCATATACCTACATGACTTCACAAACATGGAACTTGCAATACTGAGAAGGTTATGGAATGATACTGCTGTAGGTAAGCTCCCTTCAGAATGAGACCATATATGGGGTAGTTCAACATGTACTCGACTGATGAGGGCCCTTCAACCCTGACCTAACTATTCCACTTACAGCTCCTATAAAGGTAAGCTTGGTAAATCTAGGGAAAAATAAGTTAAAACTTGTGTATTTGATTATTAAATTTCTTTGTTTTCTTTTCTTTTTTGTTTGTAATATTCTCTTTTAACTTATTTTATTACTTCTTCCCATTTGTGTTAGCATAGAGAAAGTATTGTGATCGTAAAAAAAAAATAAATAAATAAATTGTCTATAAGTTTTTCCAGTATGGGTCCCCTGAATCCAAAAACGTGTTTTTTCGAAAAACACTTTTAGTGTCTGTCCGTATGTGTGTCTGTCTGTGTTAACGTGCAGTTCGTTTGAGACAAAACGAATGGATCAATTTTTATGAAACTCGGTATGTATGTGTATTTAGCCAATATCTTCAGACAATTTTTTGACTTTTTGAAATTTTATTTTTTATTTTTATGGGCAAAAAATACAAAAATATAAATTTAACGATTTTAATTACATTTTCCAAAAATATACGAATTATAATTTAAATTATTTTAGTAAAAACCGCGTGTCTCTAACTTCACTAGTTTTCGAGTTATGGCAAAAAACATATTTGGGAATCAAACTGGTAATTTCGAAAATTGTATTTTTTTAGTGTTTAATATGGGGAAAAGCCAATTCTTTGGAACCATTCATTACAAATGACTATAAGTTGTTGTTTGAAAAATTATAATTTTCCTGTTACGGGAATACGCTACAGCTGCTGCTACATTGTATTTGATTCTCCTTAAAGCCAATGTTAAATTCAAAATCACAATACAGCTTTGTTTCTGAATATACCATTTTAAACTTAACTTTTTTTGGACACTATAGTCTAATGCCCCTGAGACAGATTTTGTCGAACCGTTTTAGCTTATGTTTTATACACCAATAACTATTGTTCTAGTTTAGTATTTTTTTAAACAAACTAAAACCCAAAGACAAAATCTGTCTCAAGAGTCACAAGTTATACTTGTATTAAATCATGTTAACATTTGAAATACATATGATAACAATGTACGCGTGAAACGTTTTCAAGTGAGATAATGTTCAACTGCAAAACATGGGCGTCAGCCACTGATAACTGGCGCTGTCTGGTGACCAAGTGGGAAGTGAGAGTCAACTGCTACGACTGTTCAAACACAAAATGGTTTGGGGACGGACGAACATACGTCAGCCGGTCTTCTGATAGTCGACCGAGTTACAAGTAGTCCAAAGTCAACACCAGGTTGACGCAACTACTTGTTATTCACCAGGGTCGGAAACTCGAGTGCAGCAAATTATTCTCTAAAGAAAATTTGTAAATATAATTAATCGTTTCGGCTGATTAATATATTTATTTATTTATTTATTCATAAGGCGCCGATCGTCAAGATATGGGCGAATATGGATTTCAAATGAGTGTGATGAGTGTAGATGAGCGAATGTAGTCATTGTTACAAACTAAGGCCGAGTTTTCCCTAGAAAGTGTCATTAATTAATAGCCCAATGACAAATGAACAGCGATATTCTATATATAAACATTCTATATATTCAAACGAACAAATGAATATATAGAAACGATCATATGAGGGTAAATGTTTGTTATAGGTAAACGGTACACATTTCATTATTAATGATACCCAAACAGACATTTTTACCACGGTTTACAAGCTCTGCATATCAAATGACCTTTTGTAAATAATTTAAAGATTTTTTTGGCCATGAGTATGTTAAAATAACTACAGCGAAATACACGATATATGAGAGGTTAACAAACAATAATTAACCCCAAAACAATAATGATTAGAATGTGAATCGAGGTAAAGTTAGTTGGATTTTATTCCAATATTTAGTTATTCCAATAGTTAGTTGGATATTTATTTATTGTGTTCGAACAGATATTCGTTTTAGAAACACATTAAATGACATACAACAAATAAACCTGAACACGTTTTACAATACGGTACTTTTAATGTACCTTTGACTATTTGTATTGTGTGATATATTGACCTACCTCACTAGTGTGACAAATAGACTTAGCTCATAGGTGTGATATATTAACCTACATAATTAGTGTGGTATATAGACCTACATAATTAGTGTGATATATAGACCTGCGTCATTAATATGATATATCAACCTACCTCATAAGTGTGATATATCGACCTACATAATTAGTGTGATATATTGACCTACATAATTAGTGTGATATATTGACCTACCTCATTAGCGTGATATGTTGACCTACATAATTAGTGTAATATATTCAACTACCTCACTAGTGTGACAAATAGACTTACCTCATTAGTGTGATATATAGACCCACCTCATTAGTGTGATATATCGACCTACATAATTAGTGTGATATATCGACCTACATAATTAGTGTGATATATAGACCTGCGCCATTAATATGATATATCGACCTACCTAATTAGTGTGATATATTGACCTACGTAATTAGTGTGATATATTGACCTACCTAATTAATATGATATATCGACCTACCTCTTTAGCGTGATATATTGACCTACATAATTAGTGTGATATATTGACCTTCATAATTAGTGTGATATATTGACCTACCTCATTAGTGTGATATGTTGACCTACATAATTAGTGTAAAATATTCAATTACCTCACTAGTGTGACAAATACACATACCTCATTAGTGTGATATATTGACCTACATAATTAGTGTGATATATATACCTACATAATTAGTGTGATATATCGACTTAGGCTACATAATTAGTGTGATATATTGACCTACATAATTAGTGTGATATATATACCTGCGTCATTAATATGATATATCAACCTACCTCATTAGTGTGATATATTAAGTTTAACAGAGGATTGTCAATTTTATTTGATAAGCTAGATATCCTTTTCCCACACGCCCGCCCATACACGAACATTGGTATTGACCCAACTGCCCGCCCATATACGAACATTGGTATTGACCCAACTGCCCGCCCATATACGAACATTGGTATTTAACCCGCCCACCCATACACGTACAGTAGTAATGTTCCACCCACCCACTCCTACACGTCCAGTGGTAATGACTACCCCACCCACCCGCCCCTACACGTACAGTGGTACTAACCCACCCACCTGCCCCTACACGTACAGTGGTAATGACCCACCCACCCACTCATACACGTATAGTGGTATTGACCCACCCACCCGCCTATACACGTACAGTGTCATTGTGGTATTTTTTTCAAACTAAGACCGAAGATTCCTTTGAAAGTGTCATTAATTAATAACCCAATGACAAATGAACAGCCGGTGGTTTTAATCTGGCCCCTTTCAAAATTTGTCATTACTCTGATTTTGACCGAACTGTGAACCTTGCATAGCTGGGTTTTAACCATCTTCGCTCCCGACCTATTGTATTGACCCACCTGCCCATACACGTACAGTGGCATTGACCCACCCGCTCGCCCATACACGTACAGTGGTATTGGTCCACCCGCACACCCATACACGTGCAGTGGTATTGACCCACCCGCCCACCCATACACGTACAGTGGTATTGACCCACCCGCCCACCCATACACGTACAGAGGTATTGACCCACCCGCCCACCCATACACGTACGGTGGCATTGACCCACTCACCTGCCCATACACGTACAGTGGCATTGACCCACTCACCTGCCCATACACGTACAGTGGCATTGACCCACTCACCTGCCCATACACGTACAGTGGCATTGACCCACTCACCTGCCCATACACGTACAGTGGTATTGACCCACTCACCTGCCCATACAGGTACAGTGGTATTGACTGTACGTATATGGATGGGCGGGTGGGTCAATGCCACTGTACGTGTATGGGTGGGTGGGTGGGTCAATGATACTGTACGTGTATGGCTGGCCGGGCGGGTCAATACCACTGTACGTGTATGGGCTGGTGGGTGGGCCAACACCACTGTACGTGTATGGGTGGGCGGGTGGGTCAATGCCACTGTACGTGTATGGGTGGGCGGGTGGGTCAATACCACTGTACGTGTATGGGTGGGCGGGTGGGTCAATACCACTGTACGTGTTTGGGTGGGTGGGTGGGTCAATACCACTGTACGTGTATGGGTGGGCGGGTGGGTCAATGCCACTGTACGTGTATGGGTGGGTGGGTGGGTCAATGCCACTGTACGTGTATGGCTGGCCGGGCGGGTCAATACAACTGTACGTGTATGGGCTGGTGGGTGGGCCAACACCACTGTACGTGTATGGGTGGGCTAGTGGGACTTGCAATAATAATGATAAAAAAATAATATAACGAATAAATAATAAACTTACAGTGTCCGAGTAGTTAGTCTTAGGCGATAGGACGTTTTTGGAATGTTGGGGAATTCCACTGTACGTGTATGGGTGGGTGGGTGGGTCAGTACCACTGTGCGTGTATGGGTAGGCGGGTGGGCCAGTACCACTGTGCGTGTATTTCAGTACCACTGTGCGTGTATGGGTGGGCGGGTGGGCCAGTACCACTGTGCGTGTATTTCAGTACCACTGTGCGTGTATGGGTGGGTGGGTGGGTCAGTAGCACTGTGCGTGTATGGGTGGTCGGATGGGTCAGTACCACTGTGCCTGTATGGGTGGACGGGTGGGTCCTTACCACTGTACGTGTATGGGTGGGCGGGTGGGTCCTTACCACTGTACGTGTATGGTAATAAAACCCCCTTAAAGTAATCATCAAAATTTATTGTCTTTTGGATCTTGATATGGTATGACTAGTCGGGGATTATTATAAATGTTCCCAAACCAATTACTTAGACAATTACAGAGTACATTTTTTATTTATTCTTTAATTTCTTTATTGGAAATTGTAAATAATTTTAAAAATTCTCATATATTCCAATAAAAATGATTTATTTTTTGAGGCCTTTCTCCTACAATGTACGCATCATCAGACATCAACTAAATTCTAATTTAAAAGAAACATTTATTTACAAAATATAATAAATTAAATATTTTAAACATATGGTAGATTTAAAAAATAATTAAATTTGAAGTGCATATAATAAATATGAATACGTAGTAAGTTTCAGTTAAATTACACTATATAAACGGAGCATTTTGAAAGGGAGGAGGTTTATTATTTACTATTACTGTATTAAATTTGTTCATGTAGAATGTTTCTGACACATCTAATAATTGATTTTTTTAACTTGTTTTAGAACTTCAAATTTTTAAAAGTGATGTCCTTTTTCTAGTGCATGTTTGGCCATTGCTGATATTTCACACTGTCCATACTTAAAATTTGCTATATTTTCGTTGAATCTTGTTTTAATTTTTCATTTTGTTTAGCCAATATATACTTTATCACAATTATCAAAATTAATTTTATATATTCCAGATTTATCTTCTTCATTTATTTTTGATTTTGGGTTTTCCAGTAGGTTTTTTATTTGATGACTTGTTCTGAACGATAAATTTATGTTATATTTTTTTAATATCTTCTTTGTTTTTCCAGAAAATTTATTGTAACAAACTGATTTCCAAATAGATTTTTCTTTAGGATCAATTGGTATTAGAGTTGTTCTTTTATTTATTCATCGATATTGTCTTCTTTTAAATGACACTGTCAATTAATTTAATTGGGTTCATTGAATTGAGCAATTTTTTTTATCTTTAAAACTTCTTTTTGATAGTTTTCTTTTGATAATGTTGTGTTGAGAAGTTTATGAATTAATGAGTTAAAGACAGCTCGTTTTTGAGATGGTGGATGAAATGAACTATTCATAATAAATCTGTAATTTTGAGTAGGTTTTCTATAAATGTCAAAGTTAATAATTCCAGTTTGTAAGTTTCGTGTTAAAATTAAATCAAGATATGGGATTGATACATTTAATTATGTTTCAAATGTAAATTTTATAGTGTTGTATAATGAAATAAGTTCGATAATAAATTTTGAGAGGTCTTGTTTCTTGTTAAAAACTGCAAAAACATCATCCACATATGTAAGTCAAATTCGAGTGAAAAAATTCATATTTCTTTTTGCATTTATTTCAAACGAACTATGCAATATATTTGCAATAAAACATGAAAGTGGGTTGCCCATTGTTGTTCCTTCTGTTTGATTGTAATATTTATTTTCAAACTGGAAGATATTCTGTGACATGCATCAATTTATTAATAACACATTTTCTTCGATTTTTTTTGAAATTTTAAGATGTTAACCAAGTTTTTGTAGTTTCAAGATGGTGTTACAAGTTTTTAAAATTAATTACAGAGCTAAAAATAATTGAATATAATAATGTAAAATGAAAAGCTTTAAGTATCGTAGTAGACTCTTGAGAGTGTTTTATAACCAAGAAAAATTTCCAACATTGAAACCTAAGTGATATACCAATGTATTCAACAATTGAGATACTTATGAGTCTAAAGGGCTGAGGACAATAGTTACAAATGTAGTGTGTAGGGCCATTGTTTCAATGGTGGATGGATGGTCATTCCACTGTGACACTGAGCGGTAGTAAGGTGGTGAGTCGGTAGTTCTCAACTACTTATTTTATACCTGTCAATATTTTAACGTTCATAAGGGTTAATGTTTTTATATAACATTTAGATGATGTGTTATAATAGTGAAATACAAAAATATAATAGAAAGGATGTTTTATTTTCCTGTCAATTGTCATACTGACATGTTTAATTTGATAATATATGATCCCTCAACGGAGCATTTCCTGATCCTTAAAGGTTTTTTTTCTAGTATTCTTTTCAAAATAGTAAATTCTGTTTACATTTAAAAGAATTACATTTACTTGACCTTATGTATATATAAATATATTTTAGCGTCTTAAAACGTAACTTAAAAGTAAATTAAATACAAATATAAATATTTTATATTTATATAATTCAATATCTGATCATAATTAATATATTTTTTACTAAAAAACAAACTTGATTCAAACAGGAAGATAACTGTTGGTAAAAAAAGGCTTGCAGAATATTATTAGGTTATTATTATATGACGAATACAAATAAACAAAAAAAATTAATAATGGAGCCCAAAACAATGACTTGCTATTTTAAATTTGGAAAAGCAATTTTAATATATAATGGGAAACATGAGTCCGAACCCGGACTTACGTTTATGAGTAAAAATGTTTGTTTTTCTTCATGCCAAAATCATTAATTTTTTACATATTGAACAACTAATGATTTTGAAATTACTTCAAAATTTGTACTATTTGAAAGGCTAACAGTATATAATATAAAATATTAAAATTTAATGATTCATGTTTTTTTATTCTTTTGTGTTTATACTTGCAGTCTATGGTACTTTCCATTCTAACATATTCCTAAACATTGGGTATTTCCCTCCCTTAACTTTAAGCTGACTTAAAAGATAAAATGGAGTATTATTTATTCTGTTTAACAATGTTTTTGATACTTTTTGTACAAAGACTAATAAATAAAATTGCCTTTTGATTGTCATTTAAGTTTTGCAATACAAAATTAATAATTTCGCCTAGCCCTGTGACCTTCATACAACATGTTTCATTCCAGCAAATACATCTTAATAGTTTCTTAAATCAACTACTAATTCGTGAATATGACATTTATTTTTAGAGCACAATAATCCATCTATTTTTTGGTCCCTATATAAATAAGAAATTTTAGTTTTGTTAAAACCACACAACTTATTTTTATCACAGTGGAGTTCTATAAATATACTTAAAAAAATAATATTCCTATAATTGACTGAATTATAACCTATAAAATAACGCGTATTTATTTAACAAAAAATATTAACTAAATTTGATAGATTTTTTATTTGTCATTATCAGTGATTCTTATCATCCGATTAACTGGTCAAAATAGTAATAATCGACATTTATTTATCTTGATTTAAATTACTGTTCTCAATTTAATTAATTATAATAAATCGTTAAAAATACTGATGATAGTATGATTCATAGAATATCAATGTGTTACTGTTCCAAAAATAATGACTATTTCATATTATTATATAATTTAGTTGTTTGTTAGACAGTGCAAGTTAGACTAATGTATTTCAACAAAATTACACTTCAAATCCGTCTCATTTTTTATGACACACTACAAAGTATAGTTTCTACAAGTAAGGTCAAAAATATGTTTTCAATATTGTTTAGTTAAATACTAGAAAGTATTTTATTACTATTATTATTTTTTTTTTTGTGAAAGCGAATGGAGGTTATGTTAACTTGGTCACAAATTGTCGTTAGTAAAATTGTGTCAAATGAGTTTTCATATATTTGTTACAATTACTTTATTACTTTAGCTAACCTGGATATCACCTTCCTGAATTCATCATTAGGGATTCCTAGGCATGTTAGATGACTGAGGACAATAGGCACAGAGAGACAAGGTGACTGCAAGATGAGTCTATTGTCATCATTGCTAGATGGATGGTCATTACATTGTTGTAATGTAGGGCAGGTTCTTGCCTAAACTTGCCACGGACACGTTAACTATAACATGTGTAAAAAGTCAGTTCACACAGTATTTAATATGATGTTTACACCTGAACAAAACTGGACCAATAAAACTGCAAAGATAAACGTGACAAAGCAATTTGTCACTTTTTAACAATAAAAACTGGGTTTTACATAGAATATGTAATAGAAGAAACAAATAATCTATTAATCATTATTAAGGCGCCGATTGAAGATATATGGGTGACATGAGGGATGAATGAGTGTGATGAATATATTTGAACGAGTGTAGTCATTGTTAATAACTAAGGTCTACTTTTCTTCATAGAGAGGCTATTTATTAGTGTCCTAATATCCAGGAATCCAAGCACACTACAGCTTTACGTGGAATCCGAACCACGTTTTATTGGTCTAACTGTCAACTAATTGATAGGACTGACACTCAGTTATCTTCCCTACACATAGTCTGAACACTGACTAACACCCAACATGGACACCCCAAACTTCTGTGGTTATTATTCATGTAGATGGAAACCATCGTGTGGTGCTGTGTTGGTTTTGAGAGATTTTCTATATGATATACAGAGAGTTTTTAATAATATTTAAATTTTATTTTTTACCCTAGAATTTATGAGATGTTTATTTTCTAATATGTAATACGATCTGTAATATTATTAGATAGGTCTATTCCAATTAAGTTGACTGCTAAATTTAGAAAAGAATATATTTGGTTAGATGACAAATTAAAATTTTAATTTGGTTTATCGTATTACCGAGTTGTGCTCAGTCCTCTTAATGTCGATATGTTAAACAGTTTCCCTTGTTTATAATAGAACATATTGGTTTATATGATTGAGTAAAGCTGTAACGAGTTTTAACATAAACTGCGTATTTTATAAAATATGATGTTGTTTCACATGTACCTTGATTATTCGTGAATAATATATAGGTAAGTAAGAAATTAATTGGATTTTTTTGCTTTTCTTAAGAATATTTTACCTGCCACTTCACATGGGCCTGAAGAACTTTATCCGACGAGTGAAGTAGTAACCGGTATCTCAGTCGGGGAATCGTTCCTTGGACCATCCCCTTTACAGTCCGAAGTCTTAGCCACTGGGCACTACTCCGGCAACACTCACACAATACTGACGGTCAGCATCGTTGTCTCTACGGTCGGCGTCTTACCAATGGATAATGATTAATACTAAAGAATAACATTATTTATTAGATAACATTTTAAACATTTTAAAACGATTTTTTTACTCTTGATTCAAGTACAGACGTTGTTTATTATATACAGAGTGTTTCTTTTAAAACGTAACACATGATTTGAGCTAGTTTAATTAAATTTTATAACAAGTCGGTTAATAGTACATTTGGTAGGTTTACCATTACTTGGAAATTGTTGTTCGAAAGCATCTTGACATAAAACAAACGATTTTGATTAAAAATATCCCTCCACAATAAACACTCTCTGATATTTGCTCAAAACCACGTTTCTAACCTCAACTTAATGACATTGCACGAAACCAAAATAAAATAAACAAGAATACAACAATGTAAATCAGCTGATAGGCAGGAAATAAGAAGAACCAGGGCTACCAACCTACGAACTTGTAATTATCTTTAACCTTCATTTTCTGTACTTGTAAATAGGATTACGTTTTAAAAGAAACACCCTGTATAATATTATTTCCTATATGTAACAATATAGTCTTATGAACGTCTAGGAGACATTATATAAGGGACAGAAGAATGGTTCAGACGTCGTAAACCGTATACTTGGCAACTCAACAATGCGAAAGTTTCATTTACTTTTTACCAGACATTTTATTACATCTCCCAGGGTATATGGAGTTTAATACACTATTGTGTCAGTCTCAATAAAAGTCGGAGGGAATACAAATACATCGCCTTATATCACATTTGCTGTACTCGAGTTATAAAAGATGGAATATTTGCTTAGACTACTTTATGTATTAGATAGAAAATATATTATTTAATTAACGTGTAAAAGGTCATTCCTAACGAAATTTAGGAAAATGAATCTAAATAAATGTTACCAGGTCATGGCACTAACCTTCTCCCTTTCCCTTTATCTCTGATTTTTAATTACATATGTTCATTTAATGACATTTCTAAGGAATGTACAGATGAAACACTTATTTTATTTTAACAACATTATGGACAAAAATAATCTTAAAAAAACAGCTGTTCAATTAATTACTCAGTAAGATTTTATGTAAACAACCTTCAACAGCTTGAGTAGTGGCTTCCGGCCTTGGGCCTCGAGCCCCAACTTTTTGAGGTGGTAACTAATAAATAAAATAAAATATGTAAAACATATTTTTAATTGTAATTTGCATCTTTACTGAAAATTTCATCAAAATCGTAAGAATAGAGCTTGAAAATTTACATTTTTAATGTTTTTGCCCGTATAAAAAAATGTTATAACTCAAAAACTATTAAAGTTAAGGACATGTGGTTTTTACTAAACTATTTTAAATGTTACTAATTGTCTTGTCCAATGTTTTAATTGAGTTATCTTTTAGTCCGTTTTTGAGAAAATTCCATTTTTGTATGTTTTTTGGCCATAAAAAACTAAAATTTCAAAAAAGTGAAAAAATAGTCTGAATATATTGGCTAAATACTCCTACATACCAAATGTCAAACAATTCAATACATCCGTTTGGTCTCCAGCGAACTGCACATACACACAGACAGACACCAAAATCTCGTTAAAAACCCCTTTTTTGAGTTCTGGGAGTCCTAAAATGAATTTTTAGACCGACTTGAAAATCACTTTTTTTGACGAGTTAACACATATGGGAGAAATTAAAATTTATATATCATAATTTATTTAAATAAATAAGTATAAATAAATGCATTATATTCTAGTCTTTTTAGTAAATAGTTGAATTAGGATGTATGTCTTGACATTAACCGGCTCGACATGTGTTCCGGTACTGTTGAAAGAGGTTTTCTGGTACAGATATTCCGGTACTTTTGATTTTCATGTTCTGTTAATTTTGAAAGAGATGTACACGAGTCATCGGGAATATTAGTAAATGATTTTGATTTTAATTAGATCACTTCGTAGTACCTTAATAAGCACGAAACCCCTCGAGGATTGGTATTTATCATTTTATTTTTGATCATTTTAATAATTGTGCAGTTTGTTAAAATATTAATCAAATAATATACTCATGAAGCAAAGCTATTAGGTTGGTGGAAAACATGAACCCCAATAAAACTTATTGAGTGATTAATTTACAAACTGTAAGTTAAACTTGAGTAAAACGTCATTATTTCTTTCTATGAAAGCTGAACTTTTATTGACGCTTTAAATTTTTTAATGACCGAATGGATTGTTGTAATTGTCCATATTACTTATAAAATAAAGTAAAAGCTTCTTATAAAAAAGTAGTTTATACATTTTTTATATAAACTTCCTTCCAGTTATAGTTTTTTTATAATAATATTTTAGTCTTAATGTATAAAATCTAAAAACTATGAACTCACTCATCTCCAAATCTCTGAACTGAACATGTTTTGATGATGGATCATAGAGAATCACTAAGAAAGGATTTATCAACATTTCATTTATACGGGGTAGAAACAGCCTCTAAACATTTCCTTTTCTTCGGTCATAATATTGAGTTTGATTATATAATCGAAATGTGCAATAAAAATATATGTAAACATTCCAAAAAAATTAAGCACATACAAAAATTACTTAAAGAAAATCAAACTAAATGTTTTGTTTTTGAAAAACAATTATTCTATCTAATATCCAATTTAGAACAGCTGATGTTATGTATAATTTACTACTGTACTCAATTATTTTTAATATTTATCCTACTACAATTTTATTGAATTTCTTTTTATTTAACAGCTGTTAATCAAATGAATAAATCAGTTAATATAGCTCCATAAGAATACCATGGGAATTTTGGGGCCAGTGGGACGGAGTCCTGAGGTCGGAGAGGGAAATCCTTTCTTAGTGAGCGCTTTTGTAGTAAATGGCTTTTTCACTACACTACTATGAGTTCAGCTGTTTTCGTTATGTGTTTACAACCTGCAAAACATCATATTTTCAACAGCTGTCTATTGTTTACTACCGAAAGTAACATTGTTTACAACCGAAAATTTTCCACAGTCAACAAAACCTGTTTTTATTCCGTAGTGTAGTGAAAAGTATCGTTCAAAACTCGAGTGAAAGTGTTTTGTATGTTCTCGACCATTTGAAGTGCTCGACAAGTCTCGCACTTCAAACATATGGTCTCGAACATGCAATACCCCACTTTCCACTCTTGTTATGAAATATACTATTTTGCGTGAATTTAATCAAACGATTTATTTCAAACAGCTGATACAAAAAACATAAACATGAGAAAAAGCTTGGCTAATTTTGTTTTCATTGTAAAATGTTACGATCATTGTTACCAACTCTGAGATGATTGCAATACTTTGCGCTTCCCAGTATTTCCATCATCAATAACCGTAAAATAATCAATTCTTGTATTTTACTTTCTTAGTAAACGCTGTGACTTATCAACCGTTGTAATATCCGTCAACAAGTGTTTTGCCAATGAGGACATTTATTAAAATAATGGGTACATCAGGGAATGGCCAGTAATGGCCAGTAATGGCCAGTAATGGTCAGTAATGGCCAGTAATGGCCAGTAATGGTCAGTAATGGCCGGTAATGGCCAGTAATGGCCAGTAATGGTCACATAACAGAGACAGTAGGTAATTAGCGCAAACAATGTGTGTCAGGACCTGTACAATCAGGGTGATTGTTGTTGCCAGGGTAGTGATTGTTCTGCAACTAGTACACACAATGTTGTGCATAGGAGGATGTTTGGAGATACTAAGATCAGTTGTATATGAATGTATAACATTTCTTGCACACAACTATCAGAGGAACTTGTAGTATATTGCTGATGCACTCAGAATTCCTGACAACGAAAAGAAAAAAAACTGCGTATGACTAAATAGTCTACAAATTACCCTTAAAGTTTCCTTGGTGTTACAAAAAGGTGTCCTGGCTGTCCATTTCCGGATCATATACCTAATGTAGACAATAAAATAAAGGGCACAAGGATACATTTGTAAATTTACGCTCCATTTAGAGTCTATCTGTCATTTTGTGTTTTTAACAAAACAACTAGTGACTCAAAACTATATACTTAAATTTTTTGTTTAACTGACCCTAACGATTAAATTTGTTTTGTAAAATTTATTATTCATTAATAATTAAAATATACTGACTTTATAATTTTTTAACTAACCAAAAACTATCTTTGAATATTGTTTTATATACTGTACGTATAGAATCAATATATATTTTAAAATAATACGATTTTGAATTATATCGTTTATTTTCCAACTGGAATAATTTGAATTAATAAATACGTTTGTGTAGTAAAATAAGAATACATTATCTAAGGCCATTTCCTCTACCAAATCTTTGTTAATTAAATAAACAATATTAAAATATAAATATACAAACAAAAATGGAATTAAAAATACAATAATTTATGTGGACTGCAATATAACAAAGATAAAGTAATAAACACATAAAAATAGTTAATTTTCAATTGCGGAATTCAGTAATTAGTTTACAAGAAGTTAAACTAACCTCACTTTGCATAAAAATGTCTACATGAAATTGAATTGGTTACTAATTATCTAATCTAAGAAACAAAATTACTGTAATAGTAATGATTGCAGTAAGGCACAGATTCGAATGCACTACGAGTAATAATTAGAGTTGTTAATGTTGATGAGATGGTAAAAACATTTTAGTATCTCATCAACATTCATACTTTAAGTTGAACAACTTATAGTATCCTTAAACTTAAGGCTGTCAAATTTTTTAAGGATCTGTATAATTTGTTAAATTATTGCACAAGATTTGGCAATTGCTATCTTATGTGCGATAATTGCAAAATCTTCAGTAGTAGAGTGCCGTTAGATATTGCCATATGCAACGTGAATGCAGTAGTCAAATTGCATTCACGAATAGCAGGCGCTCTACATCCCAAGAAAACTGAAGGCGCAGAAAATATGTGTGTACACAGATTTTGAGTACTAAGAAACTAAGCGGCCTATGAACTAACTTAAACGTGATCAATTGAACGTGATTTTAAATTTATATAAATAGAATTTAAATGACTGCATTTACTTACGCATATGAAAGTAATGTATCGTAACGATGATAGGGATTATAACGTGGCCAAGTGTTTCATTTTACTATCTTTAGAAGCCAAGAAAACATTGCTTCAGGAAACAGATAAGAACTTTTTTGCTTGAAAAGTTACGATTTTGATATTTATTAAACTTATAGAAAACATTTCTGTCAACAGTGTATTAAAATACAAACGCGATATATTAACAGGTTTTTGAGTAATAAAAGTGTAAAGTTGATGAGCAGTGAAAATTAATTAACATTCCTGTACTTTTTACAATTATTAACAATTATAATGCATACATACCTCTGAACGTACAATAAAACAAGGAAACAACGATGTAATTACATTTTTCATAGGCCTACTAGTTCCCAGTAAATTACCTTCAAACTATGGTGCACATAATTTCTGCGCCGAAAGTAGTCTATGATGTTAGGCTAGTGCGTCTTTTTTGAATTGCATCAGTAAAAAATATTATACCCTATAGGCTGCCTATATTCGGACTAAAATATTACAAACATGAAACAAACTGTTTAACAAACACCATATACCCTTGTGATAAAAATATAAACAACTCAAAAATACCTTAAATTTGAACTCTTGCTTAAAAAATTGACATTTAAAATTTAATAAAAAAAACAACTCCAGAAAACCTTAACATTTTTCAATTAATTAGGTACATTTTATTTTTGCAGGATATATATGTAAATATAATTTGTCATATGACATTTTTGGTAAAAATTTAGAACTATATATTAATCACTTTAGCAACGCAATGTAGACTTTACATATATTTCGATATTATAATTATGTAATATAAAATATTGCTGTTTTATCTAGTTCATTACAAATATACAAAAAGAAGGATAAAATATACAAAATACGAGATGACCTTATTAATGGCATAAAAGAGCATTAAATGACACATATAAATATATCATAATAGCTTGAAATTACTCCGTTCTAGAATAACAAATAAGTAAATGTTAAGTATAAAAAAAATTAAACCAAAATCACAGTTTCTCAACAACAACAACATTTCATAACGTTCGTTTTAATTACTTAGCTTAGATACATGTTGAACTGGGTTAAAGTCAGGATGTTAGGGGTTGCCGAGGCTTGCATAGAGATGAGGGGTCTCTACACCCTTCTGCAATGTAAACACTCTGTGTACCGGATGGAGACTGGGCCCAATTTACACTGTATTGGACTTAACGGGTTCGAAAATACTCGGAGGTTCTATAATATTGTTGCTCATGTAAAACTATTATTAATATTTGCATGACACACTTTGTTTGATTACTAATTGTTCCTTCGAGTTCTCCTTTTTACTATGCTGTTACTCATATAAAATTATTTTACAATAATTATATATTCATTGAGAAATTTTATCTGGGTTTAAAAAACTTTTGTCATTTTTAATTTATTTACAAAATTCCAATACAAAATTGGAAAATTGGTAACTATTTAACTAAATTAAAAATGTTTAAACGTTGAAGAAATGTTTTAAATATATTTAATTTTTTAATACAGTTCCAAATAATTGTAATCAAAAATTTATATATGTAAAAAATACTACATATAAATTGAATATCTATAATTATTTTGATATGTCTTACGGCACACAATATGTAGTATTAAAACTGTTGAAAGAATAAATGCAATGTGGTGGCTCAGAGGCTGAGCTTTTGTACTAGGGTGTGCAGGGTCCAAGGTTCGAATGCAAATATAACTGAGCTGGTAATTTACTCGTTGAATAGTGTTACTAACAGTCCTGTAAACAAAGGATGCTGGCGAGAGAACTTGACAAGATTCAAAAAGTTTATATCCATAAAATTAACCCGTGTTAATTTTCGTTGGGAGCTTTATCACGTCAACATATCTAAAGAATATGGAAATTCAATTTTTAAAGCTATGAAATTTCATAATTATTTCTGACATCATTATATTTAGTCTAGAATAATCAATTACACTTCATTTTTGTAAAACATGACACAAATCTACCATGAATAACGGTTTTTTTTAAAACTGCGTTTAAAGAATATTAACACTATCACAAAAGTTCTATTCAGGATAATAACTTAGGGCTTGTAACACTTTGTAAGATTAGCTGTTATCTTGAAATTGGACTCATATACTAGAAAAATTTAAATTTTATAAGGAGAATTTCTTTTAGAATTTAGATATGGGAGGAGAATTTAATTCATGTTTTTCAATGAATGATAATATGAAGAAAAATATAATCATGATATTTAAAACAAACTTCTGAAACATTAGAGTTCTCTTAATATCTATGCTAGTGCATTAAAAGTGGTACATATTTCGAAATTATATATAAGAAAAGGACGTTTCTAATATGGAATTAGAATACAATATTTGATTTTGAATGCAAAATATAAAATGTTTTGTTTACTCTCTTTTTGTGAAATGTAATATATGTATGTGTGTGCAATATATAATACGTAAAACTAACATTACAAAAAATTCTCGGGAATAGGACTTAAAAATATATTATATATTAATATATTTTCTTGTTAAATACTATTTCCCACGATTTATTACTAGTTTGCCACACTACTGACGTAGGATAATTAATAAAACAATACATTTAATTTCTTTGTAAAATTTTTTCATATTTCTACACAAGAAATTATTATGTTCTTTACCAAAGAAACATGGAACAGTTATTTTTGCAATATTATCGTCACAAAATATTGCCATTTTCATATTATAATTTCAGTACATATCTGGAACATGGTATTAGTTACGTAAATTATTTTATTTGTTAAATCAGTTTGAGTAGTAAAGTGTATTTTGTTTGTTTGAATTTGTTTGTACTTGTGTAAGAATACTGAGTTTGTAAACAGTAGATTGTGCTGTGTATATCACAATATGTGGCTTGAATTAATCAAACCAGCAGTTACGGTTATGTGCAATTTAAGCAGAACCTGCCATCGCAACTAGATTAGAAGGTCAGATTTCATTTAAATAATATAATTCATTGTAAATAACTTAAAATTTAAATGGAATAAATATATTATCATTCGCTAATTATAAAATTATTTTGCATAAGGTTAACTTGCCTGTAATTAAAAATGTAAACGCCCACAAATTGTTACGCCAATTATGAATAAACGAACGTTGTAAATTTACTCAGACACATGTATTAGAGATGTATTTATCAATTTTAAAAATGCCATAACTTTGTTAAGGACTAGTCACCAAATCAACTACATTCAGTCAGTAACAAGCGAAATGTTTCCCATGTTATAGGGTGAGTGCACCAGTGATGATCGTTTTAGTTCCCACTTGAATCTTACATGGGAAAACAGTCTATTACGCTACAGTGTAGGGAATAGTATAAACGTCTTGCCTGTATTCTTCTGTACTTCCTCAACATAAAACGTAATGTATTGTTTAAACAGAGTATTGAAAAATACAGTTTATCGTACATAAATCGTTGCACAAGCGAATGACCGCCTATCTACCAGTTAATGGCCGGTGTTTCCCCCGTGAATGACCGGTCATTCATTGATATCAGTATATGAGTTCAAGTCAATTTTCCTTGTATGGAAGGAAATAAAAGAGGTTGCTAGTGAAGAAGTATTATCAGACAAACAATTACTATAAAAATGCAGCAATAAAGAAAGAAAAGAAACACAAGAATTTAAACCTGATCAAAACAACCTTATACATATTTCAAAGCAAGTATGTAGTACAACTCCAGTACCTGGTCGGAGCCAAGGAATACACGAATAGGACATTCCATACAAAACAACTGAAGATGCAGAACTACCAAACAAAACGAAGCAGTTTTATAGTCTCTAATTTTTCGCTTGGAAGAAGTGATAGCTTTGTCAGATCCTTGGGAAAACACTTACATTGTCCGAAAAAGGAAGAAGGTCAAACAAAGGAGAGAAAGCAAGAAAAGTTTCCTTCGCCATGACTTCCAAAAATTTTAAATTGTACGTACAGTGGTGATGACCCGCCCGCCCACCCATACAAGTACAGTGGTACTACTCTACATGATAACAAATAAATTAAATATAAAAAAGAAAAGGAGTGTGCTGGAAAATGAGGAAGATTGAGAGAGAAAGTAAAAAATGAAAAAGGAAAAGATAGGAAAGATAGACAAAGACAATGACTGTTTTTCAAAGAGTGGCGAATAGCTAAGAACACTGAAACTAAGACGAACCTAGCAACTTTTAAGTAAATAAAGAACAATTAGCATGTTTTTATTCAAAATGTGTCAATATTAATAAAATGCATTTGTAAAAATATTCATTCACGTATTTTCTTAGGTATATTAGAACCTTTTATTTATGCTTATAAGTAAATAGCCAAATAAAGGTATAAAATGAGGGTTGAAAAATGTTTTCTTAACTGTTAGTACATGCAAATAGTACACATTAGTGTTATATATACATAATTAAATGTTAAATCTAGTAAATTACCGTAAACTTAAATTTAAATTACCCGGTCAAATTCTATTTATAGTGCATCCACATGATTTCTGATGTTTTTGTGTTACTTAGCACTTAATCTGTCAGAAAATATTGTTTCCAAAACTTTAAAAGAAAATTGTTCAAAATTTCACTGGTGCACTCAACCTATCCCACAACATGACAACAAAATATTGTGATGACCGAAGTTTGGTTTGTTTTGTTTACGTTTGTGGCTTGTAACAGTTATTGGCTCAGCTGTTTAGTGATACAGTAATTTGGATACTGATACACGAATTTCATCACTTTGAGTGCAAAAATGTATCAATATACAGAATTTTATTTTATTGTTTGTTTTTCCAAAGGCTTATGTCGATAATTATTCACTGGTTCACCATTAAAATATACTATAAATATGAAATAGGTTTGTCAGTAATTGATAAGTGAATGGTGTAACGTAAGATAATCTGTAGCTTTCCGTTGGCAAGTTTATCACTGAAAATCTAATTTTAAAAACAGTAAAAGTTTATTAAATAGTTTAATAAATTGTTGGAATAGATTATCCGATTTACTAATTTTACGACAAATTATTTTCCTGATATTTTCACAGGCTTTATTATTGATGGCTATCGAAAATAAGGGAAAATGTTGTTCAGCTACACAATAGGGTCTCTTAGAATGTAAACGACAAGTTGCTGGAGGACCCTTGAGTTGAACGAGTGCATTTAACTACGCAGCCTTTCGTGCTTTAGAAAGTCTTGTCCCAGAACCAGTAGTTAACACTGTGTATAACAACTAGAGTATAACAACTTTATAGTTTAAACATAAACGAACACACTACATTTATAATTGTTTACCTTCTAAAATAATGAAAGTTTAAACAATTTTTCAGAAAATTTTTATTTTCCTTATTATAAAAACTTTGAATATTTAAACTTTAAATAAAGTCAATATTTAGTTTTGGTTACATCCTATATAATCCCCTTGCCTTTCTATTTAGTTTTTTATATACAAAGTTTTTTGTTTATATACTTAAGTTTTTATATACACTTGGAAGCCTTTTTATATATACTTGGAAATAAATACCTGCACTCATTTTACAGTACACTAGTAATATAAAAATACTAGGGGATACCCCTCCAAGCCTCGCGTGCCGATTCGGTCTCTCGCTGTGCTTGTGACTCCTCAGCCTTCGGCCTCGCATGTGGCTTTTACCTACAAATATTATTGGTTGAATTGTATTAAGTAAAATCATAATAAGTTAATTTATTTAGAGTAACCGACTTGATGTTCAGTCGCAGCCTATTTATAGTCTAAATATAAACAACAATTCTTATTACTTAGCGTATTTCAAAAGTTTTTCATTTCAGTTTTTAATTAACAACTTATGATGACAGACAAACATGAATTTACATTATTATTTTGTTATAGATCAAACAATACTTCCACCGAATCAACCAAACTTACCATATCTAACATAAATAAATATCTAAGTTACCTTCTCATTATTATGAACATTATTTATATTCCAACAACTAGTAACACTTCATAAGCATCATTATTTGTATTTGAACAGCTGTTAATTTTGTAACAATTTTAATGTCTTTCCATGTTATTATTATTATGTCTGAAAAACGTTCTTTCAAACCTCCATGGTAAAAATATTGAGCAATGAAGACTGTTTATATTGCAGTTTTTGCAATGCCACTGTACGTGTATGGGCAGGCAGGTGGGTCAATGCCACTGTACGTGTATAGGTGGGCGGGTGAGTCAATGCCAATGTACGTGTATGGGTGGGTCAATGCCACTGTGTACTTGTATAGGTGGGCATAATGATTCATATCATAACACCAGTTAGGTTTGTTGTCAAATGTATTGGCCTCTTCAATTTTCAAGTTGAAATAGTCATAACTAGGTATATCATATCTGAATGGTATTGTTGCCACAAGATTCACTGAGATGTTTTATTTGCGTAGGTAATTGTCCAGAGCAGTATAGACAGCTCCTATTTTGCTTTGTGCAGCATCATTGGCTCCTCCAAGTATGACATTACATAACTTCTCTCCATTAGTTGGTGGTCACTGTAATGAATATTTTAGAAACTAATTCTGTAAGTAGAGAGAAAACAAAACTAAGAGAAATATAAACAGAATGTTTATATTGCACAACTTAGAATAGGAGCAAATATTTTACACCACACTCGTGCTGTTTAATGGAGGGATTAGCTAGCATAAATAGAATCAGCGAGGCAGGTCTTAAATGGCTTGATAGATACCACTTTACGTTTTTATTTGTTGTAATATCTAGTGACTTTTGGAGTTTTTCCAAATTTGTAGTACAGCTTTTATATAATTATAAATTTAAAAAAATAGTAGCTGACCATAAAGCCATTCTCTAACTAGCATGATTTATTAGCAAATTAGAGAATTTATTAATTTTCGTGAATTGCATAATTAATGTACAACGCAGCGAAGAAGATTTAACAGTAAAATAGTACATAAACATAAGTTAATACAAGAAATTATTACATTACAAGAAATAATTTAAAGGGAATATTAACTTTTATTAAAACTATGCATTACTTCTAATATATAATACCTCTAATTCTCGTTGTTGCTACATATAATTTGTTACTGATTTTTTGTGTTTATAAAAAAATTGCCTATTTTCTTCATATTCATTTATTTTTAAATAGATTCACAACTTATCATAACTTTGTTTTTGAAATTTGTTAATGATGGAGTATCAGATGAGGGAGACAAAGGTAGTTGGACATTTGCCATCATTACGTGAAAATTAACAAGCACGATGTTTCGATTTGGAAAAACCCAAACCTTTTTCAAGTGCTAAAAACTAAATTACATCTACACAAACATGTTGTAAAACTACGTTCTTAAACTAATAAACTTATCTACTTTAATAATTATCTACATTTTAACCTAGATCCTAGAATGGGGTACAACAAAATGAACTTCTACTAAATATAAAAAAAATATTAACAGGGTTAAATTAATATAACCAATTAGGCGCTGTCAAGGTCACGATATCAACGAAAAATGTCAAAACACAATTAAAATTGCTATTCAAATCAGACTGAAATAAGATTACATTAACTAATCATAAATATATGGTACCTGAAAAACACTATTAATTTAAAACACTATTAATTTAAATTAAAACACTATTAATTTAAATTTTATAACATGTTTGTGTAGATGTAATTTAGTTTTTAGCACTTGAAAAAGGTTTGGGTTTTACCAAATCGAAACGTCGTGATTGTTAATTTTCACGTAATGATGGCAAATGTCTAACTACCTTTGTCTCCCTTATCATAACTTGTTATAAAAGTTTAACGTATTTCGTTAAACATAAATAATGTCATTCGAACATTCATAATGTTTAAAAGAAAATCAATATTTTAAAGATAACATAATTATCAGCTAAAATATTACGTCAGAATAAAGGACTTTAGTTACTTCCTAATACATTTGAATATAAGAAAACGTATTTTACGTAACAAGTCTCGTTCGAAATTGAGGAATGAGTCTGTATAAAAAGTAAACACATATTGAATTTTACAACAACCGTAAAATTTAATGTATACATCTTCACTTGTTTTCTTAAATGTTTTAACAACACTTGTTATTGTAAAATTGCAATGCAAAATCACTTTTAACTGTACAAGCAAACATTTCTTATAAATAAATACATTTTATTTTAATCGATAGTTTTAATATATATGATGAAACAGGATGGACTAACTACTCTGTTAATTATCGGATTTAAATAAAGAAAACATTCAATATTAAGACACTAATCGTCGAGATTTGGGCGAATGTGTGTGATGATTGTAGATAAACAAGTGTAGTCATTGCTACTAACTAAGCTTGACTATTACTTAGACAGAGCCATTTATTAAGCCAGGGAAACTAAGAGACTTTATAGCTTTACATGGTATCCGAACCACGTAGTATTAGTCTGATGTTTACCTAACTGACAATCTTGATACTCAGTTCTCACTCAACAGCCGGACCCCGACTACCACCCAACACATGGACACCCCAGACTTCTTTAGTAGTTTATTCATAAATGGTAACCATTGAGTGGACGCCATGTTGGTATTAATAGCACTGAGCATAGAACCTATCGCCTACAATCTCCACAACACTTTGTCCCCAAGTAGCTGGGTTACAATACTGCGTCACCAGTACCGAATATTTATCTATACATACTAATGCCAAAGCTGACAGCTATGAAACTGATCATTGTGATGCTAATAGGCTATCTAAAACATGTAAATACATTCATAGACACAAGTGTATATACTAAAGTTATAACATGTACAACCGGTTCATAAGTCGGTTTTACTCGTTTCTTCGGGGTCTGAGGTTAACAAATATTAGATTTTCTCATAGCGAAATACTTGGGTGCAGTTATTCAATAGTTATAAACCTAATGATGTCACTTGTGTCTGTCTGCAGACAGTACTCAATGGTTGCCATCGGCGTAGACACTACTGGAGAATTGTGGAGTTGGGTAGTAGTCAGTCAGTATCCGGATGTTGTGTAGATTAAACTGAGTATCAAACTTTTCCATTAGCTGAAAATCAGACCATTACTAAACGCAAAACAATACTTAGTTGGCCAGTTACTGGGCTATTATTAACAATAGGCCCTTATTAGTATAAGTTGAACTCAGAAAACAAGACTAAAATGGTCATCATCACTTATCCTGCACTCATTTGGTCACATTCGTCTTAAATTTCGCATAAAATTGTATTGGCGTCTCATTTAAGAAAATAAGAAAATTTGAGAAAAAAAGAGAAACGGAGAGAGAGGGAGAAAAAAAACAGAAGGACAGAGGGAGGGAGAGATGGGGGAGGGAGGGAGAGAGAGAATTATATTTAGTAAAATGATACAAATTATATTTCATAAATACTGTTTGTGATCTATTTCATAAATTATGTTTTTTCAAAAAAAAAAAAAAAAAAAAAAAGATTAAGAGTTAAAACGTTATATTCACTTAATTCACTCAACTGAACAATGCAACTAAATATTTTCTTTTTATTATAATCATTCTACGTAAACGTTTCATTAAATTAAAAAAAATTAGCCTTTCAAAAACATAAAGAATTTATACAACTTTGAGAAGTAAAATGAATTCCTAATGGACAGCTGCCAGACCGGTCACAGATGAATAATGGAAGGAGTGTGGTGACAACGCGCTTTCCCTGATGACCAACTTTTCCAATCAAAATCTCCGTTAATGGGGCGAAAACTAATAAGTTTAATTATAACTTTAGCGATTGAATCTTAACAAATAGTTCATTTACTGTCACAAATTCGTAGTATTTTAACACACAAGTCAAGGCCATATACTGTTGATATGTGCGAGGAAGTTATCAGACAGAGTAACGGAGAGAACTAGTACAGTACAAGGTGAATTTTACTGACAAAGACAGACAACATCAGGGCTATCTCCTCTTACATATCCCCTAGGCCACTCGGCTACTGACTGTTTATATGTGCGAGGAAGTTATCAGACAGAGTAACGGAGAGAACTAGTACAGTACAAGGTGAATTTTACTGACAAAGACAGCCAAGATCAGGGCTATCTCTTCTTACATATCCCCTAGGCCACTCGGCTACTGACTGTTGATATGTGCGAGGAAGTTATCAGACAGAGTAACGGAGAGAACTAGTACAGTACAAGGTGAATATTACTGACAAAGACAGCCTTGATCAGGGCTATCTCTCTTACACATCCCCTAGACCACTCGGCTACTGACTGTTGATATGTGCGAGGAAGTTATCAAACAGAGTAACGGAGAGAACTAGTACAGTACAAGGTGAATATTACTGACAAATACAGCCTTGATCAGGGCTATCTCTCTTACACATCCCCTAGACCACTCGGCTACTGACTGTTGATATGTGCGAGGAAGTTATCAGACAGAGTAACGGAGAGAACTAGTACAGTACAAGGTGAATATTACTGACAAAGACAGCCTTGATCAGGGCTATCTCTCTTACACATCCCCTATGCCACTCGGCCACATACTGTTGATATGTGCGAGGAAGTTATCAGTCAGAGTAACGGAGAGAACTAGTACAGTACAAGGTGAATATTACTGACAAATACAGCCTTGATCAGGGCTATCTCTTCTTACATATCCCCTATGACACTCGGCCACATACTGTTGATATGTGCGAGGAAGTTATCAGTCAGAGTAACGGAGAGAACTAGAACAGTACAAGGTAAATATTACTGACAAAGACAGCCTTGATCAGGGCTATCTCTCTTACACATCCCCTATGCCACTCGGCCACATACTGTTGATATGTGCGAGGAAGTTATCAGTCAGAGTAACGGAGAGAACTAGTACAGTACAAGGTGAATATTACTGACAAAGACAGCCAAGATCAGGGCTATCTCCTCTTACATATCCCCTAGGCCACTCGGCTACTGACTGTTGATATGTGCGAGGAAGTTATCAGTCAGAGTAACGGAGAGAACTAGAACAGTACAAGGTGAATATTACTGACAAAGACAGTCAAGATCAGGGCTATCTCCTCTTACGTGTTCCCTAGGCCACTCGGCCACTGACTGTTGATATGTGCGAGGAAGTTATCATACAGAGTAACGGAGAGAACTAGTACAGTACAAGGTGAATATTACTGACAAAGACAGACAACATCAGGGTTATCTCCTCTTACATATCCCCTAGACCACTCGGCTACTGACTGTTGATATGTGCGAGGAAGTTATCATACAGAGTAACGGAGAGAACTAGTACTGTACAAGGTGAATATTACTAACAAAGACAGCCAAGATCAGGGTTATCTCCTCTTACGTGTTCCCTAGACCACTCGGCCACTGACTGTTGATATGTGCGAGGAAGTTATCATACAGAGTAACGGAGAGAACTTTTACAGTACAAGGTGAATATTACTGACAAAGACAGTCAAGATCAGGGCTATCTCCTCTTACGTGTTCCCTAGGCCACTCGGCCACTGACTGTTGATATGTGCGAGGAAGTTATCATACAGAGTAACGGAGAGAACTGGTACAGTACAAGGTGAATATAACTGACAAAGACAGACAACATCAGGGTTATCTCCTCTAACACATGCCATAGGCCACTCGGCCACTGACTGTTGATATGTGCGAGGAAGTTATCAGACAGAATAACGGAGAGAACTAGTACTGTACAAGGTGAATTTTACTGACAAAGACAGACAAGATCAGGGCTATCTCCTCTTACGTGTTCCCTAGGCCACTCGGCCACTGACTGTTGATATGTGCGAGGAAGTTATCATACAGAGTAACGGAGAGAACTAGTACTGTACAAGGTGAATATTACTAACAAAGACAGCCTTGATCAGGGTTATCTCCTCTTACATATCCCCTAGAACACTCGGCCACATACTGTTGATATGTGCGAGGAAGTTATCATACAGAGTAACGGAGAGAACTAGAACAGTACAACGTGAATATTACTGACAAAGACAGCCAAGATCAGGGCTATCTCCTCTTACATATCCCCTTGACCACTCGGCCACTGACTGTTGATATGTGCGAGGAAGTTATCATACAGAGTAACGGAGAGAACTAGTACAGTACAAGGTGAATATTACTGACAAAGACAGACAACATCAGGGTTATCTCCTCTTACATATTCCGTAGACCACTCGGCTACTGACTGTTGATATGTGCGAGGAAGTTATCATACAGAGTAACGGAGAGAACTAGTACAGTACAAGGTGAATATTACTGACAAAGACAGCCAAGATCAGGGCTATCTCCTCTTACATATTCCCCAGGCCACTCGGCCACTGACTGTTGATATGTGCGAGGAAGTTATCATACAGAGTAACGGAGAGAACTAGAACAGTACAAGGTGAATATTACTGACAAAGACAGACAAGATCAGGGCTATCTCCTCTTACATATTCCCTAGGCCACTCGGCCACTGACTGTTGATATGTGCGAGGAAGTTATCATACAGAGTAACGGAGAGAACTAGAACAGTACAACGTGAATATTACTGACAAAGACAGCCAAGATCAGGGCTATCTCCTCTTACATATTCCCCAGGCCACTCGGCCACTGACTGTTGATATGTGCGAGGAAGTTATCATACAGAGTAACGGAGATAACTAGTACAGTACAAGGTGAATATTACTGACAAAGACAGCCAAGATCAGGGTTATCTCCTCTTACACATCCTCTAGACCACTCGGCCACTGACTGTTAATATGTGCGAGGAAGTTATAATACAGAGTAACGGAGAGATCTAGTACAGTACAAGGTGAATATTACTGACAAAGACAGCCAAGATCAGGGCTATCTCCCTTACACATCCCCTATGCCACTCGGCCACATACTGTTGATATGTGCGAGGAAGTTATCATACAGAGTAACGGAGAGAACTAGAACAGTACAAGGTGAATATTACTTACAAAGACAGCCAAGATCAGGGCTATCTCCTCTTACATATTCCCCAGGCCACTCGGCTACTGACTGTTGATATGTGCGAAGAAGTTATCATACAGATTAACGGAGAGAACTTGTACAGTAGAAGGTGAATATTACTGACAAAGATAGCCAAGATCAGGGCTATCTCCTCTTACATATCCCCTATGCCACTTGGCCACATACTGTTGATATGTGCGAGGAAGTTATCAGACAGAGTAACAAAGACAACTAGTACAGTACATGAATATTACTGACAAAGACAGCCAAGATCAGGGCTACATATCTCCTCTAACACATCCCCTAGACCACTCGGCTACTGACTGTTGATATGTACGAGGAAGTTATCAGACAGAGTAACGGAGAGAACTAGTACTGTACAAGGTGAATATTACTGACAAAGACAGCCAAGATCAGGGCTATCTCTCCTCTTACATATCCCCTATGCCACTCGGCCACATACTGTTGATATGAGCGAGGAAGTTATCAGACAGAGTAACAAAGACAACTAGTACAGTACATGAATATTACTGACAAAGACAGCCAAGATCAGGGCTACCTATCTCCTCTAACACATCCCCTAGACCACTCGGATACTGACTGTTGATATGTACGAGGAAGTTATTAGACAGAGTAACGGAGAGAACTAGTACTGTACAAGGTGAATATTACTGACAAAGACAGCCAAGATCAGGGCTATCTCTCCTCTTACATATCCCCTATGCCACTCGGCCACATACTGTTGATATGAGCGAGGAAGTTATCAGACAGAGTAACAAAGACAACTAGTACAGTACATGAATATTACTGACAAAGACAGCCAAGATCAGGGCTACCTATCTCCTCTAACACATCCCCTAGACCACTCGGCTACTGACTGTTGATATGTACGAGGAAGTTATCAGACAGAGTAACGGAGAGAACTAGTACTGTACAAGGTGAATATTACTGACAAAGACAGCCAAGATCAGGGCTATCTCTCCTCTTACATATCCCCTATGCCACTCGGCCACATACTGTTGATATGAGTGAGGAAGTTATCAGACAGAGTAACGGAGACAACTAGTACAGTACATGAATATTACTGACAAAGACAGCCAAGATCAGGGCTACCTATCTCCTCTAACACATCCCCTAGGCCACTCGGCCACTGACTGTTAATATGTGCGAGGAAGTTATCAGACAGAGTAATGGAGACAAGTAGTACAGTACAAGGTAAATATTACTGACAAAGACAGCCAAGATCAGGGTTATCTCCTCTAACACATCCCCTAGACCACTCGGCTACTGACTCACTTCTGATAGACAGAACATTCCTGGTTTCACTTAATACTTTTATTTTTATAACAGGTCCGTCCAAATGATATTAATATATATGTTCGTGAAGTGAAGTTTTACTACCCTAAAAGCACAACAACGCAAGAAGTATTTCCTCATCAGAGAGGGGCAAAGAATTGCCATGATGTAAAATGACACACTCTGAAGCAGATTCTGCAGGTTCACCACTTGAACGGCCTAAAAAATCCCTATTCTTTTTAAATCTATTTATAAAGTTTAAAATTCAAATATAAAATATGCACAATGTTGTAAAATACTCACATCATACGTTCGAGTAGCTAACTAACTACATAACTAAAAAATGTTATTTGATATAAACACACAATGTGTCCATCACCAATATAATATATAAAACTTTTTCAAAGTTATTACACTAAAAACCATTCAAAAACAACGTTACTTGACAGCACAAACAACGTAAGAAAACAAGACAAAATGCGAATACAACGCAGCGGTAATGGCACTGAAAACGGAACTACAGTACTAACTATGTTGTTCAGAATACGAAATATGCATACATATCGAATTTGATATATCGATAGATCGGTTCATCTAATATCAAACTAAGCCAATATATCGCAGATAAAACAATAACGTTACTATAGAAACTTATTTATTTGCGGCAGTGTTTGACCGTCAAATTTCCTACGGTCACCGGTAGTTGGGTTAATAAGGGGCCTGTTAGAGATTATTTAAGTGTTAAAAGTTTAAAATAATTGAATTAATTCCAAAAGCAGCTTTAAAACCAAATTTCACCCGAGCCTTAGTCAACCAAGATAGTTCCGATGGCTGAGTAGCAGCAGGGGTTCAACTTTCTTTCCTCTATAATATGGCTTGTTTTTACTGGGACAAACTTTCCACCCGCATTCCAAATCAATATTCCGTCTCTGTCTCTCTCTCACACACACATCTGTATATATTTACTTTTACCTACAGAACTAGTATTTAGCTAAGTTTATTTAAATAAAAATGATGCCTAACTAACAACCTTACTACAGTTGTTTTCAGTAAAAAAAAAAAAAAAAAAAAAAACTACTGTTGAAATCAAATATTTCAATTCCTTTGAGGCTTAAGGGGATCCGCCACTCTATCACAAACATTTTTTATAAGTAGCTTTTTCTTCCTGTCCCTTATTTTATCTCTTAAAAAGTATGTAAACAATATTGCAAAAAATAAAAGAATCGTGTTACAGTTTTCGATTTTTGTGTGTGGTGGGGCAGTGAAAATAAAAATTCAAATAACTCTTTTAATTTTAAAGTTATTTTAAAAAAGTAAATGTTTTCTTGTTTATTATGATTTACTGTAACTTTATTGGTATAAAAACCATGGTATTGTATGAAGAGCAGTATTTAGAAAATAGTTTGTAAACATTTTAAATCGTAGCATTTTTTTATTTAAAAAATAGTCAATAAAATATTTATTTGATGTTTACAAGTTTAAAACTACAAGTTAAGTTAGTACATGGTTTGATGTTGAAGAGGTAAACATTTCAAGAATTTACCTCAAGAACTTTGGAAGGTATTTAACTATATATTGACAAAAACAATTTTCGGAAAATCACGCCGAATGTCTGAGAATACACAAATATCTACTTTTTACCAAAAAAATTCACCTGCTCCATAACTAGCACTTTCTTCTACTTTCTTCTTTTCTTCTACTGCAATTTTTTTGCTCTTTAGTAACTTTTAATATAAATATATTTATTATAAAGCATAAAGTAGTTTTTTCCTTTATAATAAGACAAAAAATGTATGAATTGTTGAAAAATTAGAAAAATCCTAAAATTCACCATTTATGTTTTTTAATATGTAAACATGGTCAAATAAAAAGAAAATAACACGAAAACATTCTCAATAAAATAAATAATAAGGATATTCAATAATACAAGAAGTATGTTTTTGAACTATCTGGCGAATTCCAAAACCAAAGAGTTATAGTAAAAAAAGATTGATACGATTAACGATAATAAAAGTTTCATTTATACATTTCACCATTTATTTTTTTATCAATGATCTTTCAAATAGTGATGAAAGAAATTAAATGGAAGGTGTAATGTAGATACATTTAAAGTACTTAAAAGGTTTTATTATTGTTTATTTTATTTTTGTGCTGTTGTCTGCATGATGACCGTATTGATAATGGACTAGCATGCACTTCAAGTTTAATATGTATATCTAAGGCTATATTGTAGTCGAGTAAAAAGTCTGATTTGTAGTATTGTTGGTAAATTAATAAGGTCCAACGCTAAAGTTCATAGGTCTATATAATCTGATACATATAAAATACGATCTTCCAAAACAACTGTATTATAGATGTACATATATATATATATATATAAGATCAATAGTATCTATGTGTTTAATAGCATGTAAGATCACCGAAAGAGTTCTGAAAGGAAATAAAACCAGCCTACAAAAGTAAAGTTTTTCATCAAACATGTTACACTTAAAATGAACATTCGTACTAGATTCATTTTCAATCAAAGTGTTTGATATCTTATAAGTATTTTAGATTAGAAATTATTTTAAAAAGTAAAAGGTTTTGGGTGAATCATTTTCATTTAAATCTGGTATTCACTATATTTACAGTTCAATTTTCGTCTTTATACTTTTGGTAAATAAACTGATTTTATTTTTCGTATATTTAAATAACTATGCGCAATGTTATTTATGCTTTAATAACGCAACAATTGTAAAATTTCGTGGGAATTTATCAATATATGATTAATTTTATCTGGCAGGCAATCTCTTAGATCGTGTTCCACATAACTATTATGTAACATAGGCCTGATATTAGAAAGTGCTAACCGTTCCCGGGAACAAAGCCAGCTGATTATTGTGGTAGAGCCGCCATTGTGAGGCTTCATTAATTAATTCCAACACAACCACCTACATTCATTGTGACTACTGCTGTATTTGCATTTACTCTGAACAATACCTGACACTAAACACGAGGTAACTGAATTTGAGCTTTCTTTAAACACTTAAAAAAATGTGAATGAAGAATAATTTATTTATTCTAATGACATTTTGGGCGTTCCGAATGTGTTATTTAACGTGCTGTGAGTTTTTATATCTGTTATTAATACTATTGTAAGTTTATGTATACTGTTACGGTTCACAGAATCGAAAATAATGAGACGATTTCACTTTGTGGCTACAAACTGTACTAATTACACTAACTGTACATTCATACTCACTAATTACCTTAATTACACGCTACGAGATGTTTACAGATTTATATTAACATACAGACACTATTTAATACATAAATTAAACCACTATCATTTAAAATAACTAATATCATTTATCACACTAGAATTTGTCACCAAATCTGTTACTGTTCAAAACTGTCATTTCCAATACAGGCTGAAGACACACTTCCACTGAACTGACATCGACAGGCCGGCTGAGGGGTACACCAAAACAAATTCTTCCAGAGCTTTATCGATATGTATCTGGTAGAGGTATCTATATGGATCTAGGTAATTCTGATCACCATTTCTAGGATGTTCTGGCTCCACTTCCAGGAAAATCAATTGGCATTCTAGTATCTGTTGGAACTACCTGGTATGGCTCAGAGATAGAAAATTGCCCAGTGCAGGGAGGACCACAATTACCTGGGTGTTATTCAGATGTTCTGTTCTCGTGTTCTGTTAATTATATTTTAAGTTTTAATGAAGGAGACAAAGTATAAAAATGTCAGTCAAAAACTTAATTTATTGTGATATACATTCCAAAGTTCGCCAGAAATTATTTATTAAAATAAAATGTGTCTGGTTCTACAGCAACGTTGCTATTTTAAGGTTTAAGTGCTTATTTTTCTACTTTTTTTAACAATAAAAGTTAATCAATTTAATTCAGGTAAATAAGAACTTTGCGTATTAAGTTCTTGTCGAATAAATTAATTATTGTAAACTTACAAAAATGATAATCAAAGCATCAAGCCTCTAAAGTTGCATCCATCCAGTATATACAAATCCCTGATTATAACAATGATACACCCATTTCCATTCTGCCTAAAGTTGTACAAATTAAGCCGTGCTGTCTTTTAAAATTATTATTATATGACCAAATACAATAAAAAAAAAACTATCAACAATAATAACAAAATAATGTAATTTATCCAGCATATTTTAACAATATATGGATTAATTTACAAATAATACTGTCTATAGAAGTGATATTACAGAAGATTGTATTTCTAAACTTCATGGCAACGAGTAGGAAAAGTGGAAAGTGATATAATTGTTCGCATGTTTTCGTAGAAAAATTAATTTCAAATTTTTATTCAGGTAATCGATATTTGAATTAAACTTGATTATGTATGAAATATGTGATGTTCTATTTTCTATATTTATAAAAGAGGATGTTTGTATATATATATATATATATATATATATATATATATATATATATGTTTGAAGTTTATGCGCTGCCAAACCATCCAACTGATCGCCATGAAACTTTAGGATGTTGTCCTGTATACTCCCGAGATGGTTTCTGTGAAGTTTGATGCAGATCCGTCCACAGGGTTCCGCCCCACGGGCTCCTAAAGATCCCATGTTATTCAAATGGAGAATCTGAATTGTTTACAAAAAACATATGACTGTGTGGTTTAATGTAGTTTCACATGCCATAAGCAGATCGAAGTTCTCACAACAACAGTACTGTACATGTTTTGATTTATTGTAGTTCTACATTTCACCTTGAGAGTGTAGCACACACTACTTTTACTTGATCAGGTGATCTGTATTTGGTGTTAACCTTTTTTCCTCGGTAATTAAAACATGTGGTGAATTTTGTATATTTGACATTAACCTATTGATGCATTAAGAGTTTAATCTTCAGATGTTAAACAAAAACAAATTACATGAAAACGTTTGAAATAGGTCAAGTAATACCGTTGGGTATTTATACTAATAAATAGGTAGCAACGCAAGTAGTGTGGTTGAGGTACTGTAAATCAATTTAGTATCGTGATTTTACGTTATACAGTTAATCTACTTATTTATAGGCAAAAGTCACATGTCGGGGTTGGCACGCGAAGTGTGCAGGGGTGTCCCCTAGTATTGTTATAAAAATAAAACGATTACAAGGCATTTAAAAACCGGAAAACCAAAAATTGCTGTTTATGAAACAGAATTACCATTATTGTTTTTTTACAATGATATTCTAAGTACCCATTCTTTACAAGGGGTTTACCCTTTAATTCTATAAAAAACAAGCTTGAACTATGGATAAATATCGAATAATAAAACAATAATTGTTATAATTCGAAATTTGGCTAAAAAATCAATATAACACTTTGCAAATGAAGTTATTTAATAGATCTTTACGTGATTACATACTATCAGTAAAGCTACATGGCTGAAATCACCAAACCCAGTTTTTCAAATGTGTTTTAGAACTTAATGCATTTGGAGACGAGATTTACAAGCCAAAACAAATAGTGCTGGATAGTATACAATATGTACAGAATATTTGGTATAATTTCAAAATGATGACTTGAAAATAACTCAATAAATATCGGAAATACTTTTCCATCGCAAAAAAGGTAAGGGAAAATATTCAAGATTTTTTTCCTATTTAAATTTTTGAGAATTGATCCAATCAGTCTAAATAAACCAGAATCAAAGCCACTATAATTCCCTCATTTATTTGCTCTTCAGATACAAAAAGCGATGACAGTTCACATGAACATGAGCGTCCTTTCTCCAAACCAAATATAAAATATAAATTGATTTTGTGTTAAGTTTATTTAACGAAATTTGATAATGTTATTATTAATGTATGTACCATGTATTGATATCACAAATCCGAGTGTGCTTTAACATTTCTTTTTATTTCATCTAATTTGTGTGAAGGAAAATAGGTTAATCCCAATTAGTTACTATTTTAATAAAACATTCTATCAAGTATATGTACAAATAAAACTAAATGTATATTCCAGTAACTAGTAAATTAAAAAACAAATTGAAACTTTTTCTCATATAAGTAGTAACAATAAAATCAGTTTACGAAATTAGTTTAAGTTGCGCATTACCAATTGTGAGCTTTAAGATAACAATGGACGGGTACATTACAAAGTAATATCTAAAATTACTCATTAAGTAAAAAAATAAATAAAAAAATAAAAAGATACACAATACCTGAACCAAAGAGTTTTTTGGTTTTTTCATTGTTTAATCTACCAAAAGACCCATAATTAGCCCATTTTACAAATTAAAATAGTTTGCTCGACAGTGCGCTTAAATTATATTATTAAAAATGTGTATACATTATTACTACAGAGGGATTATATTTTGTTACGATCTTTATTCTAAAATGTTTTTTTTTTTAGAATCCACACTAAAGCCTATGGTGACTTTTTTTTACTATTTATTATTAGGAAGCCAATCGAACAGATACGAGTGAATGAGTGAGATGAGAGTATATGAATAAGTGTAGTCATTGTTACTAGCTACATTATGTAGGCTGTTTCTCAGAAAGGGATATTTATTACTAGCTCAATAGCCAGGGTAGCTAAGTTACCTACAGCTTAACATGGATTCCGAACCACGCAGTATTGGTTTGATTCTCAGCTAACTGCCTGACACTCAAAATTGACTGTGAAAAAACAGATTTTAGAGGAATACATATAATTTCTCTTTACGTATATATTTAACTACATGCTATATATTTATTGAACATAAATAATATAGTCCTGGCATGGGGAGAAATAAACCATTTATTATCACTATATACAATACACCACGTACTAAACAACAAACGTTGTAATTTTTTTCTTAAACATAGTAAATTATTCCATTATATTATATTTCTGTTTTCTTTGATGAAATCCAGTTTTAAATACATTATTTGCAGTTCGCTGTTTTACTATGAGACTCACTGTACAGTCGTTAGGTTGGGATGAAAAGGCATTTGGCAGCGACGAGTGGAGCTTTGTTCCATCAATCTTCATTCACTGCTCATCTTCGCTCCATCTTTCCATTCTTTTTTATTAAAGAAAGGAACGTAACAGAATTTACTTGATTTTCTGCTATTGCTTTAACTGGATAAGATGTGTTGATTGTTTCGCTCATCTTCGCTCCATCTTTCCATTCTTTTTTATTAAAGAAAGGAACGTAACAGAATTTACTTGATTTTCTGCTATTGCTTCAACCGGATAAGATGTGTTGATTGTTTCGATATCAAATTACTCTGTGCAAGTATTAATCGGAAGGATGTTATTAAGTTTAATCATTTTACAAGAATTAATATAACGAAACTAATATTTAGGTGACAGAAAGAAAAATAAATATACATTAAACATGCAATATTTTTAAAATCATACTCTAGTTTTGTAAACTGAAGAAGTATTTGCAAGTATATTATAACATTTTTGTCAAATTGTGTTTACAAAATAATTCTTTTACAAACTTAATACTTTAGAGATTAAAAGGGTTATTTTTGTAATAAAAATTTTCAATTCAATAATTATATTAGATTATACTACTAAGAGTAATTCAACATAGAAACTTCCATTGTAATTCATACACCAGCTACCACAATTTAAAACATTTAGTTTTATACAACTCATGACGTCAGTTTAAACACACTAGAATACCAATAAAATCTGTTTAACAGTCAGCGCAAAAATTATGTAAACCCAAGTTTGAAGGCTGTTTACCAAAAACCAAGAGGCGTACTAAAAATCCAATCACACAGTAGTTTTTCTCGTTTAGTTGGTGCGTTATGAAATATGAACTTTTAAATTTAATTTTAACTTGTAACCATCTTTTTCCAGTCGGAACAAAAAGTAGAGGAATTTTAACTAGTTTTCCCTGTGCATGAACTTTAGTTGATGTATCACGTTTATATTGTATTACATGGTTAAAAAGAATGTTTTCTCGAATTCAGAGTTTTAAATTACAAGAAACAAATTTATTAATTTCCTGAAACAACGTTTTTATAACTTCTAGAGGTAGTAAAATTAATTAGTTTTTCACGTTGTAATCATTTTGATTGTAAGTAAATGCTATGATTTTAAATTCAAATTCAAATTATGCTTTAGGCGTGTTTTATGGCGGGCTGACGTTTTCCTTCACATTAATTTACAATGTGAAAATAAGTGCTAAATTAATTAAAGTGCTAACTAAAAAAAAAACTATTTTCAAAGTAAAAAAGAACAACAGTCGACTCTGAAAGGAAAAGCCTTAGGGGTATGGGAGCGTGTTTTTATCAGTTACCACGACAAAAAGTTTGATTCAAAATATAAAACACAGTAAAATATAAAACCAACTACAACTTTTATACTTTGTTTGGTTATTTTTGATTAGCTATAATATTATTAAATAATTGTCAATTTTCAACAATATCTATTTAAATATTTAAAGGGTGATTCATGACGTTCTCTGCCCACTTTAACGGCACTTTATACTGCTAAAAATAAAGAAAAAATGTTATATAAACATAGCCCTGAAAATGGTTTGTCAGTGAATTACAGCCAGTTAAACATTTTTAAAAGGTTCATGGATAAAGAGTGATATAACATTGTACACAACTTATAGAAAGATAAATTAGGACGGAAGTGTCGTGATTTTTTACGTAATTTGACACGAGAAAGCTAATATATAATGGAACACTACTTTAACGAAATCATTTTTAACATAAACAATTATCTAAAAAAACCGAACTCACATAGCCGGAATTCCTGGAAGCCAGACCCCGAATAAAAAGCAAATTTCGAACTGTTTAGAATTATATGTTAAATTTTGGTATTTTTGTTGTTGTTTTTAAAATCGGGAAAATACCCAATTAATTACATATTTATATTCATTGTAAAAAGTACATTAAATAATGATTGTTTTTTCAAACATATTTTTTAAATAATATTTTCAATGTTCTTAAAAATCTATTTCTTATTTTTTTCCAGTGAAAAACATGCTTTCCGCACGATGAAATGATTTATTCCAATCCAACTCAATTTTAACTTCTTTGAAATAATAAACTTATTTATTTTGAGGGGAGTGGAAACTTGCTGATTACTCCATTATTTAATCTGGAAAGGGAATCATAGCTGAATTAAGGATAATAAATAAGGAAAATCATCACGAAACATGATAAAAGGAATTGTTTCAATGTACATATCACAATATCGATATTGATGATTGACGATATTGTGATATTATTATACAAGTTAATTAACTTTGACGCAGTACATGTGGACTTTGAACGACATGAAATTGCCTTTTGTCACTGGGTGAGTTATAAATCAATATTGTACTCGAAATATGCTGTTGTGAAAAATACATCTATTGGTAGTTTATGCTATAGTAAACGTGTTTCTAATACTATTTTATGGATTTTAAGCTTAAATTTAGTTTTTTTTTTTTTTTTTTTTTTTTTTGAATTTTTTAGGAATTATATAAAATTGATTTAATATTTTTTTTCTTTTTTTAAATTTGTAACAATTTTAACTACATTGATATTTTTGAAAGCTAAACACTTCTAATACAATTTTCGCTTAAGGTAAAATGATTGTCAGATTGTTTACGTTCCATAGGTAACGCATGAATAATAACAACCCCCGCACCTGCAAGGTGTTGATGTATCTGATTAAACTTTTGGAGAAAACATTGTTTTTCTTCTTAATGTCAAAGTTACAAAAAAATAGATATAATATCACCCTGAAATTGATAAATAATATTTTTTAAAGGTTTATAACTACCTTGAACAATAAACAGGGTGGGAAATAATATGGA
Organism: Stictocephala bisonia; assembly: GCA_035578905.1. Classification (NCBI taxonomy): domain Eukaryota; kingdom Metazoa; phylum Arthropoda; class Insecta; order Hemiptera; family Membracidae; genus Stictocephala; species Stictocephala bisonia. Next base: position 242,264 of record JAQJVL010000499.1, on the reverse strand, counting down.
AACGCTTTCACAACTACTTTTTTTTCCATAGATTATTTGATAATTTAATTTTTTTAAATAATTGTGTCGCATAAAGTATAATTTTTGAACAGAATAATTTACTTAAAACTGTTTAATAGTGGAGCAATAATATTGTTAAAATTAGTTAGTTACTTTGAAATTCAAATATCCGTTACTGTAGAAAGGATAAACCTTAAGAACTACGATTTGCGGCTATTAATTTCTCTTGACTATACCTTTCATTTGATACCAAACTCGACCTAGGCTTACGTTGAAGATTTTAGTTCAACTCCTCGTGGGCCGTCCCCTTGAAAATATGAAATTTTGCAAATGGAATTAAAAAGTATATTCTTTGTAAACAAGATCATGGACAAGATTTCACTTTTACAAGCGAAGTAATATAACAGTTGTGAAAGCGTTTCCATATTTTTCCACCCTGTATTGCAGGGCTTGAAATATAAATCTCAATAAATCTGTTATTAAATAAAATACAAAAACAATGTATTCACTTATCACGAAATCTCCAGACTTAAATTTGGAGGACACTTAACTTTTGTACTAAAGAAACTAACTAAGAAGCGAATTAGTAAAGAAAAAATATAAATACGATACAAAGCTTTGCTAGTTTGGTTTTCATTGTGAAATGTTTAAGGTCATTTCTACTAACTCTGACATGATGCATTCTCCTAAAGTAGACGTATATGGTTAAACTACAAAAAACTGTCGTCTAGGAGAACGGCAGGAGGCCAACCTTTCTGATAGTTTATGGAGAACCACGGAGGGAAGGGTAAGCAAGCGTGTAGAATCACCCCGTAGCGAAGCGAGAACTATGAACTAGAATAGTTATACTTTGAAATATAAAACATTCTTATTCTGATAGCTTTTTAGTTTCAAATGGTAAATATGCTAGGATCAAATATTCTCATATCAGTTCCCAGTTACTCTCCAAATAGTTGAATCTACAAATTTCAATTCACTAATTTCTTTATCTGATGGTCAATTCCTCTTACTGTATTTGTTGGATCTAAAAGAAGAAACTTATTTTTGACTCAACATACTTTCCAGCTGTCTTTAGACAAGAGATTGTTTGTAATCAACTGATAGGCAGGATGTAGGGGAGACTTCTAAAGTTTATTTGAATCTCCTTCTTAAATAACGAGGAACCTCACCTCCTCTTGTCACCACAACTCCAGGGACAAGGTCTTGTCACCACGATACTAGGAGTCACAGCTTAAGGAGTTCTGGATCTGGGTCGTGAATAGCTGGGATCTGCGACTGTTATAGGCCACTAGATCTCTTCAACCTAGGATAAATGTGGAAGAAGACATGATAGTTCGAGGCAAGCAGGGAGCTTGAATTACGGGAAGAAAAGGCTCCCTAGAGGCAAACAAATCTGGAACTGAAAACTGAAACAGAGGGAAACAAGAGTTAAGTGGCTAACTATGGTTGAGCGGATTTGAGGGGCGTCTAGGTTTTGAGGAATGGGTAAAAGGGGGAGGCATATCAGTGTAAATTCAGTGGTCTGTCATTGTTAGATTCTTCATTGATAATGTAAATGGGTTGATGGAAGTGTAGGTAAGTCTGAGAGGGTTATCAGTTACCACCAGTAGACTACCAGTTATAGATTGCCAGACGAAATGTTCTCTTGGTAACACCAAGCGTCAGAAGAACTTCACTCAGGCGTCGCTAACCGCGCTCATGTCGTCGGGAGATTTATTGAATCAAGTATAGCTCTCATGCCCCTATTACGATGGACTGTGTTTCTTTATAAGGTAGTAATTCAGCCTCAGAACGTTCTTAATAGAACACGACCTCTATACAATGACTCAACAATGGTTTGTGTGATTCACTTCCATTTCCACAGGAGGGGCTTCTTACTCCCCCCCTCCAACCACGCTGATCACCTCATTTTCTTGGTTTTACCTTACTCAGAACTTTTGTCCCTGATGAAGTTTTGACGGAAATAAATTATTTGAATTGGAAATAACAACTAATGAAATGTGTATTTTTTATCGTTCTTGATATTTTTGTATACATGTCGTACAACATTAAAGAATATTGATAATTTGTCATTTACACTTTTTCATTAAAAAAAATATATTTTTGAATTCTATCTTTTAATCTTTAATAAGAAATTTACTTAATTTTTTCAATTTTTCATTAAGCTATTTAAATTCTTCTTCGGTGTAATAGATATATTTTAAAATTCTCACTTTGTTTAGTCACGTAAAATTACACTAACGAATTTTTTGGCATATTTTTTTATTTACATTATTTATTTTTATTCACTAGTTTATTTTTAATTTAAATAATAACAATTAAATTTTTTACAAAACGATTCTGATCAGACAGTTGCATTACGTACCATTTGCAATTTAATAAATGGAAGAAAGTGTATATAGTGAAAGATCCAATATAACATTTCTATAAGTACTTTCCTCTAAACCTGTTTGAAGATGGAGTGTAATATTATACATCATCAAGGAACGGTTATTTAACTAACAACGTTATTAATTAGAACTATTTTAAAATAACGTTAAAATGTTAAATGGGAAATTCATTATTCGTAAGATTGTAATGAACATACACTTTATAAAAATGAGAAAAGCTATTCCTCCATTACACAGTAATGATCATTTCATTATTAACTATTCTATAAACATATGTTTTCAATAAAACATTTCCTCTACTTTTATTACCTTTCTGCGAACAAAGTACGAAGTAGTTAGTTGTAAAATAAGCTTAAGATCGTCTTCCGTTAATTTTATTTTTAATAAACATGTTCTTCTACTACTTCTTCTTCAATATAAATGTTTTAACATACTTAAACCAATAAATTACTTTACATAAGGAAATCGAATACTAAATTCAATTCTTAAAAACTGAACCATGCTTAAAACAGTAGAATCCAGTTTTTTAGCATACGACATTCAAAATTATGTAACTGTAATTTCATCTTCATTGATGTTTCTCAAAGTAATTCACTTACTAACTCATGTTAGTAAATATTCAAATGCGTGTATTAAATCGTATACTACATATTTGAAACTGTAATAGTAAATATTGTTGTGCAGTTTTAATATACCTATAAATATCAACGATAGTAATTGCTTTCCAAATAACAAACTAACTTCGACTGAAGACTTCGAACTAAGCAAACAAATTATATAATTAAAGCTAAGTGATCGATGGCAGTTGAATGAGACTTGATATATTTTTAACGATAGAAAGTAAACAAAAGATAACCTCAAAACATCGATACCTATACGACTGACTATAAAAAGAAACAGACGGTCCAAAGCGAATGCATTTCTGAAGACGCCTGTGGTGCTATCTAACGGTGACTGGTTTCATATAACTGCTCAAATGACTGTTTTGAGAACTATTAACTCATCAATTAATTATAGATAGACCGCTTAACCCTAGATCCGGGCTATGCAAACGATCTCAACCAGGCGTGCTGTTTTCGGGTGCTGTTAGCTTTTTCTGGAAATTCAAGTAAACATAGTAAATGAAGCTTAAAAACGTACATTATAAAACTATATCTCGTTTTTCTTCTTATGAACTCTACTTTTATTTTAAAATAATGCCATTGTAAAGAATAGCAATCGTGATGAGAATGAAAATGTTCAATTTGTCACATCATGTTTTCATACCTTAAAACTCTTTATAGGACGCAAGAAACATTTTAAGGAACAATTTCAAAATAGCCAAAATGTAACTATTTAGTTGCCGAATACCAACCAGTAATAAGATTTCCAATAAAGAAAAAACAACAAGCTGGTAATGATTTTTATCGAAAAAAATTTGAAAATGTTGTAGTACTAAAATATTACGTATGTTATACACAATTGCGAAAAAAATACATTTATAACAAAATATATGTATTATAGAGAATGAAATGCAATATGTATTACAAAAGTATTTTACACTATGAAGTAATTGTAAATATTTTATTATGTGCGAAGAAAACAAACGTTTTACTGATAACAAAAATATTTTATAAATTTTCCGATTTTAGGTTCAATAAAAAAAAAACTCAATGGCGCATTAGATTGCTTTCACCTGTATATGACGTTGTAGTACATTTAATTTTGAACAGAAATCATGCAACAGATTGAAAAAATAATGGAAATTGATTCTCGGATACATTTATAAGCTATATATGGTTTTTTTACATAATTTTGCGAAAATAAAATGCAAATTTCAAAGGCATATAAAAACACATTTATGGGATTTTTCTTATAAGTATTATTGTAGAACATATTCTTTCAAATAAGTACATATATAATTTATTAGGGTTTATGTTGAAATAAAGTGTGTAATTGAAAATAACAAAAGTAATGCAAGCGAAGATTTCTATAATAAAACCGTATCCATTATTTGAGAGCTAATAAGTAACAAATAATACTAATGGATCACTAATTCCGTGGAATCACTAGTGGAATGCCGTGTCGGTTTGTAAGCCCCACGTTTATGGGAACACCGTTAGCGTCTAGAATGTGTAAAAGATTTTAGCGCGCGTCACTGCTCTGTGGTGGGCCATGTGAGTTTTACTTTCGTTTTTCGCATGGAATTTGTTTATTATTGCATATATCAACAACAAACGTTCTGTTATGTAAAGACAATTAAATTCTGCGTCGAATAATCCTCATTTCATTGCGCTACATTGATAAATAAATTGCTCTCATCACTTTTAGTCCATCGGCCCGGATCTAGGGTTAAAAAGAGTCCTACTAAATACACCTGTGTTGACAGAGATTAACTGAGTGGTGGAAGTGAGATAGAGACGCTTCTCAACCCCAGAGCGTCTCCCCACCCCAAATGTGTCACACCATTTAAAAATTGACATGGCAAATAAAATGATTATATTTATTACTATTTATCATTCAGTCCTATTATGCATTTCAACGGTCGTAGAGATATAGATGAATATGAGTGTGATGAGTGTAGTCATTGTTACTAGGGTCGACTGTTCCTGAGGAAGTGGCATTTATTAATTAACTAAGGGATTTATAGCTTTACGTGGAATCCGACCCCCTAGTCTGATTTTCAGCTAACTGATAAGCCTGATACTCTGTTCTCTCCCCTACACAACATCCGGACATTGACTACCACCCAACATTTTATGCTCTTGGATTTTATTTTCTTTCTTAGTGTTTTGGACTGAGTTCACTAGTCAATTGTTCATAAGAAAGAACATTTACCTATAACCCAATAGAAAGGGCAACTAAGGAACTTAGAGCTTTACGTGAAATCCGAACCACGCAGTATTTCTCTTATTTTCAGTAAGTTACCAGCCAAAAACTCATTTATCTTCCTTACTCAACATCTGTACCATGATTACCACCCAACACGAACACCCAAGACTTCTCTAGTAGTGTCCACGCCTAAGGCAACTATTAGGAAGGCGCCATGTCGGTATTAAGAGGATCGAGCATAGAACCTATCACCTACAATCTGCACAACACTTATTATAGTGTTATATTATTATATTATAAATGTTATATTATTCTATGCATACAATATTATATTTTATATTACTCATTAAGCCGTGTAAATGTTTATGAACAGCTGCATATTTTCATAGACAGAGAACGTATAGTTTGTTTACATTTCTGTGTTTGTGCATAATGTAAAATCGTCACTGTAATTAGTTAAACAAAATAACAAATATTTATTCCATCCATTTCACAAGTGTACAAATTCAACCGAAAAACTCGTTTGAGTGTTCTCTTCTACATGAAAACAAACGAATAATTTGTTATTTGAATCAAAAACCTCTTTAATTTAGAAAGATTAATTAAATAATTATATCTATTTTTATTTAATTCAATTATGTAAATAAATATCACCGACCAAAGGACTAAATAATATAGTTATTTTCTAAGAACTTAAAGACTATCTCTTGTGTTTCCGAGACTCACAGATTCCTGATAATATTTAGTATTATGGTTATTTGACTGCCAGTCTTAATAAATTTTCCAAAATGCTTAAACATAACCTAAATATTAAGTAGACTAATTGATGGACCAAACAAACATTTTATTTATGTTGCTAGGTAATCAACATGTAAATTAAAGCAATGAACTAATTGATAATTCTAAAGAAAAAAATCACACTCAAAGATAATGATTATTTCATATTTCATTATTTCATAATCGACATATAACTCTGACAAGGTGCGTGTACTGCACACGGCGTGCACATTTATTCACAGCAGCTCACTTAGTGCACTTCAATTGCAACACATTTGTAGTTTAAATGTGAACACCCAATGTTATTACTTAGCTTATTGCAAACATTTTAATTTATTAATTTTATTTGTAACTAGATGATTATGTAAATTAATAAATTAACTCCATTAGTATACAATTGAAACTTGTAAAGGCCTCTAGGGCAGAGGATGTAAATAAAACTGTGCTTAAATCTCTGATAAAAAATACATAACTCCTAAAGTCTCATGGCGATCTGACGAGTTGTGTTGTAATCTATAAGGGGTGTTGTAATCTATACAAACACTTTATAGATTTTATTCGTTTTTTACTTTCTCCCATATGCGTTAGCACAGAGAAAGTATTGTGATCGTCCAAAAAATGTACAAGTTAGACTAAAAACCCAATTTAAAGTCCCCTGAACAAAAAAAATGTTTTTCCGAAAGAAATTCTGTGTCTGTGTGTATGTGCACTTTGCTGGAGACCAGATGGTTGGATCAATTTTTAATGAAATTTGGTATGTAGATGTATTAGCCAATATCTCCTGACCGTTTTTTAACTTTTTTGAAATTTAGTTTCTTTTATTTTTATGGTCAATAACATAAAAAATGGAACTGTTTCAAAAGCTTCTATAACGATTATAATTAAATTTTCAGAAAAGATGTGAATTATAATATAAAATATTTTAATAAAAACCGCATGTCTCTAGCTTGACTGGTTTTAGAGTTATGGCAAAGAAAAAACATATTTGGGAATCAAACTGGTAATTTTCAATGTTTTGATTTTTTTAGTGTTTAATATGGGGGGAAGTTTGTGCCGATTCTTTGGAACCATTTATTAGTTTATATATCAACCAAAACCTCCGGGGGGTATGGGTACCAGGGAGTGGTGGTACCTTTTGAGCCGTTCCGGCCACACCTATCATGCGGGGTGGGTTCGGCAGACTGGTCCACACCTGGTATCAACTTTCACTTGTTAGCTGCGTAGAGCTACCCTCTGCCACTGGGTGTTGGTCCACCTACAGAACCAAGTGAGGGGGGCCCTAGACTAAGGCGTTAAGCGACCCGTGCCGAAAGTCTCGTGGTACTGGGGGCCTAATATTCAGTACCTTTAACGGAGCCTTCTGGGAACCAGGAGGCACCCAGTAGTAATTACTCCTTACCTCCCTAAACGGGTCACTGGGGAGGTGGACTGCAGCAACCCGGTACTCGTGGGAATTGTATGGAAGCTGAAATTAATACAATTGATTTGTTTACAGGTGGGGCAACTCCCGAAGGCGTGCTTATGGACAATCTCAGCATATCATCTCCGGCGCCGGCTCTGCCTGCAGGAGGGGAGGATGCGCTGCTTCTGTCTGAGGATTAGAGTTCTCAGGGTAATCTCCAGAAGATGGATATGGGTGGTCCGTCTAAGAAGAGGATCCTCCGAGGCTACTCCCAAGACTTCGGAGGGAGGAGAAGCACGGTGCGAGGAACAAGCCGTCATGTACGTCTGGGACTTTGGGGGGCCAAGATGACAAGGCAGCCTCCACACGGGTAACTACCCCCAAAACCAGCAAGCAGGCTTCGTCCTCTGTCGCCTTCAAAAGTCCCAGTGTGAAGAGGTCGCGTTCACAACTGACACCGGAGGAGGTTGGAGGTGATAAGAAGAGGGCTTAGCGGCAAGGCAACACAGAGTCCTTTGCTGAGAGGTTGTCGGTGGAAAAGCTGGCCGTTGTCAGGTAAGAGCACCCCGAACATCTTTTGACGGAGGAGCAGGCGGCCTCTGTTAAAAGACAGCTGACGTTACGTGCTCTCAAGGGCTGTCCGAAGATTGCACAATATTTGCAAACGTTCGGGCAACTAGGACAGATACTCGAGGGCCCTCAGTGACTACATCAGGGCAATTCACAAAGCCATGGAGAAACTTTTGCAGGGACATTGACAGTGTTCCAGAGTGCACTAAAATCCACAAGATCTTGGTTCGTAACCCCATCAACGCTGTTGGGACAGACTGCGACGAAGACGGCCCCCAAACAGACAGCCCGGAAGGGACACTTGAGGTTTTACTCAATACTCATTTTCCTGGCTCTACTCAGATTACACCAGCTATCCAAAACGACCCTGCTGAAGAGGGTGGGGTCTTGGTCCCCCGGGCTTCACAGGAGGAATGGTGCTGTGCTAGATCTGTTTTTACATACCAGCGAGTACAATAAGTGTTGAAGTCTTTTCAAGCTTTCAAGTCCCCTGGTTGTGACGGCATATTTCCTGCCTTGCTGCAGAAGGCTGAAGACATTTTGATCCCTTGGCTGCTGCAACTCTTTAGGATGAGCCTAGCCACAGGTGTCATACCACTATCATGGGAGATCTCCAGGGTGATTTACATCTCGAAGCCTGAGAAACCCTCCCACGACACAGCAAAGGCTTACCGCCCAATAAGTCTTTCGTCTTTTCTCCTAACGACTATGGAGAAGTTGCTGGACAGGCATGTTAGAGCCGTGGTAGCAAGCAATCAACCTATTAACCCCAATCACCATGCCTACCATGCTGGCAGCTCCAGTGAGACTGCTTTACACGCATTAATCCACGTGTAAAGGATCGAACAGGCGATCTCCCTTAAGGAGATTGTTTTGACAGTGTTCCTGGACATAGAAAGAGCCTTTAACAATACGAGGATTACCTCAATTGTGTCAAAGCTGGTGTCCAGGGGCACTGAAGGAACAGTTGTACACTGGGTCAGCAACATGCTCAGCACCCGCAGAGCCCAAGGCCAAGCTTCCCTGTGTGGGGCGGTTAGAGAGGTACAAGCGCAAAGAGGGTGTCCACAGGGGAGTGTTTTGTCACCTTCCTGTGGAACCTGGTCGTGGATGATCTACTCTCGGCACTCAACAAGCATGGAGTGTACGCTCAGGGTTATGCTGACAATATAGTGATCCTAATAAGAGTTAAACATGAAGACATACCTCGACCTTTTGAGAGTTTATAATCTTACTGTATTTTTTTATCCGGTATTTTTGAACCGTTTTGGAAGTTTGTATGAGCAGCCATTTTAAAGTTTGCAAGCGTTTACAAAAATTACAACAGAACATTTCGTAAAAGAGTAAAAATTCTATAACTTGAACAGACTACAAAAAACAACGTTTTTAACATGTGGTTAGAGTTTCATTGACTTATCTTTAGTACTTTTTGTTTTAGAACTTTTTAAATTTGAGCTTTACTCCAAAAGTGCTAAATTTTCGTGTGTTTTTTTGTATTCTACATGTTATAAAAAATTTTTAGTATCTTTAAAAAAAGGAAGTAAATAAAATGAAATTACGTAGATTTAAATAAGCTAAATTTTGGTGCACAACACAATGGAATCAGATGGGTATTTATTTTGTGACAGTGGTTCAAACTCGAGTACATTGTTTTTTGAATCTGACAGTAACTGTTCTAGAGTGGGGGTACAAACGGGCTCTCATAATTTCCTTTTTTCCATAAGGATAAAATTGGATTGATATTAGTAAATTAATAACAGCTATTTTTTAAATAAATAAACAAGTGTATTTTGTATATTTGACATTAGCCTGTTGATGAATTAATTAAGAGTTTAATCTTCAGCTTTTAAACAAAAACTAATAAAATAAACATGTTTGAAATAGGCTAAGTAATACCCTATACTAATGAATAGGTATCAAAGCAATTAATGTAAGTGAAATACTGTAAATAAATTTGATATTGTGATTTTACGTTGTACAGGTAAACTACTATTATTTGTCACACGCCAAAGCCAAAAGCCGAGGTGTATCGCACGCAGTGAAAGTCGGGATCGGCACGCGAAGCGTGCAGAGGTGTCCTATAGTTCTTTAAAAAGTTTAGTATCTCATAATGACAAAAAAGTGATCACGCTGTACCAACTTCCAGCTTCTCCTCTTCTATTAATCTTACGATTATCATTATAATGATAAAATCTAGTTCTATTCTAATGATCGTTGACATTGTTTCCTCAGTAACATATGTTGCATTACGACTGACAGGTGTCGAGTTTACATTCAGGTGTCATCAATAACCATGCATTACGCTGGCACATATTGTATATGATATGTACCTACGTATAATTATGCAGTTTACCGACCTTAATGGTCTCATTAATTACAAATCATATAATGGTAAATATGGAATATAGGGGGTCAAACCTAAGGTTTACGATTTTTGTAAATAGTCGATATCAATCCCAAAAAACAAATAAAAAAAATAGGGGAATTTCCAATTTGCTAAGAAAAATTTAGAAAAATGCAAACATTTTTACTCTAAAAACGGTATATATAACAATAATATTTTGTAATTTTCCCTCTTGAACATTAAATTAATTAGTGTTATTAAAATAAAACTCAGCTGGTTTACGATCAATTTTATAAAAGCTATGTTGACATAGGGATTGTTATTATTACAAATTAAAATATTGAATCATTATTTATGATGAGTCGTGTTTTAACAAATTATTTTAATAAATTTCAAGTAATATTAGAGTACTACATATTTCATAAAAATTTGCTAGCGTAGTTTTTTTTCAAAGTAGGTACGAGTGCTCCAAAAGTGCTAAAATTTATTTTTTTTATTCTACCTGCTATAAAGATTTTTTTAAAGCCTTCGAAAAACATGTAAGTTATATTAAATTACATAGAATTAAATAAGCTAAATTTTGGTGTACAACACATCTACAGTCTGTCGACCTGACGATGGCACACAGTATCGAGGGGGAAACGTTGGCTACATCTGTTTGTTATTCACAGAATTCACTGAAATTGTCATCTCTCTAGGACCATGAACTTGTGTGTAGACGTGTTAACCATGAAAGCATATCCAAGAATATCATAGTTGTATGTATTTTCAGGTAGATTATACATGTTGTATAAGTTGATGAGTATTTTAGAATGATTACTTTGTAATCGAAAGTCCTGAAATTTATATTTTTATTTACTGACATTTTTTATTTCTGACATGAACGTAAACTCATAAGTAGGTTAGTCATTTAATGATAACTTAAATATTATACAAATTGAGCAAAATAAATAGCCTATTATTATGAAAACCCTTTTATTACGAAGTAACTACACGCTAGGGGTAGTATATTTTATGTGAAAATTAAAGAAGAAAGTAACTGAGCGGATACATAAATAAATTTCTGTGATAAATAAAATATACTAGACACAAAGAACGCCTTTTTTTATAAATTTGTTAAAATATATTCACCCAATAGCTTGCACATTTTACAAATTACAGTAGTTTGAATTGAATAACAAAGTGAACATCCCGAAAGTATAAGATAATGCAATTTTGTTTTGCGTTATGGACGTTAACTGTAAAAGATTAACGTTAATGAAGCAATATTTAAGAGTAAATTGGACACTTCATAAACCTAACTTCGTCTGCTGTTTCATACTTAATGAAATTATGGGAAAAGTGTTTCGGACTACCTTTCTAAATCACCTTCTTTTCTAAAATTACCCTAAAATTACCAGATGATGTATCTTATTTGAAATTGGAGAACAAGTGGAGTTTGGCATACTCCAATGGTGGCCACTCGTATTGATAATCTTTTAGTATTATGAACACTCTTAAAACCATTAAATAATGTTGATAATGGCATTAGAACAACGTTTATATAAAACAGTAACAAACATATTCAAATTAATTACTTTGAAATTTGATTTTCGTTTAATAACATGGAGTTTGTTTTAAAAATGATAAACCAAAATATAAATTTATAATTGGTAACTTACCACGTGTTGTATTTACAATATAACGTTTTTTACTGTAGTAACTCATTGAAGCAATGTTCCATATCACATCCCACAGGGTTTAGCAGTTTTTACGTTATCTGTCAACTGTTGTTACTGTTTTAACTCTGTAATTAAAAAAAACCCACATCGTTCGTTTGACTTCAACGCAATATACACTCTAGATGTGTCATTACATTAATGTACTTTCATTTCAGTCATATTTAACTGGTTTAAGTATTAATTTCGACAAGTTATTCACGCCATAAACTACTTTCAGGAAGATAAATAGACGTTTATTACGAATACTTTATGAAAATCACGACTTTGTGACTGTTAATGAAAAAATAAAGTAGATTCCAAACATTTTCATAAATAAACATGCTAAGCAATATGTTATGATTGAAGAAATGTAAGAATGTATAAAACGAAATAACCGTCTTTATTCTTAAGTGCCTATGGACAGATTATGTATGTACTCAAACTAAATGTTTTTAATTAATTGTGATAGCTTTATGCGATTGCTAAATTAAAAAACAAATTACGTATTTTCATTATCTGAAAATTAAAGAATGTCTTAATTTTACCGGTTGACTTTAGGTCTAAGTTGTCCTTACCACTTAACTTGGAACTTACCGGCTTGACATTATTTCCGAACCACAGCAGTGTCACAGGGGTAAACTGTGTTAAGAACATACGGGAAACCGGATTGGATGCGTGCCAAACCCCAACCTTAGCCCCTTACCTACGGCCGCTCATCCATCTTGAAGTATTTTTAATAAAATAATTTTTGATTAAATTAATCATATTATTTAAATAATAACCATTGATTTAGTATGAATAACTTCTAAAGAATTGTATCTATACGGTTATTTTAGAGTAGTTTTTTTCTAATTGTTTTTATGTCTAATAATGCTTAGCATTGTAAAAAATTAAATTATGGCTCTAAAAATATTTATTTGTCTTTCTGTCACTTAAAAATTAGTTTTACTATATTAATACATGAGAAATGAGTTACCTTCATAATATATTTTCGATCAATACTTGCTTAGAGTAATTTTCTAACGAAATAATCAACACGTCACATCCGGTTGAAACAATAGCAGAAAATTAAGTAAATTCTGTTACGTTCCTTTCTTAAATGAAAAAGAATGGAAAGATGGAGCGAAGATGAGCAGTGAATGAAGATTGATGGAACAAAGCTCCACTCGTCGCTGCCAAATGCCTTTTCATCCCAACCTAACGACTGCTCAGCGAGTCTCATAGTAAAACTAAGAATTGCAAATTTTATATTTTAAACTATATTTTACAAAACAAAACGTGTGTAGTTAGTAAGAAATAATTTACTGTTGATAAGACAATAATGACTTAAGTTTTTGCTTAGTCATGTTGTATAGTAGATAATGGCAATAAATGGAATATTTCTCTACCGATCATACAATTTCTCTTCAAGAAATATACAGAAAATAGTTAAATATTTAAATTATAGTTGACATTTAAGTCAAACTCAGCAACATTTCGTGCCACCCTGTACCACAATAACGCGTTTTATGCTTTATTATGTAGATAATTTACGGTTTGTCCTTGCTACCTATCTTACGCACTAGACGTAACAGCGACTTGATGGTGAACGCACGGCGAGCAACTCGGAGTAACAGTACATAAACATAAGTAAGCAATACCTACTACCAGTCCCAAAAATATTATTTCGACGCTATCTGCCGGAATGGAAGACGAATTGTCGCTAAATTGGTTAACATATTTCCAAAAGTTAGTAGGTTTTAACTTTAGATTGATCTCAATACTGCTCCCTCTTACAGCGCTCTAATTCAACTTTTACAGCCCTCCCGAGGCCAGAATAGACCTCGTACCCGTCTGTACCTCCTGAAAGTTTAAATGTCTTATGAGCAAATGTTTCCTCTTGAGGTACCTTATGAGCAAAACATTCCCTCTTGAGGTACCTTATGAGCAAAACATTCCCTTTTGAGGTATCTTGTGAGCGAAACATTCCCTCCTGAGGTAACTTGTGATATAATTATTCTTTCTTGAGGTACCTCATTAACTCTGATGAGACAAATTTGCGGTCGAAGACTAGAAAAGACATTGTGTAAAAATACCTCTGCAAATTTTGTTTAGACTTTACTACAAATTTCAAACTAATTCTTTTATAAATAATAAAAAAAAAAACATATATATTACATATTTGTAATAAAAAAAAAAAAAAAAAAACTAAAACGAACACAAGAACAACTAGAACATAAGATAGGAGAGTACCAAGCAGGCTTCAGACCGAACAGATCGTGTGCAGAACAGATATTCAACTTGAAAACGATACTTAAGTACAAAGCAACAAGAGCAACACCAATAATATGTGTCTTCGTAGACTTCAAGAAGGCATACGATTCAGTAGACAGGCAATCCTTGTTCAACATTCTAGAAGAACAAGGACTAGATCACAAGACACTGAGACTTATCAAACAAACATTAACAGGAACCAAATCCAAAGTAAAATTCATGGGAGAAGTTTCAGAATCATTCGAAATTAAAACTGGAGTTCGGCAAGGTGATGGACTGTCACCACTGTTATTCAACCTAGTTCTTGATAAAGTAATAAAAGAATGGGAGAAAGAGCTTAAAAAAACAGAAAATTGGAAACCGATAAGACTAGGAAATAAGAAGAAAGGAATCGAAACAGCGTGCTTGGCTTTTGCAGACGATCTCGCCATACTAACAGATGAAGAAGACAAAGCAATTAAACAAATAGAAACACTAGCGGAATGTGCACAAAAGGTAGGACTACAGATATCATATGAAAAGACTAAATTTATGTGCACGAAACTAAACATACCTAACCTAAACACCAAATACGGCAAAATCAATAGAGTAACCCAATTTAAGTATCTAGGAGAGATGATAGAGCCAACAGGCAGGGAGAAAATGGCACAAAAAATAAGAATACAGAAGATGAAGAGAGCACTAGGGAAAACAAAAGATATATACAACAAAAAATGCATTTCAATATACACAAAAGTCAGACACTACAACACAGTTATCAAACCGGAAACACTTTATGCAAGCGAAACACTAACATTGCACCTGAAGGGGGACCTCGAAGACATACTGAAAGAAGAACGGAAAATAATGAGAAAAATCCTAGGACCAAAACACACGGATGAAGGTTACAGACTTCAACCAAGAAAAATAACAGAAAAACTTTCAAATATAGCAGAAGATATGAGAAAACGTAGACTACAATTCTATGGACACATGTACAGACTACCAGAACACAGACTAACAAAACAGATTCTAACCTTCATACATGGGAAGAAAACAGGAGCACCATGGCTTACACAGGTCAAACAGGACATGAAGAATGCACAGATCGAAGAAATAGACATAGCTGACAGAAACAAGTACAGGAACAGAATTGCGAAGTGGAAGCCAGAACCAGAGAATGAGAAGAAAAAAAGAGACATGCCTAAATGGACAGAAGAAAGAAAGAGAGCATTCAGTGAAAAGATGAAGAAATGGTGGGCAAACAAGAAGAACACGAAGCTGAATTGATGTATTGCTTTGCGTGATCCAACAGGGTCTATACGCACATAATAATAATAACATATTTGTATATTGAACTGCAAATTTTGTTTTCATTCTAAAATACAATGTCTAACATTATGTTAGATTTCATTGAGAACATTTAGAAAAAGTTTTTATAAAACTTACAAAACATGCACTCCTTTCACGATCATAAGATAGGCTAACTACAGGGCGTTTATTTTAAAAGGCAACCCTACCTACACGTACAGAAAAATAAGATTTAAGATAATTACAAGTTCATAGGTTGGTAGCCATGATTCTTCTTCTTCGTTAGCTATCAGCTGATTACATCGATGTTCACTTTATCTGGGTTTCGTGCAATATCATTAAGTTGAGGTTAGTAACATGGTTTGAGCAAAGACAAGAATGTGTTTATTGTGGAGGAATATTTTAATACAAAATCGTTTGTTTTATGTCAAGTTGCTTTCTAACAGTATTCTGAACCCATCGTATTAACTATATGTGTTGTTACTGTAATTGTATGCGCAGTATTGTAATGAAATTAACCCCATTTAAAATCGTAAATTGTGTTTTAACACCCTGTATATTATTGAACAAATTATTTTAAAGCTACGGATTTGTTGTAAGTAAAATCTATAAAACTCCCTGTTTTTGCATGTTTTGTGGGTAACTCACGAGGAAAACTGTTCGGTTCAGGCATTGGTTATATTGTATTGTTTTTATCATATTGAATGATTTGTTATGTCACAGTAATGTACATTGTTACTACCAAACTCGAAATTGATAATATTAAAACTGTTTACACGTTTCAAATACTTGTATTAATTTTGCTAATGAAATAAATAAAAATATTTTTAATAAATTTGATAATTACTGTAACATAAGTAGTTTTATTTTGAAATAGCCGCATGATTCATAAAATACTAACTTATTATTTAATCTATTTTATTTTCAAATATTATAAGGAATAATATTTATATGTTTAAGCACACTTGAATTTAAGATAAGTCATATTATTTTCAGTACAGAAAAACAAGAGTGTGTTAAATAAACGAAATACATAAGACAATCAATTCAGTTTGGAGAAATAACGTTCATTTTCATGTGAAATGTCATCGCTTTTCACAGTCAAAGAGCAAATAAATGAGCCAATTACAGTGGTCTTGATTCTGGTTTGTTTAGAATGATTGGATTGATTCTCGAAAATTGAAATAGAAAGAAGCGGGGTATTTCCCCCTAATAATATTTCTGTGATAAAAACGCATTTCCAATATTTATTTAGTTATTTTCGATATATTATTTTAAAAGTGCGTGAATATAATCAATTTTAAGACAATGTACCTATTTGTATTTTTAAATGGAAAAGTTGTTTTGAAATTAATTTGATTTTAATTACATTTTCAAAACTGGGAGTAGTTTGACTTCCACCTTGTGTAGCTGTACTAATATTATATTTGCACTAATATATTATTACTAACTAATAATATATTAGTGAATTAATAGCATATTTAGTATTAGCGTAGTTGTTTTAATAATTTCTGCCAATATTTGAAAAGCATTTATTTCAACTTATTTAGAATATATAGCTCTATTAATTTAATATTCAACCATTGATTAATATAATGACATCTATATATTCACGTTTTACGAATACACGTGAAATAACATGTAGATTGGCTTGATGACTGCTCGCTTTTGTACTCGTTCTTACGATGTCTATAAACTGGTGACGTAAAAAAATGCATGGAAAAACAATAATTTCGAAAATGAACCTACTGTCGGCGCAGAAATTGTATGCACCTGAGTTTGAAGGTTGTTTTCTAAGGAACAAAGAGGCATACAAAAACTCCAATTATACCACTGTTTTCCCTGTTTAATTGTGCGTTATGACTAACACTTTCAAATTTTGTTTTAAGTTCTAATAACTTTTATCTTAGTTCACTGAACATCAAATTTACAACGTTATTACTAAAAAAAACCGTTCATGTAGAGCATTTTCATTTGAATACGGTGTCAATAGAAATGTTTACTATAATTTTACAAAGTTTGGAATTGTATATTTTCAAGAAAAAAAAGTTCTTATCAGTTACATAAAACGATGTTTTTTTTGGCTGTTATATATTCAATTAGTCATAAATATATTTTATTAGTCTTGTTGAAATCCTTATTACATATATAGTTACGATACACAATTTTCATGTGTGTGAAAAATTCAGTGATTTTAAATCAATTTCAAATAACTTTAAATTGATACATTTAAATTGATTTTAATCAATATAAAAATACTGAATTTACTAACACACAAGAAAATTATCTTAAATATATATATAATGAGGATTACAACAAGACCAAATAATTAATTTTAAGACCTCTAGAAGGCAAGAAATCAATGTTCATGTAAGAACCCTTTTCTTGAAAATATGAAATTATAACACTTAAAAAAACTGTTTGTATTTATTTACATAATTATTAACCATTCAATTTTCTTTTTATTACTATTTCAAAACGGATTCTTTTATATTTCAACATCTGCCTTCTCACCCCAACAGTAACTATTCCACTCTCACTTTAGCAATATACTTTTCACATTTATATTGAAAAATATAAACACCCTCACCACCCCATTAAAATAGTATATTTCATAACAAGAGTGGAAAATGGGATTTTGCATGTTCGAGACCATATGTTTGAAGTGCGAGACTTGTCGAGCACTTCAATTGGTCGAGAACATGCAAAACATTTTCACTTGAGTTTTGAACGATATTTTTCACAACACTACTGAATACAAAATGTTTGGAATGTTAACTTTTTATTTAATTAGAAACATTTTAGGAACATTTTATAAAATCAGCTCTACTATTTTAAATGCACCAGCTGTCTATTGTTGACAGTCGAAAGTAACATGTTTGGAAATATGGCATTTTCCTGGTTATAAACACTTAACGAAAACAGCTGAACTCATGGTAGTGTTGTGAAAATGTATTTTTTAACCCTTCGCTTAAAACAAGAAGATTAGACTTTCTCTTTAGGTTGAAGCTTTGTTGATTTAAAGAATAATCATTGTTTTTTTCCCCGTCAATAGGATGTTTAAGTTGAACACTGTCGCTTTCATTTTAACTAAAAGATAATAAGGTTGTTTCTAACCCTCATTATTGTATGTTCTGATGAATATTGTCATTGTTATTGTTTTCTTTTAACGTAAGTCTTGAAGTTACATGACTGTACATAACCTAACCTAAACTAACCTAACCTAACCTACTTTGGACTATTAACTTAAATTCAAAGCTGGTGAACAGCCTTTTGCATTTAAAATGTTGTTTTAAAACGGGTTGGTAATTAATACTGCATTGTTATTAGACTTGGTCTGCTATGTAATATTTACTCTTAAATTAAACAAACTGTGATAATTTTCTAAGAGAATTGATATTCTCTATCACGTTTGCAATTGTCTAGATTGTCATAAATAAATTATTTTTATTAGGTTTTAACATTTTAAGTCAATAATTATTATTGAGGTTATGTTTAGTGTCAGGTATTGTTCAGAGTAAATGCAAATACAGCAGTAGTCACAATGAATGTAGGTGGTTGTGTTGGAATTAATTAATGAAGCCTCACAATGGCGGCTCTGCCACAATAATCAGCTGGCATTGTTCTCGGGAACGGTTAGCACTTTCTAATATCAGACATACACTACTACATAGTAGTTATGTGGGACACGATCTAAGAGATTGTCCTACCATATAGAATATATGTGTGAAATGTATACTTCGATCAAACTTTATCATTGTTTGCAATTAAAAATATTTCCACGTTGACTTTTGGGGTGACCAATCAATTATAAAAATTAAATTAGTAATTTTATGTCTCTCTCTCTCCGTCCCTCCCTCCCTCCCTCCCCCTCTTCCCCTCTCCCCCTCTACCAATCTCCCCTCACCCCTCTCCCCCTCTCCACCTCTCCCCCCTCCCTCTCTCTCTCTCTCTCTCTCTCTCTCTCTCTCTCTCTCTCTCTCTCTCTCTCTCTCTCTCTCTCTCTCTCTCTCTCTCTCTCTCTCTCTTTTCTCTCTGATAAGTTACTACCAAATATCAATATTACACGTGGAATTGGTGGAGTAAGGTTGGAAAAGAGGCCTTACCTAAAAAAAAAAAAAAAAAAAAAAAAAAAAAAAAAAAAAAAAAAAAAAAAAACAGAAACCACAAACGTTGACCTCACCGACCGAACTTACTATGAACGTCAAGGACGAACTGTAGCACCCCCCCCCCGGGGATGAGTGGTGGGAGAAGTCCCTGCAAGCGATGCATAGGTGGACTAGAGCCGGTTAGTGAGGGGGGTTGTTATTGACTATTTAATAACCTTCTATGTGTGTTATTGAGAGTTTTCATATTTATTTCTTTATATTTCTTTCAGATTTCATGTTGTATTATATTTTCTGTCGTAATTGTGTTAAATGCGATAGTTTATAAAAATAAGTGACTTTCTTAACTATCGACCATAGTCTATAAGCATTAAAATGGGTTAAACAGAGAGAAAAAAACAGTGGAAAATAATTAACAGTAAGTTAGTAAATAACACCTGAAGACGGAAGTTCTATACCTGTCGAAACGTTGTTTTTATTTTTTCTTTCTTAAAACACTTGAAGCGTTAGAAATCCCCAACAAGTGTTTAACAATCATAAACACCCCAATGCCAATAAATAACTTTCGAAGAACACTTAATTTTATGTAATTGAACCCAGGGATATTTTAGAGTAAATATACTACCTCTTCAGGTGCAATCAGGAGAATTTAAAACATCAATTCCCCCCCATTGGGGGAGGTTGATTGGAAAAGTTGGCCTACAGGGAAAGCGCGTTGTCACCACACTATTTCCCCCGACCATTATTCATCTGTGACCGGTCTGGCAGCTGCCCATTATGAATTCATTTCAACTCCCAAACCCAAAGTGATACACTTTACGTTTGTGAAAGGCTACCTACAATTGTGTTTGGTTTACTTTTAAAGACACGCAAAGAAAAGCTGCAACAGTAGGTTTATATTGCTGTTTTAATTTAAATTAAATCTTAAAATACCTCAAAAAGACATCTTATCAAATGTTTTATCTATATTTAATTTAATTTAGATATTATTTGACTTATAAGCACTAAACTAAATATAGATAAAGCATTTCACAATATATTTGATTATATGTATTTTTCAGGTATTTTAACACATAAATCTTAAATTATAGCTGTAAATCTTTTTACAAAAACGTTTATGCTCTTCTCAGAACGTTGTAGGTTATGTTTTTGTTTGTTAAATACTTTATTGTAACGTAACTAAACGATTAAAAGCCACAAATTTTATTGAATGTATTTATTTGATTGGAAAACAACAACCTGCGAGTTCATCTTCACCAACTTCAGCACGGATTGTGGAAAAATTGCTTAGCATTTATCACAATTTGCCTTTATTGTTCAATTATGCGGTTTAAGAAAACCCATCAAATATTTACTTTTACTAGGAGAATAAGTTTGATTGGTATGAAAGCCGTTACAAGGGACCAGTTGGCGGTAATTAGCTGGTTTATGTAAAAGGTAATTCAATCGTGCAGCTGGAACGATGTTATCCAATGCTTATTTGACTTTGAGCAATTTTATTTCTATCTGGCCTTTTGTCTTCTTTCATCGGTTGATTCAAATTTGTAATCCGATCAAATAAAATATTTGTAGAGAATTTTAATTTTTCATTAAGCACAGTAGTTGGATTGCTCTTTATATGGCTCTATATATTTCATAATTCTCTAGAGTCCTCATTGTCGCACCTTTATTACATTTATGGAGAATATCTAGGTTAGTGTCAATGTCCTTAATGTTATGATTGTTGTTAACTAAATGTTCAGCAAAACGAGATGTTTGAGGCTCATTAACGTCCTTGGGTAGGTGTTCATTGAAACGCTTTTTGAAAGAACGGCCTGTCTGTCCTATATAAATACTCGGACAATCTGAACATTTGATTTTATATATGCCAGTGGTATCTAAGGCAAGAGGATTTGGTTTATTTCGGACATTTAATAGTTTTCCTATTTTATTAGATGTTTTACAAGATAAAGTGACATTTTCTTTTTTTAGTTGTGATTTCAAAGTGAAATATAAATTTTCACCATATTCTATTGATGTGTACTTTTGCTTGGGTTTTTCTGAAGGAGCGCGAACTTTTATATACAGAAATACAGAAAGCCAACAGCCACCGACCATACAATCCATGCCTCGTCATACCATCCTTATTCACATAAATTATCAGCATACAGAAGTATGGTTTACAGATTATTGAAAATTCCACTTACCACAGACGATTATGCCAAAGAGTTAAATATTATAAAATACATAGTGGTGCATAATGGTTATGACATAAAAATGGTTGATGACTTAGATGGATAACATCGTTCCAGCTGCACGCTCAATCCGGATCTAACCATCATACCAACCATCAATGTTATCATGTGTTTTATTATTTTTATTTTTGTAAATATGTAATTTTTGTATAATGTTTTTAGTGTGACTGTTTTGACAACGTACAATGGATGTGAACATAGAGATCTTACTCTGAAACCGGTAATCCAATAAATAGGATTTTGTAGCTGAAGACGACAAAGGTACGTTAATCTTCTTATTTGTTATATATATATCAGCTCAGGTGGCTTTAGCAATCAATAAAATAATATATTAAGTTTTTTGCCATCGCTTAAACTTTTTTTCTTAAAAAACAATACTTATGTCTGTGGCCAATACAGGTTCGACAATATCAGTAGATATATGTGATTCGTTACTTACAATGCACGATGTAGAAGGTTCTTTTCGAATATTCTGGGTTTCACTGATTGAATTCTGTTCAACGCGTTGTCTTTTGTTATGGCAAAAGAAAAAGAAAAAAAAACGCAAAATTGTCTGTTGCTCCTTTCTTTTCATAGTAGTAAAACTAAAACTTTAACATTAAATAAAACTATAACACTAATATAAAACACTAACTAAATTCTACTAAAGATATAAGCTTAATGATGTACGAGTTCAAATCGTACTGCTAACCCAACTCCTCTAACTAACAGTCTAGTGTGTACACGTAGACACACACTACAGTCGACCTCTTGTGAATGTCAGTCCGATGTGTACAGTGCACCAGCAACGTATCCAAAACTCCTAATCTGGCTGTCTGCGTCTGGGCGAGTGGGACGCTCTTAGCTCTCACCTACATAAACTGTGACCATAGGACAATGAACATCTTTGTCACAAGTAGAGCTTTCAATAAAGGATGATCTATCTATAATAGAATGATAGTTACTTGGGAAAGTCAAACGTTGTAAGTTCCTAATGGACTTAAGAAATATTTCTCTAGGATAGTTGGTGACTCTTCACTTCCTAAGACGATAGTCCACAATGAGTACAATTAAAATATTAAAACTTGCTTAGGTCAAGATGTGCATCATTTTAAAGGGGTCGTCTAGCACAGGTGAATATCACAAACAGTACGTAAAAAGGTTGATCCAGTACAAAATGGCAGATGTTCAAAGATTTTAATGGAAATGAGTGATGCTTATTAAATCATTTTAGAGTAAATGGCCTAATTTCTGACCCCTTCATAATAATGACTAACTTCGTAATGTACATTTGTACGATAGGCATTTTTTCGTGCAGTAGCATTCTTTCTTTGATTTAGTAGTACACTTGAATTGTACAACCAGGAAACTCTTTGAACATCTGCCATTTTGTACTGGATCAACTTTTTTAAGTACTGTTTGAGGTATTCACCTGTGCTAGACAACCCCTTTTAAAATGATGTACATCTTGACCCAATCTAGTCTTAATGCTCATAACAGAGTTATCATCTGATCCCTTTGAAAAATTGCTATAACTCTGATTAGGATCGAACTGAGAACCTTTAGCCAATGAAGCTTGGGTTTAACCAACTACGCTACCGACCAATTAATTTAATACATACATTATTTGACTGTATTTGTAAAATTCAATATACGTTGTTTCATACAGAAACATTCCATATTTTTTTATAAGATTTGTTTCCTGTTCACAGGAAAACACATTTTGTGATGTTGAGATGATGAAGTAAGTCCGACCTTTACTTCACATGAACCATCTGTGTTCTGTTAACTTTTTTTAAACGTCATCGTAAGTTGATGAGAAAAATATCATACCAAATTATTTGTATCAGCAAAGTAATAAATGTAATATATTATAGTTTGTAGTATTAATAATGTTTTTCTAATATTTTACAATAACTTCTTATTCACACATATTACACAATACATTTCCACAATACATTAAAAATAATAAATTCAATAGATTGAATATAATTATGTTCAAAGGTATACAAATATTGAATAAATATCAATATCACACAGTAAACATATCTTCCGGACTGAAGAATCCGATATGATTAAATTTCATATACACACTGCCACAACCATTTAGGTTTGCTCCCTTTATTGTTTGATCGGAAAGGAGAATAAATATGATACTAATTCTATCGAGTGCTTGTTCCGCTTAATTTAAAAACAAAAACATTTTTTATATTAGTAATCAAATGTAAAATAAATACAAGCATTTTTTTTAAATATAAAAACACTTTAAACTAATTTTCATAGAAACGGGAATACATTTAATGTAATTAAAACGTCATTTTGACTGTATGTACATTTTTTAAGAATGTTCTTGGTTTTACAAAAAGAATACCGATAGGAAATAAATTTTAAAACATCTAGTCAATTGATGAGAGTTTACCTTTCAAAATTTCATCTAATACACATTTTAGGTAACATGGCGCAGCTCTTTCACCTTTAAGCTTTTTTATTAATTATTTGTTTGTAATAATAATAGCTAAAGTCAA
This sequence comes from Stictocephala bisonia, assembly GCA_035578905.1. Classification (NCBI taxonomy): domain Eukaryota; kingdom Metazoa; phylum Arthropoda; class Insecta; order Hemiptera; family Membracidae; genus Stictocephala; species Stictocephala bisonia. The sequence continues at coordinate 217,883 of JAQJVL010000499.1, read as the reverse complement.
CCAACCTTTGCTGCGGCTTATTCTAATATAAATTATTTTTGACTTTAGTTTTTAGACAAAATAAGGCTTGCTGTTTACTTGACTATCTAATTTTGATTGTAGTTTTCATAAATAAACAATCATCTAGTCACAGTACTAAACTTACAGGATATGATTTGGATAAAGTACTCTTAATTATGTCATCGATTTTATTTCGCATCTAATGTTGAATTTTGAGTCTCAAAATATCAGCTGTTTTTGTGGTCCATTGTGGAGCGCTAGTGTAGTCCCATGTAAATGTAATGCGTTTTAAAAACCAGCTGTGGTTGCGGGCCTCACTAACTAACAAAATTATAGGCACAAATATTCCTATTACATGATATATCTATTGTAGGTGTATACAATCAATATATAAACGTATAAAATCAATATCAACGCACTTAAATCAGCTGGTAACAGTAGCACATTTTGAACAGTGACATTTATTTTAATTTGTGAAATGTAATGCTTGAGATTCCCAGATTACAATTTTTGGAACTGATTTTATAAAAATACTCTTGTATATGAAGGCAATGTTGTAAAAAATGTCAATTGGACCCATTCACGATAACGGGATAAACAACAGAGAAAACTTATTTTTCGTGATTGAAAGTATTGTTGTCTGGGTATGAAGCACTCAGATAACAAACGCTTTCAGTCCCAACAAAAAAGTTTTCTCTGTTGTTTATCAACTGATATTTTCAATTAGCATACCATTGAATTTGAAATAACGTCTACAAATATTGTGTCTAAAATTTTTTGGGTAAAATGTAAAGTTTTTCATATTTTACTTTGAAATCTTTAGACATCCACAATTTTGAAACTGATAATCTTAGACATTTAGCCTTTTTTTACATTAAATGTTCTTTTTAAGATCAACTATCTTACGAAAATTCAGGTTTTTGAGATATTAAAATGTTTGTACCCCTTACAGACACACAGACAGAAAGTGATTCGGGATATGACACGTGTTATATGGCATAATTTCCTTGTATTAACCTGACAAATAATCCTCTCAAATTTGCGAAAGTCGGAGCTGGACACGCTGTATATAAACTCTTTTAGTTTTGTTTTGTTTTAAATTATGATTGGCGTAATGCAGTGACCAAAAGACAGTAATGGTTGGTTTTCAATTTTATATAAGCAGTTTGTAGATAATTAAAAATTTAAAAAAATCTCAAATGAAATTTCTTGAAAAATATAAAAGTTTTATTAAATAACTATACATGTGATGTATAACATTCTATGAAATAATAATCCTACATCGGAAAACAGAATAATAGTAGGATATCTTCAAGGAAGAACGGAAGATAAGGTAAAAACTCCTTGGGCCATACGGACGGTTGAAGAATACTGACTAAAATCGAGAGAACTACAGAGAAATTATCTAACTTAGAAGCAGACAATAAGCGTAAGTAAACGAATAATTAGCTTGGTAAAGAAAAATAAATAGTTCCAAAGATTGGCACAAACGTCCCCCATATTAAACACTAAAAAATTAAAACTTTGAAAATTACCAGTTTGATTCCCAAATATGTTTTTTTTGTAATAACTAAAAAAACTAGTCAAGTTAGATAAATGTAATATTTACCAAAATATTTTAAATTGTATTTCACGTCTTCCCTAAAAATTTAATTTAAATTGTTGGAGTTGTTTTTGAGAAAATTTAATTTTTGTATGTTTTTGCCTATAAGGTTGGGAAGTATTTGCTAAATACACCTACATACCAAACTTCATAAAAATTGATCCGTCCGTTTGGTCTCCAGCGAAGTGCACATACACACAGACAGGCACACATACGGGCAGACATTTTTTTGAAAAAACAACTTTTTCTGGCTTCAGGGGACCCTAAAATGGATTTTTAGACCAACTTGTAAAAGCAAATTTTTTTTACGATCACAATACTTTCTCTATGCTAATGCATATGGGAGGAAGTAAAACAGACATGAGCAGCACCATGTTTGGAACAATTTTAACAGGATCTAAGGAGCACATAGATAAAGGAAGCAGCTGTAACATAAAGACACGCGTTTAGGAACAGGGTGAAAATTTGGAAGCCGAAGTCAGAGAAGGAGAATAAAAGAAAAACATTTGGCCAAAATGGTCAGAAGAAAGGAATGATTTCAGTAAAACGATGAGGTACTGGAAGACGAAAAAGGAGAACTCGAAGTAAAGATTCGTAATCAGACAAAGTCTGTTATGCTTGTATTAATAACAGTTTTATATGAGTAACAATATTATGATGTAAGTGACCGAACCTCCGAGTATTTTCCAACCCGTTAAGTCCAATACAGTGTAAATTGGGCCAGTCTCCATCCGGTACACAGAGTGTTTACATTGCAGAAGGGTGGACCCCTCATCTCTATGCAAGCCTCAGCAACCCCTAACATCCTGACTTTAACTCAGTTCAACATGTATCTAAGCTAAATAATTAAAACGAACGTTATGAAATTGTATTTGTAAGGAAAATATACTGAATTTCGATTATTCTTTGTATACCTATAATTTACTTATTTCTTGTTTTCGGTAAGAGTGATTATAACAAAACCAAAAAGTAAAAGGTTTCATTTGCTAATTACCTTGTAATCAAATGTATTTATTATAATTAAAATTTACTCAAGTTTGTTATTTATTTCAATTTTATATTATGGTATTATGGCAGTATACCTATTCACAAATTCATGGTTTCTTTAGGCTATAACCAAAATATAAAAAAGTAACAAAACACAACATGTTATAATATGCAGGGTATGAATTGGATAATATTTGCTGCGACTAAATACTAAATAGTACAATTTTGTAGATAAAAAATTATAAGATATGCAATGATATGGGATATATATATATACAGACAAAGTCAACAGTAAATAATCGAATAGTAACAGAAACAATAATCATATCATTATAGCAATCTAAAACTAAACTAACAACAAAGTGTAAATATGGTTTTTGCAACTAAGAAAGAAAAGACAGCAGTTTACCTAGTAATATAAAGCGAATACAATGGAAGCTATATTATAGCATGGATTAGCAGAAAATTCAGATCTGCACAAACTGCATTTACAGTCCTCGTCAATCTAGGGATAGCAAATATTTTCAGCACATCGATATATCGCAAACCAAATATCGATCTAACGATAATATCGTAAGAAAAAAATTGATATATCGGGTAAAAATTAAATACATTTATCTACAAGAAATACGTTGCGGTTTGTGGGGTCGAATGAAAAAAATCAAAATAATGATACCTTTAATTGATATAGTAATTATAAAAGAATAATGTAACGGATTTGTTACTAGGCTGACACTTGGCTTCTAAAAAACACTAACAACTAAACAATGTAATTGACGCATAAGAGGCAATTTAAATGTGCTTTTTTCGAATCGAGATGATTTTGAGGAGAGAATAACGTCAATGTTTAGTGATATGATATATCGGGCTAAAATATCGATATGGCCGATACTATCGAAAGAAAATATCGACATTAATATTTCGATAAATCGAAACATATTTATCGATATACCGTGCCATCCCTAAATACAATTGTAGCTTCCTTCCTATTAATGATAACAAGGACTTCCAAGAACATCCAGATCTGCACAGTCTGCATTTACAGTCATCATCAATCTGTGCATCGCTTGGTGTAGATAGTTTGTCGAGGGATGATGGAGTGTGAGCAATTGAGGGGATGTGGCAAACGGAGGGACGTGCAAGTCGATCTTTTCAAGAAATTTAGTTTATTCACTAAAAAAAGTTATTGAACCGATGTCTAATAGTTGTTCTAAAAATATTACAAAAGATATTGATACATCGAAGTTATATTTTACATTATTCTTTTTAAAATTGAAAAAGATTTTTTAAATTTAGATGTATCATAAGTGCCAATATATCATATACCTTGCTATATTTTATTGATTGTTTCTCCTTTGTGTGGTTTTTTTTAACTAGGTAAAACAGCAATATATTATAGCACATATAAAATCAAAATGTATAATGTTTATACATTGCATTTTTCAACTAAGTAATATGTTCATGTATTGTTATACATTTTTCAAAATTTTATATGACAGTTTCTTTTTACATAAATATACTTTGTACGAATAAGATCAAATAATGGATTGAATAACATTGGGTTTTTGTAAAGCATTTTTATAAATAGAATTTGTTATATCATTATTTAAAGTACGAGTTCAAAGTTTAGATTTCTTTAGTAATCATAACTTGTATGAACATGGTTTATGGAATGAGCAACAAGTTATTCTTGTTGTACATAAGTATTCTTGGTGTTAACATTTTATAATATTTTAAAACAAATATTAATGCACCTATTTTGGAAATAAATTATGCTAAAAAAGTTTTGTGGAATCCACCAAATTTTATTAATACGTGAAATTGACTAAAATAGTTTTTAGGAAAAAACAAATCGTCATAAACAATTATGCAACATTACAAGTTTGTAAGGTAATAATCACCAAGTAAATAGTCACGTAGTTTTTATGAGAAAATACCTGTTGAGTATAATTTTGAAAAAATTTATGACTTTGATAATAAACTATAACTTTTACTTGTTTGATCTTTGGTATTGGCATGACATGGTGAAGAAAAGATTAAAAACAATAAAACCTTGATGGAGGAAGAATGGAGGATGTTAGAGTATCCATAACAACGCTGCATTGTTACAAATGGAATTGTATCTCATAACCATTGGAATACAATGGGTAGGGTTTGTGTTTCTTTGTGTTGTTCAGGGACGGTATTGCCAACTTTGCGGAAAGTAAACGTAGAAGATGAGTCTGGACTGCATTAGATTATCATTAATAATAATACAAAAAATAATTAGATATTTAAAGGCTCAATCTATTATTTTCTATGCTTAAATTAATTTAATTTTAGGGTTTTGTAGGTAATGATAGTAGAAACATTGTAATTTGTCTCTTCGTACGTAGTTTAAATTTGATTTAATTCATAGTTTAATTTTAAATATACTTTTGTCTATATTAAAATATACATCCAAAATATACCAGTCATATTTTGAACAGTAGTTTAATTTTCTTAATCTGCAATAGACTCTTGAATAAGTAGAAATTACAGTAAGTTGTCTGCAAGTTTTGACTTCTTGATAAATCGCGATGACATCTTCTAGGACGAGGTATAGTGATATGTAAAAACCACTTTACGTTAACCCTTACATGTGCATTTATTGGGAATGGACAGAACAAAAATAAACGGTACAATATCGTGGCAGCATTTTGAAAGTTTATGCTTCACTGCGATATAAAAAACGATAGTGCAAAATCCACTCGTTTTGAATAATTTTTAATTGTTCTTTTTATATTTTATTTTGTCATTTAAATGAATGTATGAAAAAATAGTAAATGATCTCAATTGCATAAACTTGGCTCCCTTAAGGTAGATCTTTGTGATTGTATTATTTTTTATTAATTTTTTTTAGTTTTTAACCGGTCTAAATATTTTATCAGTGGTTTTGTTTATTAATATGTGTGTGTGTGTGTGTGTGTGTGTGTGTGTGTGTGTGTGTGTGTGTGTGTGTGTGTGTGTGTGTGTGTGTGTGTGTGTGTGTGTGTGTGTGTGTGTGTGTGTGTGCGCACGCGTGTGTGTGTGCGTGCGTGCGTGCGCGCGTGCGCGTGTGTGTGCGCGCGCGCGCGTGTGTGTGTGTGCGTGCGTGCGCGCGTGCGCGTGTGTGCGTGTGTGCGTGTGTGTGTGTGTGTGTGTGTTTGTGCGTGTGCGCGCGCGTGCACGTTTCCGTGTGCGTGTGTGATTGCGTCTGCGTGTGCGTGTGTGTGTGGGTGGGAGGGGGGCCGTATATTGAAAATATACATTTTCAAGCGAGTAAGATGGGAGTTGAAACAAATTCCCTAAAGATAAAAGCCTCTAGCATTTATTCACTTTGTTATGGGTCATTGTGCATGTTATACTTAACACAATACATATGTACAGCATTCTCTATCAATGTTTATTATGATTGCATCGTAACTTTATTGTAGGCAGGGTCATCACCATCGTCTGTGTATGGGCGGTTTTTTCTTATTTTTTTTAATTTTGGATAATATTTCATTATGTATTAATGTTCTGTCTGCATAGTTTTCTGGAAAGATAAATCTTTTTCAAGTCGATTATTATCCTTTGTTCATTGCAACAGAATGACGGAGCGAAGAAGAAGTGGGAATGAAGATTAATGTGAACAAACCCTCATCTCGTCACTGTCCAATGCCTGTCCACCCCTTCCCTTCTCTGCGTGTAATAACTGAGAATAAACAGTTGAAACAGTTATTATTTAAAAACTCCTCTTAGGTTAAAATACATTTAATAATTTAGCATTCCAATCGATAGAAGTCTGGGGTGTTCGTGTTGGGTGGTAGTCAAAGCCGAGATGTTGTGTATTGAAGAGAACTAAGTGGCAGGCTTGTCATTTTGGAGACAATCATACCAACATTACGTGGTTCGGATTCCAAGTAAATTTCTAGGTCCTTAGTTGGTCCCTGTTAGGCGATAAATAAATGCCCTTTTCTAAGGAACGGTAGACCTTAGTTATTAACAATGACCACACTCGTTAATCTACACTCATTACACTCACTCTTCATCACATTCAGTCGTCATCACACTCAGTCGTCATCACGTTCGCCTACAACTTGAAGATAAGGTGTCTTAATAAGTTTGGAATGAAGCAACATATTATATATTTTTACTGACGAAGTTTGTACGATACTTTAGTACCAGTCCATCAGTGTACCTAAGGGGACGTATATATCCTAAAGTTTGGAGTCTGTGTCGAGACTTTTTCCCGTGCGTTACACTCTACATTTAGTTTTTTTTTTTTTTTTTTTAAGGATCTCCTTCTTAACCTTGCCCTGCCCATTCATCATAGACTATTTATCTATGTTAGGAACTTATTCAGTCAGAGTAAGAAGTGAACCAGTACAGTACAAGGTACATATTACTGATAAATCTTCCAGTCTATTCCGGATTCGAACCAGTGCAATCTCTATAATCCAAACTCACAGTCCTGACGCCTCAGACCGCTCGGCCACCGGCTCGCCCTAATATATTGTATTGTATGTAAGTACTTCATGGGCACTTCACAATTGTTTGTAATGCGTCTAAATATCTTGTCCCCCTTACTAATTTAAGTCAACTTTAGACAACTCATTCTTATTTACTTTTATTTTATCGAAATATTTCCTACTTCAATGACATTCTAGACTCATCTACTATAAGTAACTTTTATGATCTTTATCTATCACCAACAAGAAGAGTTAATCAAGAAATATGTTTTAGCGTGGAAAATATTGTGTAGATTTTTAAGGAGATAACGGAACCGATCTTTAGTGTGTACTTAATTAAAACGAGATAACACAATAATGTTATGTCGGTTTAGTGTGCTAAGAGGGATTAAAGAAATAAACTTTTTAAAATTTATTGTTATTCTTTAATTAATAGAATAGAATGACGGAGAGAAGATGAGGTGTGAACCAAGATTAATGTAAACATAGCCTTGATCGTCGCTGTCAGATGCTTTTCATTCGCTTCCCTTCTCAACAGATAATAATAGAGAGTAATAAATAATAGAGAGTAATAAATGCATCACTAATTAACCACGCCAATCTTCCCATATGTATTAATTTGAACCTATTGTATAACATTTTAAATTACTTAGAAAGTTGTAAATGATTATTGAAAGAGTTTCAACTAATATTTTCTTTATCGGTACTAAATTCTAGGTTTTTAACTTAGAATCCAGTTTTTAGCCAAACGCCAACCTTCAAAATTACAAGGAAAGTCTGTAGTGCCAGACAATATGTCTAAGTGTAGGATATTAGCTATTCAGAAGTGCTGTTACAAAAGACAAAGAGTTTAGACTACTGTTCCTTCTCAGATGGCAGGTTGGTAAATAGTTCTCATCTCAAAACTACAAGGGAAGTCTGCAGTTCCAGACATTATGGCTAGTTGAAGGATATTAGCTATTCAGAAGTGCTGTTACAAAAGACAAAGAGTTTAGACTACTGTTCCTTCTCAGATGGCAGGTTGGTAAATAGCTCTCATCTCAAAACTACAAGGGAAGTCTGCAGTTCCAGACATTATGGCTAGTTGAAGGATATTAGCTATTCAGAAGTGCTGTTACAAAAGACAAAGAGTTTAGACTACTGTTCCTTCTCAGATGGCAGGTTGGTAAATAGCTCTCATCTCAAAACTACAAGGGAAGTCTGCAGTTCCAGACATTATGGCTAGTTGAAGGATATTAGCTATTCAGAAGTGCTGTTACACAATACAAAGTGAGTAGAGAACTGTTGCTTCTCAGATGACAGACTAATAAATAGCTCTCATCTCAAAGCTACAAGGGAAGTCTGCAGTTCCAGACATTAAGGCTAGTTGAAGGATATTAGTTATTCAGAAGTGCTGTTACACAATACAAAGTGAGTAGAGAACTGTTCCTTCTCAGATGACAGACTAATAAATAGCTCTCATCTCAAAACTACAAGGGAAGTCTGCAGTTCCAGACATTATGGCTAGTTGAAGGATATTAGTTATTCAGAAGTGCTGTTACACAATACAAAGTGAGTAGAGAACTGTTCCTTCTCAGATGACAGACTAATAAATAGCTTTATACAACAATATAAGAGGAAAGTTGTTCCAGTGAAGAGGGAGGCTATTAAACTTGACAAATAGTTCATTTTATTTTGGCTAAACGAAATAGTAATTTTGACCAAACAATTGCCTCTCAGCTGTAGGGTCTGAAGATCTTCTACTAGAACACCGCTTTTCTTTGTCCCTTTCATTTTTCGTAGAAATGTGATGATACATTTAAGATAATCTTTTAATGTAATAGGTATTTGCAGATCATCTAATACAATGTAATTGTTGTCTTAATTGCATGTGTTTTAAATTAAACAAAAGATAATACATAGGCCCTTTAAGGAAGTGACAAATTACAAAGTAAAATGAGGAACTTAACATAAACACATCCCAAATTGCATCCAGTTATCAAAAACCCAAACACAAGATTTTTCCGTTTCTGCTTTAAAGAGTTATTTAAAAGGCCTAAACATTCCCCCTTTTTTTAACATTAATTTATCTTCTAAAACTCATCGATTTAAGCAATCGATAAATAAAGACAATAAATAAAGACAAATTTATTTCGGATTCACGTATTCGAATGTTTTTGCTCTCACATTTTTTTTGTAATACATAGATTAATTTAAATTTGTACCTCTGATTGAGTATATTTTGGAGTAGAAGATGTTCTTAGGAAAACATTAAGAACAGTGTGCTCTGTTATTTTAAATTAAAACGGTGACATATGTATTTAAAAACCCTGTACTTTGGTACATCACTTGATAATTTATAGTTACGTTTCTACAAATATGCATTATAATGGGGGGGGGGGTAAATAATGTATCCCTAGTAGCTTATAGGGGGAGCGGCTTCCTAGTATTATTATTATTTATTTTTTTTTTTTTTTTACCAAATACCAGATGTGCATATTTAACGAATCAATTAATTTGAGTTTTGTGAAGTAAACTATCAAAGCTTTCAAGGTAGGTCTAAAATAAAATTATTTAATTAGTTTGCTTACATTTTGTAGCACTACGTTATAATATGTAACATAATTATTATCAATATAATACAATACGATATGAATTTCAATACAATTCTGACCTCAATATTATCTGACCTACCATAAAATGTTTTAATTATATTTTCTCAATCATATTCCAGGAAAGTAGAGGTGTTTATTATTATTACAGAAATGGTCTTGAATTTATCTTATAATGAATGTTATGTTTTTCTCGATTTGTAAAATGGAGATTTCATACCAATTTATCCATCCATTTGGTCTCCAGCGAACTGCACATACACACATACAGACGCACATACGGACAGACAGCAAAATTATTTTATGAAAATAAACAGTTTTTTGTGTTCAAGGGACCCCTAAAATAGATTTTTAGACCAACTTGTAAAAACATTTTATTTTGTTACAATTACAAATACATACCAAGTTAAACGTTTTCTCGATTAAATTTTAGTTTGAGATCTCTAACTAGAATGAAAATAATTCATTATAGTTGGACAAAAAGGAGTAAGAGAAGAATGAGGTTGATATTTATGTAAATTATGTTAAAATTGTTGAGACTTTGACTGCTATTAAATTTGTTAATAATAAGCTTTAACCTAGTTGAGAATCTTTAAGAGTCTTCAATCGAGGAAAAGTTTTGACAGTTTTTGAATAAAATTGTTATTATTCATGTAAGTAATAAATGTGTTACGGGAAAAAATTCTAAAAATATTTCTTTATGGAGATTTTGGCTTCCCAATATGACTAATTTGTATAACTCATGAACAAACCGTGTGATATATTTTATTAACATTTTGAGAACACAGCGGAAATTTGAGAATACTAACCAACTTAGTACATAATAAATCTGAAGATGTTTATTTTTTAATTGTTACCAATTATTTTTCTAGATATGATATTTGTTCAAAATTTAAGATGAAATTTGTAAAATCATCGTTGGCTAAAAAAGTAGGTTAATAATATATAAAACGAATTGCTAAAGTTTACTATAAATTTAATAAAAAATCGAATTTGCAGGGTGGGGCAGGTGGGAGGTATGAAGGGGAGAGAGGGGAGGGAATACATTACTTGTTCGTTAGTGAGTCAGGATCTTTAATAATCTTAGCGGCAGTTGCGATTAAATCTAGAACTAAATTTCTTAGAGTGCTAAACTGGGTGTCCGGACGAAAACCTTTAATAGACAAGACGGGATGAAAGATGTAGATAAAATGGTTGATTTTACAAGACTTAAATCCATCACTGTCCTGTACATACATTGACGTTGGTGTTGCAAAGTGGTGGCAAGTAGATCTCAGCTACGTACATTGGGGGCTGAAATCAGATGACGGAATTTAGGAAGGGAGGGGACGAAATGTATGAATATTTAAATATATTAATTCCCTCTTGGATAAGTTATAGTCAAAGTGTTTGATATGTTAACGAGGTAACAATAACTGAAATCTTAAAATCTGACATAACTTCATTATCGAAAACATTTAAATTGTGGTGGTTAGAAGGAAAGAGGGTTGAAAGTTTTCAAAATATTGTAATTTGAAAAATTCTATTGGGTTGAAAAAAATGCCATATCGGCAATAGTGGCGCAAAGCTGTAACCTAGCTACTTGAGGACAACGGAATGATGATGATAGGTTCTATACTCGGTCCCTCAATGATACCGACATTCCATCCACTCAATGGTTGCCATCAATGTGAAGACTACTAGAGAAGCCTGGTGTGTCCATGTTGTGTGGTAGGCAGGGTCCGCAAATTGTTTAGGGGAGAGAACGGAGTATCAGGCTTGTCAATTAGCTGAAAATCAGACTAATACTATGTGATTAGGATTCCACGTGAAGCTGTAGGTCACTTAGTTGCTCTGGCTGTTAGGATATTAATAAAAACGGGTATTTCTAATGAACAGTCAACCTTAGTTAGTAACAATAACTACACTCATTCTACCACATTCATCACACCCAATCACCCCTCATATTCAACCAAATATCAACTAACCGCGCCTTGGTAAGAAATAATAATGAATTAATTATAAAATATGTAACATGACATTCCGACTACCTTTCGAACTAGTTATGTGAAAGAGGTTTTTTCTAATAACCAGTGATTACCTAAAGAAATATAATAAAGGCAATTGTTATTAATAATATCTTAGGAGAAAACAAAAGACATAGTCAGTAATAGTTTATAATATTTACCATACCAACTCAGTAGAACTGTATCAACAGGAAAATTACCTGAAACAAAAAAAGATTATTGTTTTAAAATAACAACCTGTTTTTATTTTAAGACTGAAGTAAATGTTTTTTCAATTCATGGAGATATTATTTATATTACATTTTAATTCACGAAAATAAAAATAAAATGAAAATACAAGCTAAAGCTCCAGGCTTAGAACGGTGCTGTTTAGAATTGAAGATATTAGGACTGGCCTTGAACTTTAAGTCCAGCGTTATTCACGTGGTAAAAATAGCATGGTTTAAATATTACGGTAAAAAAATGGTGAAAACCGAAACTAATTTTAAAATCATGACGCTTAAGGGTGAGTTTAAGACGGTAAGCTTTTTAAATTTCTCAGAAAATGTTTTGTTGAACCAAAAATATGTTACAGCGTCTGGGATGTCTGTGTCAAAATATATTATACTTTGTACCCAGTTGAATTTTTAATAGAGATAATTAAGTTGTATAAACTGCACATCGTAGCACTCAGTGTGTAGGGTCTGCTTGTTGTTTGTATGTCAAATCTTGACACTTTTCCAAGTAAAAATGTCAACTTTAGAAGTAAGAGAGATTATTTTTTTTAATTCATATCTATTACGTTCATGAGCATATTCTTATAAAGAAAAAAAAAATAAAGTTCGTTACTTTAAACATCCATTTTTAATACCAAACTGAATTATTTTATTACTCAATGGCTACTCCTTCAACATAAGGCTTGTAAAATGAAGAATAACAGGTTTTAAAATTTTTGAAGTGCATAATTTGGTGACTTATTTGAATCATACGTTTATCTATTAGTTTTGAAGTGAAATATTTATAAGCGGTACTCCACAACACTATTTTAAAGAGTAAACATTAATCAAGTAAGGGTGTCAGTTGCAGGTCCATGAGAAGTAACAGCTGACTGATGAGGTCAGCTGACTGATGGTGACGCCACCCCCCTCCTACACACTTGACCGACTTATATGGATGTCATGGAACGATATTATGGAGCCATGACATAGAGACACCGTTTTAATTTAAAAGTGCAAACTATCTTATCGATGAAGTTCTAAATAATAAATGGTTCCAACGAATTTTTACAAACTTTCCCCTATTTTAAACACTAAAAAATCAAACTTTAAAATTACCAGTTTGATTCCGAAATAGGTTTTTTTGCCATACCTCAAAAACTAGCCAAGTTAGAAAAATACAGTTTTTACTAAAATAGTTTAAATTGTAACTGTTATAATTACTGAAAATATAATCAAAATCTTTAAAGCCATTTTTGAGAAAATCTCATTTTTGTATGTTTTTGTCCATAAAAAAACTAAAATTTCAAAAAATAAAAAAATGGTCTGGCAATATTGGCTAAATACACATACATACCGAATTTCATACCAATGTATCCATCCGTTTGGTCTTCAGCGAACTGCACATACACACAGACAAACGCACATACGGACAGACAGCAAAATTCTTTTACGAAAAAAAACAGTTTTTTTTTTGTTCAGGGGACCCTAAAATAGATTTTTAGACCAACTTGTCTAACCATTTTGGTCTATCACAATACTTTCTCTATGCTAACGCATATGGGAGAAAGTAAAATATTAAATATTACTTGCTATAGGTTAAAAATTGGATTAATTACGAAACTATGTATTAAAAAATTCTACTGTAATATTAATGCTGTACTATAAAGTTATTATTCATTTCTATGTTTAACTGAAATTTCGTATGGCTCTTTTTACTTGAATTCCTACAAGTTATTTCATGTTATTTTCTAAAGTTAGTTAAAGTTTATTTGTATAATTGAACATGAAGTAGCTATGAACTACAAATTGGCAGCAACCAGCGTCACTTAAATCTCTGAAGTAGCTAAGCAAAACGGTGGAAAAGTCACTCTTTCAATTCAAGAGTCCTTAAGCTACCCACCTTTTACTTTTTTGTCGGGCTGAAAAAAATTTACCAACCTTATAAAGTGCAAGTAGTAAAGGATGTTGGATTGCAATTTTGACTGGTCTAACTAAGCTACCAAAGGTAACGTTGTTTTATTTAAATAATGTAATACATTTGAATAAATATTAAGGTATATATATAAAAAAATAAGTAAATAAATAAAAAAACAAGCAAAACCAATAACACTTAAACAACTAACTCTAACATTTTTCATTAGTAGCCACTAGCCTAGACCAGAAAGATTCGACGTTATCATAAGACAACGTCGAGCATGGCTGTTCCTTGGATGGGGTGAGGGATGCTCACCGTCCTTGCAGCAGCTCGCTACCTAGTCACTGGTGATGGATCGTATCGCCTTTAAGTCATTGGTCAACAGATTAAGTATTAGAGTATTTATTAATCAAATAATGTCTTCAACAAATAAATATTTGAATTACCTGGTATTCTAGCTCATAAGCAAATCTCTTATCTATATATATAAAATCCAATGTATGTTTGTTTGTCTGTCTATCCTTTATGCGCTACCAAACCGTCCAGACGATCGCCATGAAACTTGAGGAAGTTGTTCTATATACCCCAGGGAAGGTTTCTGTCCTATTCCCGTTTCTTTAATCCCTCAGGGCTCCATCCTTGGACTTCTAAAGTTTCGATGTTAATCAAATAGCAGGATGCATGAAGGTATAATAAGTCAAATATAAAAAGAATATCAGCTGTGGGTTTTAAATATGTCAAAATTATACTGTTTGTATTTTTATGTTTTGATTTCTTGTGAAGGTATATTAATTGATTGATTTATTTGATTAACAGCTGTTAAATAAAAACAAATAGAATAAAATTGTGGTAGGCTAGGCAAAATTTTTTAAATTAAAAATAATTGAGTACAGTAGTAGTAAACTACACAAAACATCAGCTGTTGTAAATTGGATACTGTGTAAACTGAAAGGTTACTGCACAGTTCAATGATACAATCAAAACTCAATATTATGACCGGCGAAGCGGGCTGGTACAGCTAGTTCCTGATAAATATTAATTAATATAAAGACCTAAATGACGTATTGTTTGAGTATGAGATATATCATTAATATTTACTGTAGGTATATTTAATCGTCGTATTTGTTTTAATATTTTTTAAAAAATAAAATACATACATTAAAACTTCTGAAAAAGTAAACATATAATGAAAATATTACACCATATCGGTCTCACGATTAAGATCTTTTTATAGGAGTACACAAGTTTATACATAATAAAATTAATTAAAAACCATTTTAATGTATCTTGTTAAAAAAAAAGTTGTTGCATTATCCTTTGACTAGCATTCGTAATGATCAACTAGCAGTAGCCGTGATTGAACACTATATACACTTCTCGTGCACTCTGTTAGGATTCTGGTGAATCACTAACCTATCTAATAATAGAACTGAAGGCTTTTCAATAATACTATTTTATATCTGATCAGGCTAATTCTACCATAAGAATATACCTGTTTGCTACCTGCGATCGGTTACAGTATGTGTGTGGGTGGGTAGGAGGGTCAACACCACTGTACCTGTATGGGTGGGTGGGAGGGTAGTGTAAATTTTGATATTTTCGCTGTTAGGTGCTGCACAGTCAATTATTTAGACTCGTGAAAATAAGGTTGGTTAAATTTGGTCACCCTGAGGCCTGATAATTTTACTATAAATAATAATTTTGTAAAGTAGTCGTAGGATGTTTTATCAGTAACAGCTTGTGAGAGAATAACTGGAATATAAAATGAAGTGTCACGGTAATTTTACGTTTTTCTTAATTATGGTTGTAAATTAAAATTCAGGGGTATTATTTTACATATCATTAGTAAAATTGAAACTACATTCACTTTAAGTCAAGAATTTTAATCGGGATTTTACATGTCAAATATATATAAAGGCAAACCCCCCTTTCCAAACTCCTTGTGAAACACTCCACTTCTGCTTAGCTTCAGATGTGTAATTTTAATGAACTACTTTATTGCTTTCATTAGAATCGTACGAATACAAGGTGCTCCAGTTTCCTTCTCGTTTGGTTAAAAACTGTATTTTCCTACCTTAGATCAGATGACTAGGATATGTATAAATTAATCTAATAATATATATATATATATATATATATATATATATATATATATATACTCTCTATGACGAATGACCGATGAATATACCGAGACACCTACTGACAAATAAAAATAAATTTTAAGTTTTTATAACAACAAGTCATAATATTTCAAAACTGAATAGCTTTAAATATATATATTTTTTTAATTAATACCTTAACGTACAATCGTCTGAACATTTGCTTTACGTTTTCAACAACCCAGTTACAGAATTATATCATATTAATCTCAGGTTGAAATACCAAAGATAAAAAACATTACACTTAAGACACTTTAAAGAAGATAGTTTTCAGTTCGTTATCAGAAAGAATCGTGATACCAATAAAGCATCGTTAAACCATCACACCATCATTGAGGTTAAGTGTAAGAGAGGACCTAATGGTCCTAACTTTGCCTCAGAAAATAAAACGTTTTTCATTTCATTTCATTTCACCATCGTAAATCACCAAAGCGTCGAAATCCCGTCAAAGTATTCGTTAAATCGTCAACCAACGTTAATCACCAAAGCGTCGACATTCCGTCAAAGCATCGTGAAACAATCAAAGCATTCTTCAACCGTCCATGCATGGCACTTAACAAAATCTACTTGATTTATAAAAAACGTGAAAGCCCAGTAGATTGTATAAGTACTTCTAAAAATGTACTGTAAATGGGATTTTCATACTCATATCATTGACAGACAGACAGACAGAGAGAGGGGGGTAGAGAGAGTGATCGAGAGGGAGAGGGGGAGAGGGAGAGGGGAGAGGGAGAGGGGAGAGAGAGAGGGGATAGGGAGAGGGAGAGGGGAGAGGGAGAGAGAGATGTTTGTATTAATTAATTAACACAATGTAATACGATTATGGTACACGTAAGCATTTACATTCTCTTTTCTCAACTTTATTTTTCTAAAAACTTTAACTCCAAAGATATGTTGGAAACAAACTACGTGAGAAATAACTTTTCAGCTAATGTAAGTCTTGATGATGTGTAACTTCAGAGTGGTTAACTACTGAATTTTTATTTTGATGTATTTCATATTTGGAAAATATAATATAATTTTTTCGTTTTCTCATTTCTTTTTTTTCATTCAAAGGTTAGTTCAGCAGATCTAATATTCATTTTTTCTTTCACAAAAACTCTTATAGATATAGTGAATTTTATTCAAAACAATACATTAGTTGGTTAGTGTGTACCATTTAGTTTTCATTTGTACATTAAATATTAATATAAAACATTTTTGTAAGAAACATTTTTGCCGAAGGACTGCGTTTCCGTATTCATATTGAGCCTATCTACCAAATACCATAGCGTTGAACGTGTGTTGCAATCGGCTATATACACTCGTCTGATCACGTTGTGTCTTAACAGTGCAAATATTAGCAATTCTTTATGAATTAAAATATCCATATTAATGATTCACGTACTTCTAGCACTCACATAAATGTCTTACCGTTCTACTAACAATAATTTTATTAATACATAAGTAATTAATACCATAACTACAAGTAGTTGACAAACTGTCGACCCATCGGTCGTCGTCGTTAAAACACAAATAAAATTTTAATGATTTTGAACCTTAATTGTTTAATTAAACTCGTTTTCAACGAATTTGAATAGTTAGGACTTTATAATAATTTTAATATCACATCAGTACATGGGTTTGAAAATTATTGTTAGAAACAAGCCAACTTTAGTGTTGGCAAAAGTATGTTTCCAATGTTATCAGTTACCGAACTGTAAAACGACAGTTCGCTTGTTACTGACTCTAATGGTGGTGGGAGTAGTTATAATGACAAAGGTGGGTTCATGTCTGCTGAAAACTTTTGTTTTTCATTAAACATAAACTTTATTTAACATACATATCAACAGTCACCCAATTACAGCATAGTTACAAACAATTTATACATTTGAGATAGATATCCGTAGTTAAATGTGATCATGTATAAGAAGAGATAAATGATGCAATAAATAACATAAAACGAAATAACAAGACCTGTAATGAAAACATTCAATTACTAATAAATACAACGCATTACAAATATATAAGAATACAGTTCAGAATAAATTAAAATGTTCCGGAAACCAATGGTATAGAAACAACGATATACAAATACAGCAATACTCAATACTACATTTAATAAACTAATTGAAAAAAGTAGCTAAATAACATCAAGTAAAGATTCTAAATACCAAATATTCCTTCCAAATCTATCAAGACTCAAACATCAAACAATAATAAATACATTGGGTAATGCCACCAAATCGTAATCATACCGAACTAAACATAATACCTGCGGAAATGTAACATTTATTATAGGTTAACAAATTATTTTCTTTTTTAGTAAAAAAAATTTTCGACTCAAAGGACCAATAGTAATTAATTAATATTGTTAAATATTCTTATAAACATACTAATTAAAACTAAATTTAGATAAATTAATTTACTAAATGATAAAAATGTAATTTGAAAAAATCCTATACCTAACAGAAGTCAGAAATAAACGACATCAGAGTGTATTACGTAAGAGGGGTTTTTTACGGGTGGTGTAGGAAAGTCCCTGCAGAGCCTCAGGTGGCGTTCATTCAAGTGTGTTTAAAACCCTTGAGACAACCATCTCTTTATAACACCCCCAGCTCCTTGGGGCTCAACTACACTTTGCGTCCAAGGTCTGATTAAAAACCCGGTTTAAAGAGAAAGTATAATTTTTCATCATTGAATATTATTTTCGTACTTTCACCATGAAGATGCTTTCTGATCAATCAGTAATAAGGAACATGTTTATTTTTCCTGTAATACGTGGAGTAAATTGTATTAGTTATAAATCGTGGATCTGATGATTTTCAAAAAGTCTACTGATTAAAATTTTAAATTAATTTCAGTTTTCTCATCAACGTTGTTTACTTGATTTCACTCCACAACTCCTTTTGAGTAATTAGCTTCAAATCTCATAGGGATGTTTCACAACAGTACACGAGTTGGTATTGGTCGGTACACAACCCCCCCCCCTCCGTTCATTGTGTAAATGGTTAGTTAGTGATAACCTATCATAGCGTTTACGAGAGAAGGAAGACAGCCTTGATGTTTATAGAATGTCACAATATTTTATTGAATAGAGATTACGTCAACCTTCAATTTTACTTGGAGGTGGTCAAACGAAGGGTAAGTCGGTCACTGCTGCCAATCCAGTACGTGGGTGTTTACACGACTTTAGGGTGGAACCCTCCTTGTTACGCAGGTCCTGACAACATCTATTAATAGAATTTACCGTCAGTTTATCACTTACATAAAATCAAAGTAGTTAAAATATTTGTTGTTCGTCAGTAAGGTAACACTAATATTGGAGTTAGATACTTGATTATATTTGAAATTAAGACTACACACAACTTCAAAATGGTATTTTAGATATAATAATATTTTAAGTAAATTATCAATCAAGCATTTTGTTTTAAGACAAAGGATTATTCAAGCTACCCTATTGAAGATAAAGATAAGATAAATAAATGGTACCAGGTTACTGGCACAAACATTCTCCCTTTCCCTATTTTACGCCAGATTGTTTAAAAATATACAATAAAAACAGATATTCAATTAATTACATTTCTAAGGAATTTACAGACGAAACACTTATTTTATTCAAATAAAAGTATAGTGGAGAGAAAAAACTCTTCAAAACAGCTGTTTAATTAAACACATAGCTAGATTTTATATAAACAACCTTTAATAAATTAAGGTATCATGTCTAGCCTTCGGCTTCCAGCCCCAACTTAGTGGAGTGGTAACTATAGCAGTTTTAATTGTATTTTGAATCTTCACAGAACAATTAATCAAAATCATTGGAAGAAAGCTTGAAAAAATTCAGTTTTTAATGTTTTTGTTCGTATAAAAAATATTATAACTCAAAAACTCAAAATTTAGGGATATGCGGTTTTTACTAATATATTTTAAATTATAATTAATGTCTTTCTTGAAAATATAATCAAAATCGTTAAAACCGATTCAAAAATTATATTTTGTTTGTTTTTTGCCAATTAAAACGAAAAATAAATAAATAAATAAAACAAAAAATAAAATAAATTAAATTAATTAAACAATAAAAAAAAGTCTGAAGACAATGGCTAAATACAACTAAATACTAAAATTCATAAAAATCAATCCATCCGTCTGGACTCCAGAAAAAACTTTTTTTTTTTGGTTCAGGGGGCCTTAAAATGGATTTTTAGGCCAACTTGTAAAAAAATGTTTTTTGGACGATCACAATATTTTTTCTATGCTAACGCAGTTGGGAGAAAGTAAAAAAGATAACGTCTTATCTCCCTGTTACGAACTGGTCCTACGGTTCACCTACACAACCGTTCATACACGTGCAGTGGCAGTGGCATGAGGTTTTTGGTCAATCTTGAAATAATTGGAAGAAAACTACTGCATGCAGAGAGAAAACACGTATATTACAAACACATAACCTCCATAGCTGCAGTGCAATTTAATCAAGTAAACTTAAGAAAAACATCAATATTAAGGGTTTTAAGTTGTGTTGCCTAGCAGCAATTAAATAAATGTATAAGGTAGATAAGTATTTAATATTAATAAATTTCAACATACGTTCGGCGCAGAAATTATGTGAAATTATGAAGGTTGTTTTCTTAGAAACTAAGAGACCTATAAAAAGTCTAATCACATTATTGCTTTTAGTAATAACGGTGTAAATTTGATGTACAGTGAAAACTAGTTAAAATTCCGGTACTGTTTTGTTCCAACTAAAATAAAGATATTAAAAACTATAATAACATTAAAAAAATCGAGGAAAACAACGGTGGGATTAGATTTTTTGTAGGCCTCTTAATTCCTTTGTAAACGACCTTCAAACTAGGGTGCACATAATTTACACGCTGATAGTTCAATACTGTTTTTCGAGAATTGAACTTTTAAATAAATAAAACAGGGCTAATACATTTAATACCTAGGGGTTTATATTTGACTTATTTATTGCCCGTCTACTTGGCCAAGTTCTCTTGAGTGAAGACGTACAATCCATCATCACTAACATAGCAGTGAATAGAGCTAGCTGTGCTGGCATTAATTAATGCATCCACACAATAGCGGTCTACCACAAGAATCAGCTAGCATTGTTCTACTTATGGCGGTTGGCGGTAAGCGTTTTCAAATAGCAGCCTTGTTGTAGCACGTAATACTTATGTCTGAAATACGTTTCAATGAAATATTGTATTTGTCTTATTTATTTCTATCTTCATAAATAAAATAATTTAATTTGATTTTTAATATTTCAAATTTAGATCAGTAAGTGTATTATTTAATGAACGAAATATACTGATTCTATCTTACCCGAAGTTTTTTTTTTTTTTTTTTTAATGAGATCTATTTCATGACAAATTTAATATATTCAATTTCATTTAAATTTACACTGCTTTAAAAATTATATTTTACAAGTACAAGATATTTTGGATAATATTATTTACTCTATCGTATATTTTGGATTTTTTTTCAAATCACAATCTTATTCTATATTCATAAGATTGTAAGAATAATAAAAGATCGCCTTAAAGAATAACTGAAGAATAATACTTAAGGATTTGAAATGACCTCGGTTAATCGAAACAGAAAGGGATTATTCGTAGAGTGAGTAAAACATACAAAGTGAAGTATAGTATTCATTGGCTGGGTGGAAAAGCTCACTGTCTTGTGAGGAAGTACAAAAAAGGGTGAGAGGGATAATTTAAAGAGGGAGATGTTTTCATACTGTTTGTTAAATGTTCGCACTGAACATTTTATAAAATAGCAAAATAGACTCTTTCACCCTTCACACTATGGCCTTATTTTACATTTATTTTCATTTGGAGTCTCTATCAAAGAATATGAAAATGAGAAGACAAACGTGTTCAAGTTACAAAAATAATCCACAAAAACCAAAAATATTTTCTTGCCATTAAATTGTTCAACAATCTTTTATCCTAACCTTCCCTTCGGTTTAAATGTTTAATCTTCTTATTTTACTCAATACAAATATTTATTTTATTTCACAATGACCTAAAACAGCATCATTACTACCTGAGAGAATGAAGCTGTTTTGGCGTGGCAAATCATAAAACAAAGTTTTATGGAAGACGTGTTACCTTCAATGTTACCACACTCTACAACTCACTGCCTGAAGAAATAGGAAATGTGCATGTCATGAGTTGTTTATTTGAATTTTATTTTTATTTATCTGAAGAGAGTAAAACAGCTATTTGTTAGCCCTCTTCCTTTTATCAACAAACTGTTCATAGTTTGTTGATGGTTTTGGTAAGAATTATATAACTTTTAATGAACATAGCGCATATGTTAACAACATTTCCTAATTTATAACGTTTTAGATAATGTATTATTCATGATTTTTTATTCCTGATGACGTTAATACAGAGTTATGTAATTTGTTAATAATAAAGAAGCTTTGATCTATAGTTTTGTGTTCAAAGAGAATAAGATAACGGGTAAAGTTTACTATAAATTTATATTAAATATTCGTTGGTTTACATAAATTTGAAATTGTAGGAATGGTTTTGTAATTTAAGATTACTGTCACACCTTCCATAAAATAAGGACTGTTTTTATTAAAAGATGCTATTGTACACATCGATTTATTTTTTAAAAATACTGCATTTTCGATTTAATATAACAAATCCAAATATGTTATAAAGACTCATTCATAAAGATATATCCGGAACTTGTCGACAAATTTTAATAACATACAGATTGAAGTTAGATTTCGTATCATTACACCCACTTAAAAAGGATTTCTAGAAATCCCATTCCTAAGGGGTAGAAACAGCCCCTCAAAGTTTCCTTTGCTCCATAAAAACATAATTAGCATTAATTATATTTAATAATTTATCTCAAAAAGCTGATAAAAAACAAGTTAACATGATACAAAGGCTTGGCTGATTGGAGTTTTCGTAGTAAATGTTTATTGTCGCCCCTACAAACTCTGACATGACTGTACTTATTGGGTTTTCTAGAGTATAAAACTTTATTATCTAGGAGATTGGCAGCAGGCTAAGCTTTTGCTGTATATTGATGTGATATTTAGAGAGAACTACGAAAGGAAGGGTAAGCAAGCGTAGAAAACCACCGCGTAGGAAATAAGGGCTATCGACTAGTTTTTAGTGGATTGAGGTCATTAACTTGGGATGGAACTCGTTGGGGGGAGTACTCAATGTGAACAAATGCTAGTTAAGTGCATCTCGGATTAGCAAGGGTCTGATAGGGATATATTCGTAGTTTGAGTAAAAAAAACTGAAATAAACTTAAGAAAACATTTATAAAACTATAATTATAATTTACGTGATGTTTTTTCAATATATCCTTAGAAGAAAAAAAAATAAAAATCAGTGCCACCATTAAAAATTTAGCAGACTACAAATTATATATATTAAGATAAATATTCTCTACAATTGTTATAGAAATAGTTATAGTGGTAATTTAAAATTGAGATGTGGTTTTGAGAAAGTGAAATTAAGTTTTACTCAATTTTCATCAGTCTCACTCTCTCACTGTTCAAGAGCAAATAAATGTGGTAATCGCAGTGGCTTTGGTTCTCGTTTGTTTAGACTGATTGGATCGTTTTCGGAATATTTGAAAGAAATAACTTCATCTCGCTCCCTCAAAATAGCTTCCGATTCAGTTTATTTATGAGTACACTTTAACACCCATACTTCCCTTCAATAATAACTAAACCTTTTTTCATAATATAGTTATAATATTACATTTACAATGTAATCTTTTACGCAACCCTGATCAGTGGCCTTGACTGGAGTGTTCGAAAGTCATCGCAAGAACGGCGTCAAACAACATCGAGCGTGGCTGTTCATTGAATGGGAGGTCACCCATTCAAGGAACAGCCACTCTTCGGTGGTGAATCGGATGTCACTCTATGGTTCAGGTTTATGTGTTTGAGTGTTTATTGGCCCTAACTTTGCCTGATAATATCTCCTTATGTATTAACAACAATATTGTTCTACCACAAATCTTACTTCTCCAGATAAATTTTCTTTTTACTAAAAGAAAAGCACTAGTTAAGCCCTAATGTAGTTAAAAAGCAAATTTGTTTCTTTTGAAGCAAATATTTACAACTTTTATTGCTATTTAGTTTTAACAAATATATTTGGATAACTTATAATACATTTATCTAGTTTCTGTTTTTATAAGAAATAATATGTATTAATTAATAATTTTCAACTCTCAAAAACCATGACGAAGTACAGTGATTAAGCCTAAGACCTTGGATGAGGACCTTACAAAACGTGTTGAAATAAATAGTAAAAACAAGAATTTAATATATATAATTTTGTAGAATTTTTCTGAAGTTGCAAAAGTCATATTCAAAAATACAATTGTAATCCCGTATAATGTTGAAAAAATTTGGAAACAAAGTAAGGAATTCAAATTTTGTGAAATGCCTTTTTTAGATGTTTCTGTGGTTGATGTATGTTGTTTTATAGGCCTGATATTTACATTGGTAATTTGTTAATATACATGGTATCGTTGGTATATTGTAGAAGGGTGGGGTCTATGTGTGTTTGATTTGACAGATTATTTGATTTCTACTGAAATTTATTTGAGATTTATTAATTTTTAAACCTATAAATGCAATTTTAAAGACCAGGAAGAGTTTCAGAATTATAGTTCTCGGTGTATCAATTAAATTTTGTGAAGCAGGAATTGTATATTTTAAATAGAAGAAGAATGTTTACAACCCATTGCTTTTATGTCTTGTTGAAATTAAAGACAGGCTACAGTAAACTATATTCATTAGTACGAGTTGGTTTAATTTACAATATACAAATACTTTATTTCACTTTCAAAATCATTAAAATAATTTATTCCTGAGATATTTCTTTATTATTGTTGTTTTTATTTTGTTTTTGCTTCTATTTTGACTGTTAGATACTATTCCGTTATTTTTATCAAACTAGCCATTATTTTTAAATTAATTTATGTATTTATTTTTAAAGAATCGATTATGTTCAGTTGTTGTTGAATTCATTCATTTTGTTACACTTTCAATGAAGTTATATAAATAATATTATATTTTTCTAAGGTTTGTGAAGCTGAGTCTGTTTTGAGTTTTTATTGTCGCTTTTGTTTAAAAAATCAATAGTTAATTTATTTTTTCTTGTGAATTGGTGTTGCATTTAGTAAATATAAAAATACATAAATGTCTTCATATGTTTGTTTGTTAACTACAAACCATACAAAATGCTGATTGATAAACACAGTTGGGTGTTTGTTTTGTCTGATTGTTTATGGTTATAGCCTTATTGTAAGTTTAGTCAGAAAGTTAGTTTTATTGTAAAATATAGCAAACAATATATATTCTACTAAAAATATAGTTTTGTAAGCCCTTCTCGTATGGATTTAGTTATTGTTTATGAATCTCATGTAGTATCTGTTATTATTTGGTGTTATTTTTATCTTAGTTTAGTCCATTAATTTGTTTCTGACCTTCTTTGATATTGTTGATATGATTCAGATGTTATGTTTATTACTGAATATTATTATTGTTACATTTACTGTCTTGCTGTTAGTTTTTGTTCATAGTTTAAATTCTAGTTATTTGTTATTATATATAGTTCGTTGTAAAACAGTTTATTTGTGTCTGCTTGATTTATAGTAATTGATATTTTGTTATTTAACTAAATAATTCTCTGCAATGCTTCATATCTACCACCTAAAAGAACACATGTTATTGCAACTTTTTGTTAAAAGGAGTATTGCCGTAAAAAAACATTATGTAAACATAAATGTCATGTAAATATTGATAAGAGCTACAGTGGTAAACATATTAAAATGTATTACAGCACCTTGTTCCATTGATTGTTACTAAATAAAATAAGGCATTCCCAAAATACACACACTTGTACATTTTGACTGACTTGACATTTTTAATATTTATTATATCACCATTACTGAACATCAAGTTGCAGTACCATTGATTTGCCCTTAGCAGTTTGTTTAACTCCAATATCTTGTAAATAATAAAAATTGCTACCATTTTTAAACGGCTAAAGACAACTCGATAGTTTTTTTTTTTTTTTTTTTATTAAATATTGTTAATATGAACAACTGTGAACAATTTTAAGTCAGTATGTTGAACCGTTCTTAAGTTATTGATGTTTTGGTAAAATACACAAAAGTATAAAAAAGCTAAACTGAGTGAAATTTGACAAAGTGTTATCTTCCCTTGTTGGTCTTAATTAGGTGCATAATCGGAAAATTAACAGCAAGGACGGCTTTTCATGACACTGTATCGAAATAAAAATTCAAGAGAATATCAATAAATAATTTAAATTGATTTTAGCAAAAAACCCATCTGATTTATCACTATTAAGTTACAAGCTCGAGTTCAAATAACTGTGTCACAATAACAGACGTACAACCGAATTTGATCCGTTATTTGTCATTTATTTGACATGAATCTGTCAAATAAATAGCTAAAATCCAAGTAATTGCATTTGTCACCTTTGTTTGCACAATAATCAAAGGGACATGTCAAATAATTTCTATTATCTCGTTGTATTCGTATTGAATTATACATTTTATTTATTTTCTCATATTTTTGTTAGGTAAAAAATACTGAAAAAGTAGTCTCATCATGATTGTGAATTCATTTCTCATGTTTTAAGTGTGTAATAAATAATGAATAAAACGTCTAATTGCAATTATAAATTTAAATCTTTCTGTAATGTTCCTTTTCTCTTTGTCGTTTAAAAACAAGCATTTACGGTAAATTGTTGTAGGCGATTTAAAGGTTTTAGAAGAATACAACACGCTTATCAATATATTTAAGTTATTAATAATAATACTAATTGTATTTAAGTAAATTATATTACAGTTTTAATATTAACAACGAGTTTACACGTTTTCAGTATCCTTTAAAATGCACAGTCTGCCACAGATAAAGGAGACTAACCTGTCCAGCATTTTGTACTTTCTGAAACTCAGATATTCTCTGAAAGAGACGCCTGTACTACTTTTGTGCTTATTTTAAGATGAATATGAATGATTATACGAGTGTAGGATGGATGGGGATGACCTATGCAGTCTGGTTACTTAATTTTGAGTTTGCCTTAGCTCAGAAAGGACTATTTATTAATGTAACAATATCCATGACAAGTAAAGGATCTCCAGCTTTGCATGAAATCCGAACCACGTAGATTCTGTCTGATTTTCAGCTAATTGAAAAGCCTGATACTAAGTTCTCACCTACGCAACATCCAGACCTTGACTACCACCCAACAAGTACACCCAAGACTTATCTAGTAATGTCCACGCCGATGGCAACTATTGAGTGGACACCGTGTCGGTATTAAGAAGGCCGAGTACAGAACCTATCGCCAACAATATCCTCAACACTTTGTTCCCAGGTAGCTGGGTTACAGCACTGCGGTACTAGTGCCGACATTTCAAGTGAAAAGTTGAAGTATTACAAATTGATAGCAATAAGTTTGCATCTCATTTGAACAAATACAATTAAAAGAGAATCTGAAGCAATTGTAACTTATGTCTCAACAATCGGAGATAACTAGGGCTTAGATTTTTAAAGTGGAGGTAATGAATTTCACGCTGAATTTTATTTAAAAACCTACAGAATCCTTTTAACTTCCATGATAACACTTTTGGATGCAAACCAACATTTTTGTGTGGTACTGGGTAAAATCGGCCACAATTTATCGTTTCTCGGTGTGACACGTATTAATTATTAGCCTTTGTCTTTTTATACAAAAATGGAATTTTCTCAAAAACGGCTCGAGTGATTTTGATTCATTGACATGTGGTAATTACAATTTAAAGTATTTCAGTCCAAACCGAATGTCTCAAATTTGACTAGTTTTTTAGTTATGGCAAAAAATGTATTTGGTGATCAAACTGGTAATTTTCAAAGTTTTCATTTGTTAGTGTTTAATATGGGGGAAAGTTTGTGCCAATTCTTTGGAACCATTTATTTATTTGTGAAGATTGAAAACAGCCTTTGGTTTCCGTCAGGGATAAATTCAGGAATCAGCCTTGTTTCTTGATGGATAAGCGTCTTGAACTTACCGATTCTGACAGGTACAATCATTCAATATACTTATTTTCTCCATTTGAGCCTAAACAAAACATGTTTTGGAAATAAATTCGTTCCTCCAGGCAAACCCGTCCATTCTAGTGTTACTTGACAACGAGGCTGAGGATAAACACAGTTAATTCACCTAGTTAATTATTTAATTAGTAATAATAAAATCATCCTTTTTTTCCAAATCAATAGAAGCACATAAAAACTTTTAGATTTTATTTGATATACGATAAAATATGTTCTATTGTTAGCCCAAATACTATTGTACCATTATGGTTGGGTGGTTGGACGTCCGTGTATGGGTGGTGGGTCTTAACACCTCATGTCATGGATATTCATGTTGAATTTTTTGTGCAAAATTATGATATTTGTACTGTCAGCATATATAAATTGTCTACATCGTTTCAGATCAGCTTAATTTTACGATAAACAGTATCGTATCGTATCGTATCGGTATCGTAAAAAAGGGAGTTTTCAGTATATCGCGTTTACATTAAACATAAAATAAAAACGATACATTTCAGTATGAGATAGGTTAAGGGAAATACCCACGCTCTACACAGAACTGCTTGTGACGTCAGTCAGCCACATAGAGAAATGAAAAACTGAACTACTCTTCCTACAGTAACAAAGATTAATAATAACGTCAATATATGGGCGAATATGAGGGGCGAATGAGCGTGATGAGTGTAGTCATTGTTACTAACTAAGGTCGACTGTTCCTCAGAAAGAGCTATTTCTTAATAGCCCAATATTCAGGGCAACTAAGGTACCTATAGCTTTACGTGTTATCCAAACCACCTAGTGTTGGCCTGATTTTCAGCCTGGTAATCAGTTCTCTTCCCTAAACATCTGAACTCTGACTACCATCCAACATGGACACCCCAAACTTCCCTTGTAGTGTCCACATCGATGGCAACCAATGAGTGGTCGCCGTGTCTGTATTAAGAGGACTGAGCATAGAACATATCGCCTACAATCTCCACAACATTGTGTCCCCAACCAAGTAGCACTGCGCTACTTGGGGTCAGAGTGTTGTGTTTATTGAAGGTGGTAGTTTCTATGCTGGGCCCTCTTAATACTGACATGGCGTCCGCTCAATGGTTGTCATAGTATTTCGTGTAGGAGAGTATTTTATTAGCTGAAAATTATACCAATACTAGGTGTTTCGGATTCCACATAAAAATGTATTTTCCTTCGTTGGCTATTGGGCATTAATATATAACTCTTTCATAGCATATTTAAAAATAAAATAGTAACTTGACTACACAGGTCATCCCCACTCATCCTACACTCAAATAATCAATAATGCTCGCCTTAAAATATGAAGTTGTATCGGCGTCTCAGATTGAAGAACTTTTTTAAAAAAAAAAGAAGACAAGAGAGCGCTAAACGTAAAAGGGATAATCAACTGCGAAGACTTTTCAAATCACACAATGACTTGGGCACGGACGGACAGACGACAATCGTTCTTCTTATAGTCGACGTAGTTGCAAGTAGTTCCAAAGCCATCACCAGGTAGAGGGTCGGAGGCTCGAGTGCAGCAAAACTATTTACTGGAGAAGCCTATTAGTTTAAATTCAAAAAAGTACACTTTATAGAAATTTATTTATTAAATTTCCAACTTGGGAATACTGTTTTGTAGCAAAAATACAAACAAAATAAACAAAAAACTAAAAATCAATCATAGAGGTACGTTTTAAAATATTTTTTATCACAAACAACACAAAGAGACACGCTAAACATAAATACCCCTCCCTGACTAACATTTAAGATTATTTTAAATGTTACTTTATTTATTTTTACAAAAATTAATATCAGGGTTTCAGAAAACACGTAAAGTTATTTCAAAGGAGTAATGAGCCACGTGAGTCAGCAGTTTTGCAAAGGTAAATTTTCTGAAATTTTGTTTAGTAATGTTAAACATTTCTTGTTATTTAATGTAATTTATTTTCACGAATATTGCAGTTACGAAACAGTGTTTGAAGTAGACAGTAGTTCCGTGTAAAGGAATACAATTCCAGAGTTATATTGAAAAACTCTCTAGAGATTACACGTTCCTTCTGCAAACAGATTGTTTGATTACCATGTTTTAAAAACATAAATCTCATTTCAATATTCAAATATTTATCCCAATTTATGTAACAAAGTCTTATTACCTTTTCTTTATGTTTTACTCGTTAATTATAACCAATTATTCTGTGTAAATGTTTAAAACTCCTTTCCACTTATTACTTTGTTAATTATTAAAGGAACATAAAAAATTATCTTAACTTAAACATCAAATTAAGTACAGTTGGCATGGCTGTTGAGTTATTAATAAACAGCTCTTCCTGAGGAACAGTTCTCCTTAGTTAGTAATAATGACTACACTCAACCAGCTTCACACTTACTTGGTCCTCATTCCACGCACGAACCGTGCGTTATCATTTTAATAATTAATAATGAATAGTAAAAACTGTTTTAGATAAATATTAATTTAATATAAAATATGATCTTAACATAAACATCAAATATATAAGACCAGGAAATAATATAGTGTGATAAAGGAAATGTAAGGAATAATGTTAAATTACAGATGCGTTCAAGGTATATTAATAAAGGATATAAATAATGTCATTAGAAATTTTTATATTTAATTAATTGTAAATTGCTAAACGAACATGTCAGTGTTCTACTGTAATATGTTTATAAAATAATGACTCTTCGCTAATTACTATGAATCAGTGGTGTCTATTTATGTGATTCATAAATGCATTTTCAATTAATCACATTTACCTAGCTTCTAATTAATTAAATGTTCTCTTTGGTTTTAACCTGGATTCAGAGGATATGCAGCATTCAGAGATAGGCATTTTATTTCCAGAGCTGTAATATAAAATGTGGATAATTAAACCGGGCAGAAAGTAAATTAAGTAAATTAGCACATACAGGGGTTTGAACAGCGGAGGGGAATCGTTCCACCGCTCGTTTGCCGTACGTCAGGGGTGCGACTAATTTCCGCCTTTAAGTTCACTACTTCTGCTACTTGATTTAAAATAAAATTAACTGTACAAGTATTTTTGATTGCTATTTATTGTTTAGATTATCATTCATTGTTTAATCGTTAATCCAAGAAACCAATGGTCACTGCGGATAATGACGTAGTAGGCAGGGATTCTTACAGTGCTGTATGCAAGCACGCAGATTACCGTCTTTATAGTTGCCATGACAATTTTTTGATGGAATGGCGTAGTGGGAGAAGAGTTGTTCTCTATCTCACTTTAACCACTCAGTGCATCTCTCTCACAATAACGCTTTTAAGAGGTGTATTAATATTAATCAGATCTAATAAAACCAATAAGTATTACTGATTTATGTTAATTAGCTACACTTCACATCTTTTATTTGATTTTTAAAAATTTTAAGTTTCGGCTTTACAATTTGAAGCCATTTAAAAAAAATTTACAATGTGGAAATGTTTTCAGATTGTAAATATTTTTAAATATAACATTTAAAAAAATCCATGTGATGTGTAACTAATTAACATAAATCAGTAATGAACACCATCATAAAAAATACATACCGTCAAGAAACAGTAATTATTTACAATAAATACATGCATAGAATAGTGTTAGTAAATTGTTTATCATCGAGTATGCTTCAATACTTAAGATAAAGTAAATTTGAATATGTGACTTTAATATTTACTTAAAAAGACACTTAAATGTTAAAGCATACGCTCCTTGATAGATTTAGAGATTGTAATGGATGTTTGATAACTTTTTATCGAATATGTCACTAACCTACAACAGTTCAGGGTAATGTTTTTAGAATTTTGATCGATAATTTAATGTATAATTTGTACTCACAAATGGATTGTTAGCTTTACGTCAGTAAAATTACAATTATTTAGTCCTTATTGAAGAATATACAAAGTGGAATTATTTTAAAATTTTCAACATTTCCAATAAATATTTTATTCTTGTGAGGCCTTTCGTATTACTTTTGTTCATGTCTGACGATACCTACCTTAGAAGTGAAAGGGCTCACAAAAATAAAAGATTTTATTGAGTTTATGCGCTTTAAATAAGAGATTTAAATCATTTGTTTGAGTTTACCTTTAATCATGTAAATGATTTAACGGGATTTGTTTTCTTTTTCAAAATTATTTTGACTTGTACGTTTTTGACCTATTTTCTAACTTTTTTGTTTTTCAAAAACAGTATTTTGCGTTGCGATTAACTTTATGTAGAAGCTGGATGCTAATTGTTGTGTCTCTAGTCTCTTTTGGGGTCTAGTA
Source organism: Stictocephala bisonia (assembly GCA_035578905.1). NCBI lineage: Eukaryota > Metazoa > Arthropoda > Insecta > Hemiptera > Membracidae > Stictocephala > Stictocephala bisonia. The sequence goes on along the minus strand of JAQJVL010000499.1, from coordinate 185,622 downwards.
GTGGAGTGCTAGTGTAGTCCCATGTTAATTTAATGCCGTTTAATCCATTAGTGGTGGCAGACCAAGTAACTAAGAAAATTACTGGCACAAATATTATTTTTACAAGAGATATATATTTATAAATAATATATTCTAGCGTAATAGGAATTAGTATGTAGAATTGAAACAAACCTATGAGTATCATAATAACAGAGATGCGTGTTGTCAGTCATATTTCATAGTTAACACATTGCACCAAACTTACGGTAGGAGCCTTAGTGGTAGTTTATTTTCATTAGCGAAGTACGGTGGCTAATTTACACTTTCAGAGATATATACAAGGTGTGCCTAAACTACGATCCCAAATTTAAGTCTAATATTCCTTGGGTAAAAAATAAGAAAACATAGTCCTATAAACAAAGTCCCAAACCCACCCTTCGTTAACAGCTAGCCGCAATAATTTTGTATTTTTCTTTTAAAAAAAGTATATCCAAAACGGGTTTGACTAAAAAACTTCAAATTTTCTACATAATTATATTGTTATTATGTACTTAATAAATACAAAAATCTGTTTGATACTGTTATATATTTTTAACTGGTGACCATTTTAAACTATCAATGAATGATAGTTCCAAACTAGTGGTTTTTAAGTTATTATTCGTGTAATGTTTTGTTATGAACTAATTAAAAAACCTAATGACATTTTGTTTTTAAAAATCGGATGAAAAATAAGTGTTATATAAAGTTTTTAAAATATGTAACTAGTTACAGCCCAAGGGTTTGAAATGTTATAAAACTCTCAGTTTGTTTCTACTAACTGCACTTTTATTTAAACTCTATAATTATTTAAACTACACTCTAAGAGATATTTACTGATTCATTATACCAGACGGATACTATTATTACACTTTGATCATTATTATTTACAGTTATTATTGTCACTTATCACATTCGAGCTTATTATGACACACAATATCGGTCACAGTTCAACACTGTCACTTTCACTTCAGGCTGAAGCCACACTTCTACTGACTCTAGACTGTCACTGTGACAGTGTAGACTATACTGACACTGATTGACTCGTTGGATGAGGGTTGCCTTTATATAAGGTGCCGGTGCAAATCTAGAAGGTACTAGAGCTATGGTGGAGATTGTTCTGGAAGTGAATCTAGATCGAACTGGGTGCTATTTCGAGATGGTTCTGACTCCATCTAAAGACAAACAAAGTAATATTCTAGCACTTCTGGATCGGTCTAGAAAAATGTACAAAATTACACTCGCAGGGAGGGGCGTAATTATGGATAATGAAGACGGTAATTGCAGTGATCCATAACATCGTTTTTAAAATCCATACTTATGATATGTACAACCATTAATATACTTATACATTTAACAACCTCCCACTAATTTCTATTCAAAATAATCATGCCTGTAATTTTCATAATAAAGACAAAATATAAATTATCAGTGATGTAAGGACCACACAATTAATATATTTTCACGTTTAATTGTAATATATTTCAATTAAAATAACTAATTGTACAAAACAACGGAACGTCACAAAACACGAGTGTATTATAAATCAATTGGGTATAAATAAAACTGTGTAATATTTTGTACATTTTATACTTATATTGAAATAAATTTGTTTAGTGAGACGTTTACATTTTTAAATTTTTTTTATTTCTACTAACACTTAATATGATAATTATGAGCCTATGATATATTGTAGACGATAGGATCCATGCTAAGTTCACTTATAACTGACACGGCGTCCGCTCAGTGGTTGCCATCGACGTGGACACTACTAGTCTATCTTGTAATATTGGTTGGTAGTCAAGAGTCCGGATGTTGTGTAGTGAAGTGAACTAAGTATCATGCTTTTCAATTAGCTTACCAATACTAGGTGGTTCGGATTCCACGTAAAACTGTAGGTCCCTTAGTTGACCTGGATATTGGGCTATTAATAAGATATTCGTTCTTAGGAACAGTTAACCTTAATGTAACACATTTTAACAGTCAATAGAATCACAATTACATATACAACCATCGTATTCATTGCTCCTCATTTTCGAAAATATATCTACGATCGGTGTCTTAAAAATGAATAATGGAAATAAATCATTGATTTTCTTTTATTTTCACACAATGATTAACTATTCCGCTTTTTGAAGATTATATAAATAAAGTTTTTAAGTAAATATAGTTGATAACAAATGGTAGTACAGTATTTTGAAATTTTTTATTCGAGTAAGAGAACCAATTGACAGCAACAAGTTGCGTCATGCGACATCACCGATAGTTGAGGGCTTTATAACCCTCGGAGACTCGTGACGTCATGTGACGAGATGACGATGCCATTTATATCCGTCTCAACGGCTCGTTCACCCCTATCAAATATTCCCTTGCGGAGTAACTTTTTATACTAGTTTAAACGTTCAATAACTTGTATTATTTATGATTTTTTGGTTGGCAGGTGGCATAGCTGGCAGATCACACAAGTGACAGTTCAGCTACCAAATCGTCGTTTTTTCAGCACCGGCCAGCGGGTACGGACGTTTTTTTTATAAGAAAAAATAAATTAATTTTTCATAACAGTTCCTAAAGTTTTTCTAAAATAAGAAATGAAATATAAAAGTTGTTAGATGAACCACCGTTTAGTTTCCCACAGTTGTATTATTATAAATGGACATAATAATAGCATGTTTATATGACAAATATTAGCTGATAAAATGTTTGTACTTTCGTTATCACCGGCCACACTACTTGAATCAGTGGTCGGTAATTCCCAAGTACTGTGTAACCTTGTAATATTTCTAGATATTGTTTGGTGGAATAAATCATTTATTCAATTTAAAATTTAAAATTGTAGCCCCAAAAAAAGAATAACCACTAAAACACATTTTAGTGACTGCCTGTAACTCTCTTCTTGTGACGCAGTACTTGCGTTCAGGCTTAAATAGTACTTTGCTGAAATATCCGATGGCCCGTTCTTCTCCGTCCTGCTGCTGAGAGAAAACGCTTTCAATAACGGTGTTGTACTTGCCGTAAGTGCTCGCATAGCTCAGAATAGGCGCAGAAGCTAGAGCCTTTTTCAGTTCCTCAAAGGCTTGTTGGAAGCTGTCATTCCAGCCGAAGCTACTCATATCCCTAATTAGTCTAGTAATAGGCTTTACATGTCTCCTGTAGTAGGTGAATAGTCCTAGGAAGATCATCACTTCGTGCTTATCATTAGGTAATGGCCCCTCCGATATTGCACTCATATTCTATGGGTCCACTGATACTCCCTCGTCAGATACCTCGTGTCCAAGATAATTGACCTGTTTCCGGAAGATATTATACTTCTTAGGGTTCAACTTTAGGTTGGAAGCTTGAAGCCTAGCAAATACCTTCTCTAGATTGTTCAGGTGATGGACGAATGTTCGTCCAAGTACAATTATGTCAACCAAATACACCAATCATATGTCCCAGGACAACCCCCTTAACACATTCTCTATCAGTATTCCTACTATATCAAGAGCAGAAGGGCATCACCGTGAACTGCCAAAGGTCGGTCCTAATCAAAAAGGTGGTTTCCCCCTTATCTTCTGGGGCTAAGCCAAATTGCCGGTAACCACACTTAAGGTCCAGGGTTGAGAATAGGTTGCACCCTTTCAGGATATCCAGAGTGTCATCAAGCCGGGGAAGTCGGTAACTATCCTCCTTTGTCAGACAAATAAGGAGGCAATAATCTACGCAGAACCTTGAAGATCCATCCTTCTTCTTTACTACAACCATCCAACTGCTGGAGGGTTCAATCACACCTTCAATCTTCTCTCCCATGTTACACAAAGGGAATGTATCATTGTTCCCTCTCAGATGACAGTTTGGTTTATAGTCACACCACAGCAGTTCTATCAGGATATCATTCCATCTACGTAAGTGGCTGTTACACAAAGTAAATGAATCATTGTTCCCTCTCAGATGACAGTTTTGTTTATAGTCACACTACAGCAATTCTATCAGGATATCATTCCACATACGGAAGTGGCTGTTACACAAAGTAAATGAATCATTGTTCCCTCTCAGATGACAGTTTTGTTTATAGTCACACTACAGCAATCCTATCAGGATATCATTCCATCTACGTAAGTGGCTGTTACACAAAGTAAATGAATCATTGTTCCCTCTCAGATGACAGTTTTGTTTATAGTCACACTACAGCAATCCTATCAGGATATCATTCCATATACGGAAGTGGCTGTTACACAAAGTGAATGTATCATTGTTCCCTCTCAGATGACAGTTTGGTTTATAGTCACACCACAGCAGTTCTATCAGGATATCATTCCATCTACGTAAGTGGCTGTTACACAAAGTGAATGTATCATTGTTCCCTCTCAGATGACAGTTTGGTTTATAGTCACACCACAGCAGTTCTATCGGGAATTCCATCTACGGAAGTGGCTATTACACAAATTGAATTGTTCTCCCTCAGATGAAAGCTTGGTTTATAGCCACACCACAGCAGTTCTATCAGGATATCATTCCATCTACGTAAGTGGCTGTTACACAAAGGGAATGTATCATTGTTTCCTCTCAGATGACAGTTTGGTTTATAGTCACACCACAGCAGTTCTATCAGTATATCATTCCATCTACGAAAGTGGCTGTTACACAAAGGGAATGTATCATTGTTCCCTCTCAGATGACAGTTTGGTTTATTGTCACACCACAGCAGTTCTATCAGGATATCATTCCATCTACGAAAGTGGCTGTTACACAAAGGGAATGAATCATTGTTCCCTCTCAGATGACAGTTTGGTTTATTGTCACACCACAGCTCCTCTATCAGGATATCATTCCATCTACGGAAGTGGCTGTTACACAAAGGGAATGTATCATTGTTCCCTCTCAGATGACAGTTTGGTTTATTGTCACACCACAGCTCCTCTATCAGGATATCAATCCATCTACGGAAGTGGCTGTTACATAAAGGGAATGAATCATTGTTTCCTCACTATATTATTCCATCTCCGGAAGTGGCTGTTAAACAAAGGGAATTGATTATTGTTCCCCCTTAGATGACAGTTATGTTTGTAATCACACTACAGCACCTCTTTCAGGATACCATTCCATCGACGGAAGTGGCTGTTACATAAAGGGAATGAATCATTGTTTCCTCACTATATCATTCCATATCCGGAAGTGGCTGTTACAGAAAGGGAATTGATTATTGTTCCCCCTTAGATGACAGTTATGTTTGTAATCACACTACAGCACCTCTTTTAGGATATCATTCCATCTCCGGAAGTGGCTGTTACACAAAGGGAATTGATTATTGTTCCCCCTCAGATGACAGTTATGTTTGTAGTCACACTACAGCACCTCTTTTAGGATACCATTCCATCGACGGAAGTGGCTGTTACATAAAGGGAATGAATCATTGTTTCCTCACTATATCATTCCATCTCCGGAAGTGGCTGTTACACAAAGGGAATGGAATATTGCATCACATTAAGGGACCCTTAGAGATGATTTTTTATCTTTTAACAACCTCGATGCACTTTGGTGCCTGCAACCCCTTTTAATAATTATGTTTTTAATTGAAAAGAATTCAGTTAAAGTACAAGTGGTTTTTCAGGTACAAACAACCCCTCCCCTCTCAAGCCTTAAGATGGTAACAGATGTGATCAACCCAACCCCTTGTGGTAACTGGAAACCGGTTTTGGTGTACCTGTTATGTACGTTACTATAAATAAATTACTATTTGAACTAACCCTGAGGAATATTTTTTAAACTTTGCAAAAATCCTGAGGAAATATTTTATATTTTGAGAAAACATAATAGAGGTACATAGAAACAGTTAGCGTTCTCAATATTAAGATAACATACAGCAAAATGTATACATAGGGTGGAAAATATATAAAAATGTGTTTACATCATCATTACTTTTTCCATAGATAATTTGATAGTTTTTGTTTAGAAATTCTTTTAGGTAAAGTATGATTTTTTATCAGAATAATTTACTTAAAACCGTTAAATATCGTATAATTAATATTGTTCAAATTAGTTACTTTGAAATTTAAATGAACGATACTCTGGGTAGAATAAACCTTTCGAAGTCTGCTTTACGGCAATTAATTTCTCTAAAATAGTCCTTTTATTTGATACCAAACTCGACCTAGGCTTACGTTGAAGATTTTCGTTCAACTCCTCGTGGGCCGTCCCCCTGTAAAGATGAAATGTTGCTAATGATGTATTACAATATGTTCTTTGTAATAATGATCATGTACAAGATTTCACTTTATAAAGTGAAGTTTGTTGTTAAGCAATGTTTAGCAACGGCTGATTTTTCTTCTCTATTAAATTTAATATGTGAATAATGTTCTTTAAATGTTATTAATATGTCTATAAATGGTAATTTAAATTGATTCAGATTCATAAGTAAATTTTATTGTTTGGTAAACAAAATTAAACTGATTAAGAAAGTTTTTTTAAATTTTGATTTGTATTAAATATTTCAAATATATCGTCAACAATATTGAGGAAAATATGGTAATATTTCTCTGGCTTTTATTTCAAAATTGCTCATGAACAGGTTGGCTACAAAACAGGACAGTGGATTTCCCTGTCATCGTAATCTCTTGATTGTTAACAATCGTAATAAACGACTGCGTTATAAAAATAGCTATGCTATTTAATTAAGATAAAAATAAGAAAAATTTATTAAAACACTTTTGACAGAAGGTTTACCTAAATTAGTCTAAGAATATTTAATTGTTCATATTCAGTTAGATCAATTATAGCTCTACGCAACAATAGATACTAACTATCTTACCTTTGTCTAAAACAGTGTTAGTTATATGATATCTAATTCTTTGAGAGGCTATATTTTCTGACTGTCATCCTTTAGAACTCAGGTTTGCACTCTTGTGTTTTACAAAGACATTTAAAATAACTCGAGGTAGGCTTACATTTAAAATGATTTATACTTCCTTCATGGACCATCCCCTGGATATGCAAAAAACAAGTAAAATATGTCCATATGTTTGGAGATAACTACAAAGTTTTTCACTACTTTTCTGTTAATAGTTTTAAAATATATTCCAGACTGTTGCCCAACCTGACATTAAATTCTTTGAGTGGCTGTAATTTCTGACTGAGTTATACTTTTGACCTCAAGTTTGCACTTTTGTGTTTTACAAACAAAGACCTTTAAAATGAGGTATAACTCGAGGTAGGATTACATTTAAAATCTTTAATACTTCCTTCATGGGCCATTTATGCAAAAACCAAGTAAAATATTTCTAAATGTTTGTATAGGGACATGTATATAATTGCAGTGTTTCATTACATTTCTTTCAATAGTTTTGAAATTAATAATTATTTTCAGATTTTTGCCCAAACCCGTTTGTCTGAAACATAAGTTATGATAAAACGTACTTTGCTGGGTATAAAACCCATTATCAAGTTTTTACCAACACTTCGTATACAAAAACTGCGCACTTGCTTGTAAAATCTAAACACAAACCTATTTAAACGTTATAAAACTTAAATGTTATCGCTAATTTTTATGATATTTGATCTACTGACGTGGACACTACTATAAACCTCTGGAGTGTCCATGTTGAGTGGTAGTCAGGGTCGGGATGCTCTGTGGGGAAAACAACGGAGTATCAGCATTGTCAATTAGCTGAAATTCAAACCAATAATACGTGGTTCGGATTTCACGTTTAGCTGTACTTAGTTGCCTCGACTATTGGGCTAATAATAAATGGCTTTTTATAAATAACAGTTGACCTTAATTAGTAACAATGACTACGCTAATCACACTCATTCATCATTATCTCTATGATTGATGTCTTATTGATAAATATTAAATAATAACATTATGGGATTAGTTTTTAGTCATTTGACGTTATTATATTTCCAATTATTCCACAGTAAATTTGATCCACTGAACAACTGTCTTCGTATGATGTAGTCTACTGAGTAAGGTTTCAGAAGAAATTCCTACTTGTTATTATAGAATTGACAATTTTTTGACTTTTTAACAGCGGGTTTGCAATGATTATGTGAGATTATAAATTTAAGCTCTCAAGTTACTTTTCACTGACGTAAAAATAAATCGTGTTACAATGGGTTTAGTGGAAACTACTTGGAAATACGAAATGATTATTAAAGCCTTAGAAATACCGAAAAGGTTTTGTTTCTGAAGCAGGGATTTCTTTCCCAAGGCAAAATTGGAAACTTTGTCACTGCCTCCTCTTTCTAAAACAATAAAAATTAAAAAAATCACATAATTGGTATTTGTATTAACATTACATTGAGGCTCAATTTCAATTAATTTTGGATAACTTTCAATAACCTGAGAACACTTTAAAACTAACAATTCAATTATAATGCCAATTATTATTGTTATTATTAAAAATTTGAGATACGACAGTTTGTGAGTATTTTTAGGCAAATATGAATGATTATTTGAATGTAAGATGAGTCTGAATGACATGTGTAGTCTTGTTACTAACTTAACTCAGCCATTTATGATCATTTATTAATACCCACAAAGCCTGGCCAACTACAGAGGCCTATAGATTTATACGTGGAATCCTAACCACGCAGTTTTGGTATGATTTTTCAGCCAATTGACAAACCTGATACTCGTTCTCTCCCCAGTTCAACATCCAGACACTGACTACCAGCCAACACGGACACCTCAGACTTATCTAGTAGTGACCACGTTAATAACAACCGTTCAGCATCAAAGTTGTCAACTAAAATCTCCACAACACTGTCCCCAGGTAGGTGGATTACAGCACTGCACCACTAATGTCGAAATTGATGTTTATTAAACTACATATTACGTTCACAATAATAACTTTACTATAAATATCAATCTATCAACGCTCAAGTAATAACGAAATATCAATTTAGATAATAATGGTACGTCACAGTTTATGTTTCAGTTGAAGACTGTGTGTGGGTCGTGTTGTAATGGATATGCTTGGCGAGGACAAATTAATTAAGGTAATTAGTAAGTTATACGTCTGTACATAGAATGGTTTGGATTGTGGCTGAAATGTCATTATAAAGATATAATTAACTGCTAACTGCAGGAACCTGGGGTGATATTTTAATGTCAATCAAGTTTTTGACATAATTCCAATCATTGTTATTGAAACCTACTATACCAGTTGTTATAATTATTGATTTCCATTGAACAAAACTGTGGGCTTTTGAATGAAATATTTGAGTTACGAATTGTAAGAAAAACTTATTCAGGATGTGAACTTCAACAAGTAAAAGAGACACATAAATATACATTCCAGTGAGAAAGTTTCTTTTCCAACTCCAAGAACGGGCTGAGGAAAGCATGGCCATGGAGTTAGTTGAGTTTTACATTGGCCAAGTTCGGTATTATGATGATAATAAGATACCTTTCAACTGAGTCACATGACGAAAGTGAATCAAACATACTTATTCGATAAATGAGGACATTTTCAATATTTAAGGCAAATCTCGTAGCTATTTATGGTTTTATTTAGTTGTCGATAATTATGAGAAGTCAAAACAAGGGAAGATAACTTTTTTTCAGACGAAGTAAGTATAAGAAGTATAAGAAGCATAAAATGTACAAATATTACAGTAATAAATATTGGCAAACCACGACTGAGAAGTAAATCGATCTCTATAATATTGCACACTATGTAGTATAATTACGTAATTTTTATTTTTATTATTTCTACATAGTTTTATATTTGTGTTGAGTGACGTTCTCTAACTTTTTATTTCCACTACCATAAAATATGCTAATTTATAAATTATTTATAATATGAATCCATTATTTTATTACTATTTTTAAATTAATTTTTACAAGCTATCCCTCCATAAATATATTCCATTCTTTTACTTTCTGTTTTTTTCTTTTTTTTTTTTTTCAATACGTTGTAACAAACAACGAACATTTATTTATGCTACCCAGCTGCAATTTATCTGATGTTATTATTATGAATTAGCATTTTTTACGTCATTAGAGTCACAAAGAAGGAACAAAATTATTTCAAATAATTTACTGATTGTTTTTTAGAAACCTTTTTTACCATAAAAAAAGCGTCAGTTGCATTTAATTTCATAACTTCGTGGGATCAGTTCAAAACACGAATTACAATCAGGGCAGACAAACTAAGACCAGCGTCCTATATTTAGCACAGTGTAGATCATTAATACACATATATGTGTATTCAGTGGTGGAGAGGGGAGCAGTGGAATGGAGTTGTTCCACCGCTCCGCCGCCTTACACCACGGCGTGACTAACCAACTGACCTTCAAAGATCCGGTTTTTGTTAGGAACAGTGTTTAGTTGTAAAAAATAATTGTTATGTACTGTATAAGATTATTTTATACACAGTAGGTCATGTTACCGAGTTGCCAGAACGCGGCCTACCGTCTTGCTAGTTACCATGCCAACATTAAATGAAATTATTAGTGGGGGAAGAGTAGTTCCCTCTTTCACTTCCACCACTCAATGCATCTATCTCACACCGGTGCTTTCAGTAGGTCACATTAGAAGCGGCCTATGTATAGTGCTGGTGAAGAAGGTAATGAAAAAATCTACTTTCTAATTGTTAACTTGTTTTTTTAACTTATCTTACATTTTTTCACTTATTGCAATTTTTAGCAAAATTGTTCATGCTCTAAATTTTAAACGAGTACTTGAAACATCAATAATTATTTTCATAAATAATTATGAAAATTTTGTTTAACCATCAAGCAATGTTCTAACATTTAGTATTTTGTCATCACCAAGTGGGGTTTAAAGAGGTTATCAATAGTAGGTTAGATCCTTTAAAACGACCCTTATCACGATATAAAATGAACCATATGAATTTAATCGAAATAAAATATAACTTCGTTATACCACCAAATTATATAGGAAGCATTTTACCCATACATTTTCTACTAGGATTATATTTTAGTATTTTCAAACACGTTATGTTTCATTATTATGAATGGTGAACTAACATTTTTATACTCATAAATCATACAACAAAGTAACCAAAATAACAGCTTAAATCATAATTTTGTATAGCTGTTTTTCATTAGTTGAGTAAATGCCAGGTAATATATATCTATATTATATTTCATAAGAAAAATCGTAAATATTTCATATTATCCTCTAAGACTTTCTGAGACAATTTTGTCAACTTATTTGAAGGTTTCCTTATGAACTTGACTTGATTAATAAGGTGATAATAATCTTTAGGGATAGTGTGAGTGTGTTTAAAAGTTTGTGATTGTGGATATAGTGGTTCATTAAAAGTTTCTAGAAAGTTTATAAATAGTATAAAGTAAAATGGAAATAATTGTAAAGCTTTTTTTGGGCGAAAACATTTTTATTTATAGACAGTTGTTCAATTCCTCAACATCTACATTTAATATGCTTCTGAAGTGACTTTTATAAGTGTGTCAAATCAAATCACGAGTCGACTCTAGTGGCGTAGTGCTGTAACCCAACTACTAGGGGACAAAGAGTTTTGGAGATTATAGACGAAAAGTTATATTCTTGGTAATCTTAATATCTACAAGGAGACCACTCATGGTTTCCATCGACGGGAACATTACTAGATAAGTCTGGAGCGTCTATGTTGGGTGGTCTGGACCTGGATTCAGCATCTGGATTTTGTGGAAGGAAGAGAACTGTCTTTCAGGGTTGTTAATCACCTGAAAATCAGACCAATAGTATGTGGTTCGGATTCCACACTGGAGGCACACTATAGAGTTACCCTAGCTATTTGGCTATTAATAAATGGCTCTTTATAAGGAACAAAAGGCTTTAGTTAGTAACTACTCTCGTTCATTTACACTCGTTCACTTCTCAAGTTCACCTATATCTTGAAGAACATACTTTCTTAAAGTGGTGCAATCGGTGTTCGGTAATTTAATTATTTCCCGATTTTGTAATCAAAACTATTTAATGTATTCCTTTGAAACAGGAAAAACCGCTACATTAGAACTTGTTGCCTTTGAAATGGTGAATTTATCTAATTTTAAATCAAGACTAAGCAAAACCGTTCAAAGTACAAATTTAATTTTTTAAACTACGTTTTTAAACATAAATGAAGGGATTAAAATTTTTTTTTAATGTAAAACCATCTATTATTTGTAAAGGTGAAAAAATATCCTTTTTAGCTTTACAATTATACAAATTTGTACAATTTTTTTTAATGAAAAACATCTTAATCACTTCAGTTATGTGTAAAAAAACTTATTTATAAACAAATTAAATTTGTACTTTGAACAGTTTTGTCTTAATGCTGATTTAAAATCAGCTAAATTCGCCACTTTGTAAGTTCTAACGTAGTGGTTAAAAAACACTGTTATATATTTATCCTGTCTCAAGGGAAGGTACTTTAACTAATTTTGATTACGAAATTGGGAAATAATTAACTCACCGAAAACCGATTGCACCACCTTCAGGATGCACCACCTGAATATTAGTGATAGATACCACACTGTATCTAAATCCGAAAACTTACTTATCTATTTGACAAGTTAATCAACTTAAGTTTCGAAAGTAACAATTGTATCCATTCGGTTCGAAGAGCAAGTTGAACTACTCCATAGTGGATCATCTGTACTAATTATTGCTACAAACCACAAATGCAAATAGAGCAAAGCCAACTTTGGTTGTGGCTAAAGTTTATTATCAATGTTATCAGCTGCTGAACTGTAAAGCACTACTGACTGACAGTTTGCTTGTTACTGACACTAATGAATAGCTACTGACACTGTTTTCAACTGCGAAACTAATTGTACTCGAGCAAACGGGTAAAATGTTTGTCTACGTACGTACCATGTGTAGCAGTGGTGGAAATTCACAATTGATTGGCTGTAAAAATAAAACCCAATGTACAGTAATGTTGTTATCATTACTTTAAGTGGCCCGTAAAAAAAATAAAACAGATAAGAATCCCATATAAAAAGATCCTGAGATTAAAAAACGAGGTCAAATAGTGTACTAAATGCGTGTTGAATTAGTGTGCCAGGTAGATTTTTCAGCATTTCATCATGAGATAATGATGGAGGATGAGAAATAAATTATTTCAATCCTGTTTAAGGATTGAAGACTCTTGAGGATACACATTATTCATCCTTTGTTGATTTATAATCTTAATATTTAATATTTTAAGTACTACAAACGAATTTGGTACGTGTAGGATATATTTTGATAATGTTGTAAAAGAGGGTGTTAAATGAAAAATTCAATTTGACGATTGAAGTAAAATTTAGGTTTTAAAAATATAAATTATAAGATAGAAACTATAATATAGGAGAAACCCCAATTTAATATCAACGTGTTGGTTATTAGTTGGTGCCGAGAAATTGGGATATAAAAGTATCCTTTTATTGCACATGTACGGAAAATTCTCTTATATTTCCGAACTTCCTTACTGCGGTTTTTGGTTTGATGTCTTTTGAACAAGTATATCAAGGTGAATATTTTCATTAAACAACTTTTTAATAAATATTTTCCTCAAATAACTAACATTCACTGATTGTTAACTGACTAATTTTCGCTGTCTTATGTTTTGTACAGTAATAAAACACAATTGTTAAAAAATAACTTTTAAAATGAAAATATAGATGTGTCAATTTGTGTTGACGAGTCCTAGGTAAGATAAATAGTATTTGACAATTTAACTACTGGTACTGTGTAATATTATACTTTCATATTAAACACAGTTTAACTGAATTATGTATGTACCTCAGTATTATGCTAGCAAGTGCTGCTTTCTTAAGGAAGAATACTATGTTGGTATATAAATAGCGTAGTGATCCTCGCTATTGGCTGATATGGGTTTGCAAGTCACCGATTATCCAATTTAATTCTCCAAACGAATCGTAAGCAACCCTTTAATGGTGGGCTGTATTATCCGAAAACTCGATCATCCGAAATGGCTTGGTCCAATAAATTTCGGATAATCGAGGTTCAAGTACTAAAATATAATTTTTTTATATAGCAAGAACAAAGTATTTGTACTCACCAATTTGAGTAGCTAAGGGGAACAGAGTGGACGACTCGCAGGGGCTCTTTCATCATCCTACTGAGGTTGAAACCGGCGACTCCAGCGTCCTTCTTGGTGCGGGATCGCCTGCGCGCATGCGTAGTGAACACGCGGCGTAGCTTCCCCTCCCTAGGCACTTGGCGTTCTGTCTCCCCCTCCAGAGAAGTGAGGTCTAGTGAGGAACCTGACTTGCACAACACTGACTTGAGCATGTCCCACACTTCACACTACAATCACTATCACAAACAACCAGCTACATACAGCAATTACATGATTATCACTGTGATCACACTACTGATGGCACTATGGTAGCTGGAACCTGTGGAGAACAAATTGTGTTGGCAATGGCAAATGCTACATACCACTGAAAGTCTTTTTGACAATACTATATAAGAACTTTATGATTAATTTGAGATGAAGTTGTTAGAACAAATTTAAAAATTAAATCGAATAATTATTACCGAACAACCCCTAATACTCCTGTTAAATAAATAAATATATATATATATATATATATATATATGCAAATCTTTCAACGCATTTATCATGTGTATATGTCTATATATTCATTTAAATCCATACGTAACCATTATTATACTTTTTTATGCAAGGTAGTTCATAGAGAGAGAAACATAACCTAAACCAAAACATTTTTAATTGATTTATTAAACTGCCTCCCGTGGTCTAATAGGGAAAATGAAAAGAATAATAACAAATTCATGTAGAATTCTTTGTAATTTTTTTTCATTCATTGTTATGAAAAATTTGATGTGAGATATAATATTGTTGGTTACGTCTCCATATTTTTCTTCTATGAATGTCAAGCAGATTTTTAATTTGATTTTCATAACGTGTTATATTGGGACTATATTTTCATGAAGCCTATGACGTCAGCATTAATGTTCTATAGACCACAAGTAAGGTCTAAGGGGAGAATTTAGATCTTACTTGTGGCCTAAGTATATCTCCCTTTAGTGACTCTATGGAGATTCCAAGATGTGAGATGAAACGATAAACGTCAGTAAAATATATTCAATATTTAATGTAAAACGAGATTGTACATATGCATTACACCAAGTATATGGTGCATGGGTAACCCACTAGCCCACCGATATAAGTATGGTGTTATTGCCTAAACCACCCACCCAAACATGTACAGTAGGATTGATTCAACCGACTACCCACCCATACATGTTCAATGATTGGAATGTCACGTGAATGTGAGGGGAGCAATACCACTGTGTTTATGGGTGGGCGGAAGAATCAATACCACAACAATGGATGGGTGTGGTGGTTGTACACATACCACTGCACGTGTATGAGCGAGTAAGTGGGTCAATACCACTGCACGTGAATAGATGGGTGGGTGGGTGAAGTCAATCAACGCTGTACGTGTATCAATAATATTCAATGAAGTATATTGAAATTTGGGAGGGGAAGGGGTAAGGCCTTCGTAATCCAGAAATTTTTAACATCATCGTTACAACGTTATAACATTTCTATTTTACCTTGCACAAAGGATAATTTGAGGCTAATTATTCAGTCCATTTTGTAACTTAACCCTATATATATATATATATATATATATATGTTTATATATATATATATGTTTATATATATAGGTATATATAGGTTATATATAGGTTTATATATAGGGTTATACATATATTGTATATTTCTAAATAAATTTGAAGTGTACTTCCGATTGGCAGAATATTCCTGTCTCGAGTCTCAGTATTAATTTCTTACTACATTTTATAATAATAATTGGATATTTTCTCCAATACGTGGGCACTATAATGTTTGTACTTTACTATCCCATATCCCTTGCTTCACTACGGGGTGGTTCTTTACGCTTGTTTACCCTATTCTCCGTTATTATCTCTAAACCACCACATCAATATACAGCTCAGCCTACTATCGTTGTCCTAGAAAACACAGTTTTATACAGTAGAAACTCCTACTTTAGGTAGATGCCAAGTAGTGCAATAATAGTGTCACAGATAGTATAAATTAACTTAAACATTTCCAATGAAAAACAAATTAGCCATGATTTGTGTTGCTGTTTCAAATAAAAAACTGTGGTTTTTTTAGGAAAAACAATTTTTATCATCTTTTTGAACTAAATTACTAAACAAACATTAATGTTACTTTAACGTAAAAAAGTAAATGATGAGGGGGTTGATTCTACCCCTTAGGAATAAAAGTGTATAAATGTAGGTTTCCTCAACATTTCATAAAAATCTGTTCAGTGGTTCTGAAGATTTCGTTATGAGTGAGTGTATAGTTTTTGGATTATATTTATTAATATGTAAAAGAATCCATATGAAAAATATTATAGCGTACTTTTATAATATTTCAGTTTTAATCTTAAGCAACAGGTCGTAAGGCATCAAGACGAGTGTGCTTCAAGAAAATTGCCTGTCTCTTCCTATTTACATGTTAAGTGAAAAGGCATTTCATTATAATACTAAACATCTTTGAAGTTTAGAAAAGATCTATAAGTTCGTAAATTAAAAATTATCAAACAGTGTATGAAATTGTAAACAGATACTTTAGTATATTAATTATAGGAAGAACAATTTTAATAAAATTATAATTTATACTATGTTGATATTAAAAGCTTAAAATAACCAAATGAAATCAACCGTTGAATATGTCAAGTACGCACTATATGTAACAAAGGGAGATTAATATTAAATAATTAAGGGTTCAAGATGAATTTTATAAACAAAATGGTTTGTTTGCTGATACATATTACACTCTTATGTCTTGTTTTAAAGATCATTGTTTTATAGCATGTTAACATCGTTTTGTGTGTCCTATCTCGATTCGTTTTTTTTTCTTTGTGTCTTTAAGTGTTTATTAAAAACATTTGAATACCTAAAAAAATTTTTAAAAAAAAATCACATACAATGCTGAATTTTCGTATGAAAGTTGAACTTAAAAAGACACATTTCATGTAAAAAGGTTGAATGTCTAAGAATATCGGTTTCAAAATAGTGGTTGTCTAAATATTTCAAAGTAAAATATCAAAAAACTACACATTTGTTTACCTAATAATTAAGACACAATACTTGTAGACTGAAAGTATTGTCACCTGGGTCACAAAAAGTAAGTTTTCTCTGTTATTTATCAACCAATCTTTTAAACTGACATATGGTCTATAAATACTGTGCCATAACATTTTTGGGTAAAATGTGAAGTTTTTTATATTTGACTGACATTTTTGGACAGCTGCCATTTTGAAACTTTTAGTCTTAGACATTCAACCTTTTTACATGAAATATATCTTTTCAAGGTAAACTTTTATACGAAAATTCAGTATTGTATGTAAAACAGTTTTTGATATATTGAAATGTTTGTAAAAAACGCATACAGACATACACACAGAAAACGAATCGAGGTAGGACACATGCCATAGGACAATATTTGCTTGTATTGACCTGACAAACAATTCTCTAAAATATGCGACAGTCCAAGTTGGACGCCCTGTATATATCCATTGCACAGACGTTGAACTTAGATATATGGGCGTATATGAGTAGTGTGCAAGTGTTATTAATGAAGATAAAAAAGTGTAGCCATTGTTACTAACTAAGGTCATCTGTCTCTTAAAAGGAGCCATTTTTCATAGTCCAACAGCTAGGGCAGCCAAGGAAGGAACCTACAACTTTACGTGGAATTCGAACCACGTAGATTTGGTCTAATATTAATCTGATTGACAAGCCTCAAACTTAGTTCTCTTCCCTATACAGCATCCTCTGACTACCAAATATATATTTCTCTAGTAGTCTCCACGTTGATGGCAACCATTAAGTGGACGCCATGGCAGTATTAATATATGTATAAAAAATTTCAAAATATATTACAGAACATACAAATATATATAATAATATGTATTTGCATGTGAAATAGACTTTAAAAAAATGATATTACCACGGACGTTTTAGTTTTACTAATGTTATGTTAGGTCCGATATAAATCTCATAAAGTAAATTCCATCCGAAAGTATTTTAGAAGGGAAGTATTTTAGGGACGGTGTTGTTAGAAACAGCGGCCAGTGCCTCAGGTGGTGTTCATTCAAGGGTGTTTAAAACCCTTGAGACAGTTTCTCTCTCTAACCACCGGCAAGCCTCTCATTCTTTGGTAATTTCACAGCGTTTTAAGGTTGGTCAGATTTCATATTACATGGAAATTTAAATAATTCTGATTGGCGAAACATTAATTCTTGATATATTGATTAATTAGTTATTTTTAATAATTTAATTATTAAAATAGTTATTTTTAATTTAATTAATAACACTGAATTTGTATTATAATTCACATTTAAAATAGCAAAATATAAACATTTAATTTTACTTTTTCCCATATGCGTTAACATAGTGAAAAGTACTATGATCGTCAAAAACATTTTTGTTTACAATTAGGTCTAAAAATCCATTTTAGGATCTTATGAACTCAAAACAGTGTTTTTTTTCAAAACAAAAATGTTGTGTATGTGCAGTTCGCTGGAGACCAAAGGAATGGATCAATTTTTATGAAATTTGGTTTGTATGTGTATTCAGCCAATATCCCAAGACCATTTTTTAACTTTTTTGAAACTTAAGTTTTTTTTACTTTTATGGGCAATAAACATACAAAAAATGTGATTTTATCAAAAGCAGCTAAAGCGATTTTTATTAAATTTTCAGGGAAGATGTATATTACAATTTAAAATATTTTAGTAAAAATCGCATGTCTCTAAACGTGACTACTTTTTGAGTTATAACATTTTTTACGGGCAAAAATATTTTAAAATACAATTTTTCAAGCTTTATTATAGCTATTTTGATTAAATTTACAGTAAAGATGTAAATTATAATTTAAAATGTTTTACTTACCACCCTATTACGTTGGGGTTTGAGGCCGAAGGCCGGAAGCCACAGTTCATGTTGTTGCAGGTTCCTTACATAAGATGTGTGTATGTATGCATGATTGAACAGCTGTTTTTGAAGATTATTTTTTTTCCATATTTGTGTTTCAGTAAAACTAGGGGACACCCCTGCGTGCTTCGCGTTCTAACCCCATAATTTGCTGCGCTAGTTACACCTCGGGCCTCAATTTTCAAGAATAGTGAATTTACAAGTAATAGTAGATTAACTTTATAATGTAAAATCACAATATTCAACTTATTTACAGTACTCCACTAACATTACTTGCGTTGCTACCTATTTATTACCCAATGATATTACTTATCCTATTTCAAACGTGTTCATTTCATTTGTTGTCGTTTGACAACTTAAGATTAATTAAATATTGCATTAGATATTTTATTGTTCTGTTAATTATTAATTCTATCTTATTGATAGTTAAATTAGTTAGTATCTTACAGCCAAGTACTTTAAAGATTTATAAAAATGTTATAAAGTACTTTATAACCAAAGGTCCGAAGGCTAGAGAGGGGTAGATATCGTGACATTTATTTATATCCTGTTATCCAATTTATAATATACTATAAATTACCACTCTATTAAAATGTAAAAAATTCAACTTTTTAAATATTAATTTTAATTTAATTAATTTTAATATATTTGTTTAAATAAATTGTCCTTATATATAATACGTGAAGCAGTTTTTTGTCAACGCAACTCCTCCCTTATTTATTAATCAATTTAAACGGTTCAGGTAAAAAAAATTTGCCTTTGTTTGTAGTTGTGCAATAATGTCTTAATTCTTTAATATTTTCACCCTGAAGGGCACGGGAAGCCTTCAAAGTACGTTTTTCGGCCATAAGAATAACAAGGAGAGAGATTTAAAAGAATCAAAAGGTAACAGCTGTTGGATTGTAAACAATGGCGTTTGTAATATTGAGGAGGTTAGATCTTTAGCAATGTTAGACAAGGAAAGATTTAAGAATAATTTTATTCACATCCGATTATAGGTCTCCACCCCACTGGCCTCAATGGTTTGAATGAATATGGAAAGGTAATATAATGCAGTTATATTATTTATTTGATTAATCTTCAATTCTTAAACAAAAACAAATTAATTGAACGTGTTTGAAATAGGCTCAGTAATATCTTTGGGCGTGTAAATTAAAAAATAGGTAGCAACGAAAGTGCGGTGAGTGAGCGACTGTAAATAAATGTAATATTATGATTTTACGTGATGCAGTTTTCTCACCAATATTTGTAGTAAGAATTTAAGGACCGAGGCCGAAGTCTGAGATGTTACGAACGCAGTGAGTGGCGGGGTTGGCACGCGGAGTGTGTAGATATATATATATTACTAGTTACCTAGCAATATATTAATTATTCAGTTAAAATATAATTCTAAAACTTCAATTTATGCCTGACTAAGTTGCCGGATTGATCGAACGTATAATCCAGTATATAATTCATTACATAGAGCTCTAATATAGTAGAATTTAGGTATACTAGATAATAATACAACGTATCAAATACTATAACACATTATTTACACACACACACACACACACACACACACACACACACACACACACACACACACACACACACACACACACACACACACACACACACACACACACACACACACACACACACACACACACACACACACACACACACACACACACACACACACACACACACACACACCTACACGCACGCACGCACGCGCGCACGCACGCACGCACTCGCACACACACACACACACACACACACACACACACACACACACACACACACACACACACACACACACACACACACACTTTATATTTATTGAATTGTAAATATAAAGTTAGTAAAAACATAAACTAATGTACAGTGTAAAACATTCCAAATCCACTCCCCGTGACCTAATTATTCAACTCTGCAACACTCTAGAACTACCCTTGGGCGAGAAAGCGTCTCAGTTTCCTCTAGAACGATGTTCCTCTCATATCACCGCGTACATCCCACGGCAATATTTTGACTAGCGTCGCTCCATCGTCGGATGGCAGACATTCATAACCTAGATTGTGGTACTGCGTGGTTCAAAACACCTTCCCATAAGGTAGAATAATAAGGTCTTAAATATTCTTAAAAATATCCATATTACGTAAAAAAACAGAAGATAAGCAAAGATGAACTTTACTACTTAAAAAACTTTAATTATTACTTTAAAAAGGAAAAAATAATTGATTTTAATGTTAAGGTTACCCTTCAGTTATTGGCTTTATTAGTAAAAAACGACCGTAAAAATACATTTAACATCATACAACTTAAAACGTCACCCAGTGACCTCGAATGACGTACGTTATTTATCTTATATGTTTATGTTATATATCCTCTTAAATTATATTATTTACAGCTTTGTACGCACAATAAAAAGAAAAAATGAGGAGTCACTTATTCCATATATCTTAAAAATAAGTTGAATATGCAAGGTCCCATACTTGAACCCTGAGGGATGCCAGATCTTACAGAAAAAAGTCTACATCTGTCTTGAAATACTTTAATATTTACAACTAACTCACCCTTTGTAAATTGATCTACCCCATCGAAGAAACGTAATGTAGCCCGATGATATTTTGGATTCTGCTTTATAAAAGTCCTTGTAAGATACTGCAGTTGCCGTGTCGTCCGCTTACATAAACAACGTATCGTGACAATTTTGGTTCTAAAGGCTTTTAACATAAATATGGAAAAGTATCGAGCCAGCACACTACCTTGAGGTACACCTTGATTGGACTCTTTATATGAACTGTATGCGTTATATATTTTGACTCAAAAGACTGATTTTACAAGTATCTTGTAAACTATTCTAAAGCTTCCCCTTGACTCCGATATTATTTAGATCTTTAAAAGTATATTGTGGTCAAGCGTATCAAAAAACACTTATGAGGAATCAATTTAAGGTATTTCAACAATATATAAATATAAAAAAATAAAGTACAAAACAAGTACAATATACGTATGCTTAGTTAAAATATTAAATAAATATTTATACGTATTTTTACCTATAACATATGTCACTATTTAACTTATAAATATATCCACTACATTAAACACTATGAAATAAAATACCTGAAACATGTTTTCTGTTATTTAAGTGTGAATTAACAATATTTGTGAAATCAACTAGCAATGTTTCTGTACCCTTATTCTTACAAAACCCATGCTGATTGGAGCGTATTATATTATTCCTTTATAGATAAATGTTTAAGTGTAACGTATCTAAAATATTTTTATATCACTGGTAAAATCACTATTGGATGGCAGTTTAATATTAAGTTTTTGGAGCCAGACTTGAAAATATATGATTGTTTATTTATGAAAAAAACTATAAGATATATTATTCCAGATAAAATCAATTAATCAGTCACCTTTTATTTTAAATGCAATAACCATATTTCACATATTTAATAATTTATAGCAAATTAAGCTACAGAAAAGCTAGATTGAATTTGGGCAGTATATTATAAAAGTTTAAAATACTTTAATCATACGACATTCATTGAATTTTAACCGTTACACAAAATCAACTTCATGTACGAATACAAAAATAATAGTTTTAAATTTCTTATCAACACCTTTTGTCTGTCTTATGAAAATTGAAAATATTAAGAAATAGCATACTCTAATAAATAACTTAATAACTAACTCAGCTATTTTAAACGAATCCTACTGAATGTGAAAATGGTACAACTACAAATAATTCCTTTGTTACTTAAAACCTCTCGAAATTAAGTAACGCTTGTCACAGGAAAATGCGGGTCGTTCTTTTAAACTTCCCTCATTCAAAGCTTAATGCATGAGAAGTTCTTAGTTGTTTCCAAAAAATAAATAATTAAAAAACTAATTCAATATTTTGATCTCCATCCAACAATTGTTAAAGGCATAGTAATTTTGAATAGTAATTTGTTAAGAGTTACATTTTCTATAAAACATGTTCTAGTTATTTTTAAACAAATAACTGTTTATTAGTTTTAGTAAACTTCTATTTCACATGGCCAGTATACGGATTATTTGATATTTAAGGAGGATAGACCAACATTTGTGCAGAAATCACATGACATTATGTTGTATCTGTTGCGCAATAAGATGATAATTGTTTTTATTGAAATATCCAAAAGTAGAATATTTCATACAGCTGAGTAGAATATTCCAAACCAGGTTTATGTGCTTAATGTTCATGGAAATTGTTACAGGTGAACAATGTCAATTTCAACAATGAACAATTTCAATACCACTGTGCGTGTATGGGTGGGCGGGTGGGTCAATACCACTGTACGTGTATGGGTGGGAAGTGGGTCAATACCACTGTACGTCTATAGGTGGGTTCTTAATCAGTACCTTTAATTAAGAATTAACATATTTTAATTCTTAATTAAAGAAAATGCGATAACATAACACTTACTGCAGTCATCTTAAATCAATAATCTTTAAAGGTAAGAATGTATTCGTTCTATACTAAAAAAAATACATCTTCAAGTGTGGAAGTAGTGAGTTGTAGAGGCTGTGGGAGTCCAACGTTCGTCCATTCGTAATGTTTTGCTCAATCCAAGTTGTCAGCAAAACACTTCGAAAAGATGAACATCAACCCCATGGGCTGGTAGTTTGTAAGATGTCTTCCGATGCCGTCTGGAGATTTACTTCTTGACAATGACGTACTAGAGGAGCTTATGTTTCTCAGCTTACTATTCTTCGATACGAGGTATTTCAACAATATATAAATATAAAAAAATAATAAACTAAAGTACAAAACAAGTTCAATATACGTATGCTTAGTTAAAATATTAAATAAATATTTATACGTATTTTTACCTATAACATATGTCACTATTTAACTTATAAATATATTCACTACATTAAACACTATGAAAAAAAAAAACATTATTAAGGTATTAACATAATGTGTTTATCAAAAACCTATTTTCTTTCAGCAAATAAACCATACAATTCATTCTTTATTTTATTACAAATGTTTGAATGTTAACTATAATAGCTTTAATTAAAATTATTAATCATTTTATAACTACAGAACTACTAAATAATTTATAAGAATATTTAAATAACGTATATAATGTATTTAATATTCATCCATGAAACAAAATTTAAAAAAACACATAATGATTATTGATATTGTATATTTTGAATAACTTAATAAAATTAAATATTCCAGGTAATATTTTCACAATCACAAACAATCAAATAACGTTGTTTCTCAGCGTAAAATTTTGGAGACTTGGCAAAACAACTGGCTCGGATATAATGCCAACATAACCTGAACATTTGGTAACGTTGGCATTATTGATCTCTTGCACAAAAGCATTTGAAAATGTAATTTCTCAAATATAATTACACAATATGAAGTTGGACAAATATTTTACAAGGTAACTAGCAATATTTTAGTACTAGATAATGCTACACAAATCATTATAATAATAAAAACAAATAGAATAAAATTGTGGTAGGCAAAACTTTCAAAATTAAAAATAATTGAGTACAGTAGTAAACTACACAAAACATCAGCTGTTGTAAATTGGATACTATGTAAACTGAAAGGTTGCTGCACATTTCAATGATACAATCAAAACTCAATATTATGACCGGCGAAGTGGGCGGGTACAGCTAGTTAAAAATAAAAAGGATTAAATGATATAATTCTATTCACTCAAGTACTCTTCATAATTAGTTGGAAAATGGGCAAATGAAATTACTAATTCAAAATTAATATTTTTCATTCTTGTAATACAATTTTTACAAGTATATTATAAGTTCTAATAAATTTTCTTACGTATGCCAATAAAATTGAATATTTATTGAGAATTTCTATTACACTATCATAATTTGAACCACGTACGACTTAGAAATCGTTCATTGGTTACAATAGAATTCTAGTTGTAATTACACATTTAATACATTGTATTTAGTTTAAAAAAATATTTATTTATAAGCTAATATAACTGATGGATGAACATAATAAATAATATATTATTAAATACACCAAGTGGTAGAAAGTACAATATAATCACGTTAAGTTATTGATTTTATCTGGAAACTGAACCATGTTCTTCACGCTAAAATTTATTAAGTATTATTTTCATGGCAAAAGCACATAATAATATTCGAAAAATATAAAATAAATTGTTTTTGGCATTTTACAAATAGTCTATACTACTTACAAAGAGTCTGACATACTAATATCATTTCACTTAAAATAATTTAAAACAACTCAATAATAATAATATATTATATAGTTATAGTTGTTAGTGTTAAGACTTTCGTAAGTTTTACATCCACAGAGAAGAAAAAAACAGAATTTTCATCCAATAAAGTCTAAATTTGTGTGTCAAATAGTTATATCTCTAGCTTGCCATGCGATTACAGGACCAGCACCTTGTCAGTCCCTCCCTTTTTTCCTCCAAAACGTAAGCATAAACGTGGTAATTTGAACGTATGTATCAAGGTTTTAATTAATTTTAATTTGTTCATGACTGCCACTGACGTGTTCGCTCCAGCAGTAACTAAGTGACCTTATCTCAATAGTTATGCGTAACTTTACATATCACTTATCATAAAATTGAGGTCAATGGTTTCTCATCAATGATTATTTAATTAGCAAATATTCACATGGAATTCTACTAACATTGAATAGAACTATCAAGTGTTCAGTAATAGGATAGTACATAAATTTACTTATCAAACTTTATAAATCGTACGGTTGTAATACACGTAGTTAATTGTACATATATACAAGTACAAATAAAACATGTAATATTGATTTTTAATTATGGTTGAAGAGATAGAGATCGAGTGTTCTAAGGCATCACAACTTTTTCCTTGAGTTAGAGATAGCTCAAGTTCGAATCCTGGCCTTCACTGTTCGTTGTTATCTTTAGTATTCATCTTGTACCGAACTTGCTCCCCCTTTACCTTGTCTGTTAAGTTTATCATGCAGATCGTACAAATCGTCAATGAGGTATGGACAGGGAAAGGTAAAAAAGGAGATCGGCATTTTCTTAATAAAGCACTTT
Organism: Stictocephala bisonia; assembly: GCA_035578905.1. Taxonomy (NCBI): domain Eukaryota; kingdom Metazoa; phylum Arthropoda; class Insecta; order Hemiptera; family Membracidae; genus Stictocephala; species Stictocephala bisonia. Next base: position 159,606 of record JAQJVL010000499.1, on the reverse strand, counting down.
AAGTAAGACCTCTGTGTTTTATAGTTACATTGACCATTTCAAAGCTTTATAAAGATGTCTTTGAATATTTAGTATTGTGTACATTTCTAAAACCACTTCACTGGGTCAGAAAGGGTTGAAATACTTTGTACTCAACACGAAGAAATTTCTCTCAGCAATGAGTTTTTAAAATGTATTCAAGAAATTCTACTGTTTGATTACAAAAATATATTCTTTTTCGCTTCAATGCCAATGAATAATTAGAGGGTGAAATTGGAAGTAGTGATTCGCACTCCAATAAACTCCTGGCGTGTTCGTTCCCGTCTTACTGCTTTGAAGTCAAACTCGGTACATTTTCTTTTTGGCAACATAGTTGAACGTTTTCTCTCTTTAGTTTGTAATTTATTTATGATAAACATATTTTTGTATACAGGAAATTGGACTCAAATCTTTAATTTAAAACAAATATAAGAATAATATTTAGAGAATATTACATTTATAATATCTTGAAATTTTGTATTATTTTCATTTTCTTGCGCATTGCAATTTACATAAACAATGAATGCTAATATATCATATTTTTGTTTAGTTTGTGTACATTTCTTAAAATATAAATTTAATGTTTAACAATTATCAAAGACATATAATCAGTTTTGTTTTACTCAGTTTGAATTTAGTCTGAAAATTAACAACGATGTCAGGATTTATATAGTTCTAATGAAAATACTTGGTACTACATAAGTCAGAATTTTATATTTAAAATATATATATATATATATATATTTAGTATCCTGTGATTGGTCTTTACTTAATTGATATCAATCGACTCATTACTTTCAAAACGAACTGTGGGATCAACAATATAATTAATTCCTATTTTCGATTTTCTGTTTATAGCAAAAATGTCAACTCTTCGAATTGATCCATTATCTGTTAAGCCTTGGATCAATAATCTTCATCATAAGCTTCGAAAAATTTTGATTTCATATCTCTAACTCTTGCTGCATTAAATAGATTTAGTGAAAATAACTACATTGCCAACATTAGAAGTCGATATATTTTTTGAAAGAGCCATTTATTAATAGCTCAATAGCTAAAAGGACCAGATCCCTCGACCTACAGTTTTTTTTTAATTCGAAGTCAAACTACGTAGTGTTAGTATAATTTTCAGCTGACTGACAAGTCTGTCACTCTTTTCTATAATCATAATCATTCTTTATTGTCACATAAATAACGTTTACATTTTAGCATTTCTAAAAAAACAGGTGACATTGTCAGTATATTTACAAGAGTATAGTTCATATGAAATATGTACTTTTTATCATACATTAAATAATACTTATGCTATGATATAAATAATACAATTTTCTTAACTATCACAAAAACCTCTCAACAAAATATAATAAAAATAGGTTTTTAATCCTTAGTAATACAAATTAGCTTACAAAAATTCATCTAACCTATAGCAATTTTTTTCCAAAAGGAAATTGGAAACTGCACTTTTGAAGGACTTGTCTCTTAAAAGGCATTTTATGTTTGAAGGCAACTTATTAAATGCTTCTCTTCCCTACATACAATTTTTACTCTGACTGGAATTTTTACCGTGGAATAGTAGTGTCCACACCGTTGACACAATGGAGCGGACGCCGTGTCGGTATTAAGAGGACTGATCATAGAACCTATCACCTATAATCTCCACAACGCTTTGTTTCCAAGTAGATGGATTACAACACTGCGCCACTAGTGCCGATATTCTATTGTTAACATACTTGAGGCTTATTCTGGCTGGGTAAATCCTGGAAATGTGTTGACAGTTGTCATGAACATCGAGGAAGAAAGTCACACGCTTGGTATCGAACACGTTGTACAAAAATCAGTTATTTCCGTAAAGAAAAGGTAATTAAAGTAGGATATGTTCACGATGAGTATGAATGTAAGAAGTAAGCAATAGTTGGTTTAGGATCAAAGCACGTGTTAAGAATTGTGGGTTTTATAAAAACTACACTGGAAAGTTATTAAAATATTTAAAAATAAACTAGAAATGCAATCCTAAATGTAACAACAGCATTTTTTGTTACAATAAGTAGTGTAGTCAAATGTTATAGTAGTTAAATTTCAATTTAAAAAGTAAATCTAACAGTTACATTATAAATTATTTTATTGCAATATTATTGTAGCTCAGTTTAAAATAGTTCTGGACTTGACTGTTAGTTTTTACCACTAATGTGCCTTTGTACTTCACTGGTTCTTCGACTTCTCTGTCTGATTAAGTTAACCACACAGATCAAATAGTCAAGAAGACTTGGTGGGAAAAGGATAAAGAGAAGATCCTTTAAAAATATGTTTAATTTAACAGAACGTGTCTGGCAAATAAGACAGTAACCATAATAAGGTTAACGGTACAGTATGCAATAAAAATATATGAAAATACGGATAGGACTTCTTTTTATAAAAACAAAATATTTTTGGTATTGACACAAAGCAACTTTTCTTCATATTAACCATTTTGATAAACCTAAGAAAGCTGCCTATTTGTGACAAGGATATACTTAAATTTAAAATCATTTTATAAAAAATTCACCTAAATAAAAAATACACATCGTAAGTAAAATGCTTATTATTATTTTTTCTTTTAATTAGTAATGTTGAAAAACAGCATAAGTACTTTTTTCCAGTAATTGTTAACATTTTTTTACCACGACATAAACACTACAATTAATGTTTATTATAAAAATGTAAATACACAGAAAAATTCCCGTTTCATGTGAACAGATTGTAATTAATTCTGAAGAATAACTTAATTATTTCGACGAATTACTGGGGGAAATTTAGTTTACATTAATTGTTGTGCAAATGTAATCGTATTTCTCGTTTGGAATATTTCTCATTATTAATTCAAATTCACTGAGGTAGATATTGTTGTACATTAAAAATTAAACTTTAACATAGTATTGAAATTTATAAATGTTCTTGAAGTATTAGAAATTGTTTTAAATGAGAGTTGAAAACAATCTTAAAACAGTTTACAGTTTCATTTTATACAGCTTTGAAATCAGTTGAAAAATATGATCTCAGAATTTTATTTTTAAAAGTAAGGATTTGTAATTAAAAAACGTATTAATAGTGTAAATTGATTTTTCTTTTGTTAGTAAAGAGATTTTTTTCATATATTGGAATTCATTGTCCACATCCTGGTTTACGTTTGACTAAATGGTGGGTTAAAATTATTGAAAAGAAAAAAAAACAGAAATGCTAAATTATAACGTGTCTATGAATTTAAAATTATCAAAAATGCCATCAGTAAACTGTATATAACAATACATAACATTATTTAATCAGATTTTAGTTTTTTACTTTTTAGTTTTAGTACATTTATGCCAGAGGCATTTTGTACAATCAGTACTAAAAGTTGTGAAGGGACAACGGTCCAACCCATGAAGCCAGTGTTATGTGGACTTCCCGAGAATTGAACCCGTTACTATATAACAGACATCAGTCCTTCACCCTAAAACTATTTTTGAAAACCATCCATAATCATCATGATTAAATAATCTCTTTAAATAACACCCATACATAAACACTAGTGGATACCCTCCCGCCCACCCATACACGTAGTGTGGTGAACCCACCCGCCCACTCATACACGTAGTGTGGTGAACCCACCCGCCCACTCATACACGTAGTGTGGTGAACCTACCCGCACACCCATACACGTACTGTGGTACTGACCAACCCTCTCATATAAATATATACGTACCATGGTACTGACCCACCCGCACACCCATACACGTACCGTGGTACTGCCCCACCCGCCCACCCATACACGTACTGTGGTCACCCTCTGCATATGAATCAGAAGTGCTAACCACTATACTAGCAAGATGCGTTATTTATTCAAACACATCTTTTATTCATTTCAGAGGGGAAACAATTGAGGAGCTATAAACGCCTCAACTAACACGGTAAGAGTGTATTCAAGCCTGTACTTGTGGCAGTATTTATGTTTACGAACCCATACAAACTCACTGGCCTGTTTTGAACGCGCGGAAGGAGAGGGATGTTCTATACATCAGCAGCTTAACCCATGGTTATTACTGTTCCACAACAATGCATCGTGATACAAAAGACTTGTAACAGCTGTTTTTGTTACTTTTGTTCAGAGCTTTAGGTTTGGAAGACTTCAGAAATAGCTATGAAATATTGTACTATCTATAATTGTATTACAAACATTGCGATTAAATACTGTATTTACCTATGATTTCGAATAACAATATTCAATAGTTTTCAATAGTTATTTCTAAAGTTATTAATCTCTTGAAATATTAATTAAAAGTATAAAAATTGTGATTTGGCACGATCAAGTAAAAAGACGATTATTTTATTGCTATAAAGTTATTGTCGGTTAAGTGTTTTTGGAGGTTTCATCAAATATCTTTGCCCAAAATATACCAGAAGTAATGGTTTCATAGCAAATGTAGCAGTAGTTAGAGTTCATAATTACGGAAACACCAGAAAGGGGTTGTACCATATTGATGACTACGACAAGCCAAAAATTGAACATACGATTTGTTAGGTTTGATTATTTGTATAGATACTCAAATGAAACTTATTTGTTGTTTGGTACGTAAGTAAATTTGAGCTTTTATTTTTTACTATAGGCACCACTGCAACATAGAAGGTGGGCCAACCTCCTCTTTTTTGGTACTGAACCTACCCTAACACCTACCCATACACGTACAGTGGTATTGACCCACCCATCCACCCATATATGTACAGTGGTATTGACCCACCCACCCACCCATACACGTAAAGTGGTATTGACCCACCCACCCACCCATACACGTAAAGACAAGCCCAAGTATGTTTTTTTTGTAATTGTAATTTGTAATGTAATTTTCCCATACTGACCGTGTATGTGTTGGCGGGTGGGTCTATACCACTGAACGTGTATGGGTGGGCGGGTGGGTCTATACCACTGAACGTGTATGGATGGGCGGGTGGTTCTATAACTCTGAACGTGTATGGGTGGGCAGGTGGGTCTATACCACTGAACGTGTATAGGTGGGCGGGTGGATCTATACCACTGAACGTGTATGGGTGGGCAGGTGGGTCTATACCACTGAACGTGTATGGGTGGGTGGGTGGATCTATACCACTGAACGTGTATGGGTGGGCAGGTGAGTCTATACCACTGAACGTGTATGGGTGGGCGGGTGGATCTATACCACTGAACGTGTATGGATGGGCGGGTGGGTCAGTACCACTGAACGTGTATGGGTGGGCGGGTGGGTATAGGTAAGATACTTAAAGATGTATATACCTACGTAAAAACCTAGGGTGGGTGGTGTGTGAGAGAAGGAGAAATTCTCCCACCACAGTTCTCTTTCCTCGAGCTGCAAGGTACGTCTATAAGTTAGCCTATTAAATTAGCTCCATTCCATAATTTAGTATAGTAACAGTTGCATTTGCTGTAAAATATTACGAATAGACTTTTTTTAATAAACTGTTTTTCCTTTAAATATGTGTTTACACATTGTGTTTTTCTCTTATAAACTCAAATGAAAACATATAATGCTGTTAGTTTTGCGATGAAATATAAATTTAATTACATCGGCTATTTTATTTAATGTAAAATATATAAATAGATGCTGTTTAATTAATTATTCAAATTATTAAGTACAGTATAAATGTGGATCGCATTTTGTATTGTATTTCATTTTATAATAAATGAACTATTAAAAGGAACAAATCCAATTTACTTAACAGTTCAATAGCAATTCTAACATATTTGGAAAGTAGACAGATAACTGAGAATGCTGGCAGAGACTGCACATTATGTGCAGAGAGAGATAGAATCTACCACACATGCGCTGTCCAAACGCCATTAAACGTGGGTTTATGTATACACAATTAATTATTAGTAAAATGTTTAGTAATTACTAAAAACTCTATAATAATATTTAGGTGAACATTAGCAAGCAAAATACTGAACATAAAGTGTCAAAATGTCTAGTATTTTACCACGTAATAGATTTAAAAACTAATTGAAAAAAATATTCGAAACTAATTTTTATATCCTAAGAGCAAAAATCTAAATTATATACTAAATAAATAGGAAATGTTTAATCATATATTTTTACATGTGTATTTTTGAACAAAATGAAATCAAATATCTCGTACTAAACAGTAAAATACGATTTCTACTTTATCCATATCGAAAAAAAACATCTAATGATTGGAATACAAATCAGCTGTTTATACGTCAGCTGATAAAGAAAGGCAATTTAGTCTAGCCACAAATTGGTTTTAGGTACAATGTCGTGTGGTGGAGCTGTTCCTTGTCAGGCCAACCACGTAGAACTGTGGTGTGTGTTCACAAATATTGTCTAAAGCCAGCTTTTCAGCGTAAGGTTTTGGGGTTGTTCCGGTTTTTTGTGAGGTTAGATTGATATATAACGTGTTTAGTTAACCATGAACTAAAATAACTTGTTTGCATAATAGAATATGATAATTATGAAAATAATAGAGCATATAATATTATTATACGCTCTATTATTTTCATTATTGTCAGGTGTTTCTGCTTATCTGGTTCTTATCGAACCAGTACTATTTGGTTAGGATTCCACGTAATGCTGTAGGTTCCTTAGTTAACCTGGCTATTGGGCTATTAATAAATGGCCCTTTCTGAGCATAATTCAAAATTAGCAACAAGACTACTCGGTCATCCCCACTCATTTAATAATTTATATTTGCCTTACAATACGTGCAAACTTGTACTGGCGTCTTGTATCAAAGAATTGTCTAATTTTATAACTAACCAATGCTTAAAGTTATCGTACGTTTGTTGAGGGAACTCCTACAGAACTACTCGGAAACACTCAAACAGGCCAAGTTCATCGCATTAGTGACTTTATAATTAAATGTGGGATCCAGTGTGTGGGAGGGTTTGTGATAGAAGTTTTGTTGAGGGAACTCCTACAGAACTACTCGGAAACACTCAAACAGGCCAAGTTCATCGCATTAGTGACTTTATAATTAAATGTGGGATCCAGTGTGTGGGAGGGTTTGTGATACAAGTTTTGTTGAGGGAACTCCTACAGAACTACTCGGAAACACTCAATAGGCCAAGTTCATCGCATTAGTGACTTTATAATTAAATGTGGGATCCAGTGTGTGGGAGGGTTTGTGATAGAAGTTTTGTTGAGGGAACTTCTACAGAACTACTCGGAAACACTCAAACAGGCCAAGTTCATCGCATTAGTGACTTTATAATTAAATGTGGTATCCAGTGTGTGGGAGGGTTTGTGATACAAGTTTTGTTGAGGGAACTCCTACAGAACTACTCGGAAACACTCAAACAGGCCAAGTTCATCGCATTAGTGACTTTATAATTAAATGTGGGATCCAGTGTGTGGGAGGGTTTGTGATACAAGTTTTGTTGAGGGAACTCCTACAGAACTACTCGGAAACACTCAAACAGACCAAGTTCATCGCATTAGTGACTTTATAATTAAATGTGGGATCCAGTGTGTGGGAGGGTTTGTGATACAAGTTTTGTTGAGGGAACTCCTACAGAACTACTCGGAAACACTCAAACAGACCAAGTTCATCGCATTAGTGACTTTATAATTAAATGTGGGATCCAGTGTGTGGGAGGGTTTGTGATACAAGTTTTGTTGAGGGAACTCCTACAGAACTACTCGGAAACACTCAAACAGACCAAGTTCATCGCATTAGTGACTTTATAATTAAATGTGGGATCCAGTGTGTGGGAGGGTTTGTGATACAAGTTTTGTTGTTTGTTTTGTCTACCAAATGTTTTAACTTGTTTAGTTTCCTTTTTTTCCCTTTATTTGAGTCTATGTTAGGAGTAAGCGATTCATGGCACAAAATAATTACAAGTATAATGCCTGTTTGGAATTTCAGCAATGCAGTATATCATTTTTCAATAACTCAAAAATATATTTTTCATTTATTCTACATACTCAGTTTATGGTTTTAATAAAATTTTCAAATATTATAAAGTTTTATGAAATTAAAAATATCTCCATACAAACTTTGGATGGAAAAATAAACGGATACTAACGAATTGAGAGTAAAAATCAATATGTACAATATAATTATAACAAATACATGAACTATTAGAAATGTTTAGTAATTAAAAAAAAAAAAAAACACTTATAATAGGGTCTAATGGGAAAAACTTCCTGCAATTTGAATACCTTTTTTATTTGGATAAAATTTAACTAACCAATCGTTAATAATTCGTCATATTTTATGATAGTGAATGTATTTTCAGTTTTTAAGGACTATTTATACAAATGTTGTACCAGAGTATTGGAATTTACTTAAATAAAAACATCCTACATTCACAGATTCATTTTTAAACAAGCTTTCACCGTGATTGTTTTTGTTCTTCGCCACAATTTATTTAACAAATACAGTAGTTTGATGAAGTGAACTTTCAAACACTGTCAGAATAAAAACCTAAATACAAAACATCTCTTTTGTACAAAAATCGTAAAATAATTTAAAATTACAGATACACTTGTATGATTTTTGAAACGTATATTATCCAGATATTTAAAAAAAATGGTTATACAACACTGACCTTTTTATGTATTTGAAAAATTAAGAAATAAATGTTAATAATACAAATTTTATGATACAATAAAATTAATTAATATAAAGGACATCCCTGCACGCTTCACGTGACAATCCTATCACTCGCTGCGCTCGTGATACCTCGGCATGTGACTTTTGATCAGTAATTCTGTTGGTTAAACTGTATTAAGTAAAATCATATTGTGTAAATTTATTTCTAGAAACTCACTCATTGAACTTGAGTTGCGACCTATTTACAGTTTAAATATAAACACTCAATGTTATTAATTAAGAAGGGTCTTTAACCTCTCATTACTATAAACATCATTACTTACATTAGAGCAGTTTTTAGTTTCATACTAATTTTAATGTCTCTTCATGTTTTTTAGGGCCAAAAACGTACTTTGAGACATTCTCGTGCCCTTCGGGTTAAAAATACTAAAAATTCAGACCTTATTGCACACTACGAATAGGTGCAATTTTTTATACATCTCAATCGTTGAAATTGATAAATATATATGGGAGGAGTTTCGTTAGCACAATTTAGCTTCATGTATTAAATACGTATATCAAACTTCAAAATATAAATTAGACATTTTTTATAGCTAGGAGGAGCTATAACTAACACGTATTAAAATTTAACTTTTAAGTCTCTGATACATAAATTTTCTTACAAATTAACAATTAACTCCATTATTCTACAAAGTAAATGAGTCAGTCAGAGACAACGATATAAAACACGTGTGTTTTATATCACCAACCTAAAGTGTGTAAGGATTTAAATTGCTCTGAACACAATACTCTCCGAGTACAACAGTTTAATGAGGAAGTCAATTACTCTCTGTACAAATTGGCTTTAGGTCCATTGTCCTGTTGTACAATGTTACATGCTGAGTACCGGGTCTGTGTGAAAAGGTTGGCAGTGCTTTGGTAAACTTAACTTGGCTTTCAGGGATTTTCCGTTACGGTTTTTTATTTTAACCAGCGTATAGGTCTTTCCACCACTGAGCTGACTTACTTCATGAGAGTGACTAACCTGACTGGTATTCAAATTTAACAACAGTAATTAATTGATAAAAAACAAAAACAACTATCACGAACTGTTTAAGTTTTTGTAATTTCAATATATTGTTAACATTATTATTCATTGTGCTATTATTAAATATAATATTAACACTAAATAAATATGTATTTTAACCGCTATAAGCTTGATTTTTAATGTTAATGAAACCAACCAATGATCACTGATACTAATGACGTAGTGGGCAGGGTTTGATACCGCCCTTTCAGCCCATGGCCTACTGTCTTCCTAGTTTCAATGACAATATTAAATAGAATGACACAGTGTGGGAGGAGTAGTTCTCTATCTCACTTCTACCACTACTTCTTTCGTTAAGAAACTTTCTAAGCGGTGTATATATTTTATTGTCATTGATAAACCAATAACATAAATTAAAAATTTAGTATTTTCCTGGAATTATTTTCAAAGTTATGCCATATAGTAATAATCAGAAAAAATACTTGGTAAAATGTTTGGGTTGTATCAGGGGTGGTATACAATGACCAATTACTGAAAAATGAATGTAACATATTTGACAAAAAATTTCGTTTAGTAAGAAAACAGTTATTTTTGTACTATGTCATTTATACTTTTACCTTTTTTTTACATATATAATTGGGGCGTTTTTATTTTATGCTTTCAGTGCTAACTGACATAAAAATTATTATTTTCAAATAAAAAGTAGGAAAACTATTATTGGTATTTTGTTATCTTAAAATACCATTTTTGGAGAAGGGGCTGGAAAATTAATAAAGTCACATGTACTTATCGACGTTACATTTTGATTTTATATAATTAGGTCTTTAGTATGTAGTTCATACGGTTGCTGGAATTACATCAAGAAGATGTTTACCAGAAATTATTTAAATGTAAGCTGTGTAACGTGATAAGGGTGGACGGGTTTTGATGGTTTTATCCAGTTGGAAGGGGGGTTGGACTTTTAAATAAATTGTCAATGACTTTATATGCACTAACAAGGAAAACTTAATCTCAAAGAATTTTCTTTGCTTAGTTACTAACTATGGATTATCTATCCAATTTATAGTGTATTCTACGAAAACTACGAAACTAATAATACTACGAAACTACGAAAACTAATGATACTACGAAACTACCAAAACTAATGATACTACAAAACTACGATAACTAATGACACTACGAAACTACGAAAACTAAGCTAACAAGCATCTTTTTCAAAACCTTTTTAATCAGTCAACATTAATTATTTTTAGCAGTCCTTCAAGTTTTTATTTTAATTGTTAACTTAAATATGAATAATTTTTATTGCAGTATTATAAAAATGTAATATTTAAGTGTACTATTTAAAATATGAATATTAATCCAACGATTATTTCAAATATAAAATTAAAATTGTTGTTAACTACGTGTTTAGATTGATAAGTCCTTTAGTATTTTTAAAGAAAATCACTTTAAATTGCAAAATTTATTTGTTACAAATACTTTACTAATAAAATTAACGTAAGACAGAATTTATTATATTTTCATCACACACACTTTTTTAAATCGTAAATTTGGATTAACCTACCTCACTAGCTACCTGAGGGTACAATTCCGTATAGATGACAGCTTAAGGGTAGTAGATATACTAACAGTGCCTTCAGTAATGTTGTGGCAAAACAGATACTGTATCTCTATTGCAGCAAGCTGAGTGCAGGCGTTACATTGTTGTTATATTCTGGAGACGGCCTCAGAGAAGCTTTCTTTATTTATGTCATTTGTGGTGTTGCCTCTGCTATTCCAACACACACTAATATATTAAATATATACACTACAAATATATATATATATATATATATATATATATATTTGTAGTAGACTTTATTTTACTTTAATTAAAAGTTTAGTTGTTTTTATTATGCATCTCTAAGTTAAATAACAAACAATAACTATTAAAAAGTTCTGTATTAATTCAATGTTAAATATAAATAAAATAATATACCTTATAGTAAAATTTAATTTGGTGTAGTTGTTAAACAATTAATTATAATTTAATATGTTACGATATGTGGTATTTGTCAATATTACATGATTTTTTATAACTATTACAAAATAGTTAATACATTAATAGTTGAGAAATAAGTTGATTGTGCTTATTTTGTGGTAACGTTTGTGTAGTCACTGTTAACTTTAAAGTAGATTATAGATTAAAAAGACATTTGGATGTTTATTACAAACAAGAAAATATTATTTAAAAAAATAGTGTAAATTGAATTTAATAGAATAAAATAGTTTTTACATTTAAGAAAGTGATGTGGATGCAACAGTTGAATGAAATGATTTTTAAAATGTGGTCCTGATGAAAGTAATATAATTTATTTATGGACATTTTGTGATTTATTAAAAAATTTAAAAATAATAATCAACCATTTTAACGCTGTTGGAATGTAAAGTACTTTTATTAAGTAATACATATACTTAAAACTATCTTTTTTAAATTAATTATACCTATTAAAAAAATGAGGTGAAACTCAAGTCCAAACATTGTTAATGATAAACTTCTTAAAACAGATTGACTACGAAACTATCTCTAACAAACAAAAATTATTTCAACGTTTTAAATCGAATGTTTAAGGTGATTCCTCTTGTTTCAAAATGTTTTTTTTCTTTCATTAAAATGTTAATTTGTGTCGCTTTTGTTAGTTAAAATACCTATACGTTTAGGTATAAAAGCTTAACGAATAAAATTAAAATTACAAATAAATAATAATTTATTTTAATGCCTATATGTAAGCCAGAATTCATGAGTTATTGTAATAATGAGTCAGCAGTTCGGTTACACCATAAAATCATTAAACTATAGGTACAAATGAGGCATTATTTTACACGTTGTTAAATTTAAATGTGGTATTAGAGGCAAAAAAAAATAACACAATCTAACCATCGTCCAAATGTCTATAATACAACGTAGCAGATGTTAGCTGAATGAAAATAATAGGCTAATTCACAGAGAAGAAAGAAACAGAATTCGCATCTATTGTGCCCTGAATGAGGGTTGAGTAGTTTTCCATGCGATGGCAGCGCCAGCACCTTGTCAGTCCCTGTCTTATACCCCACAATCCGCAAGGAGGAACGTTGTAATTACTACTGCAGATGCGTAAAGGATGTACATTAGTAGCCGTCTATATCATCCTATTACGGAGTCATTCGCTGCGGTATTAAGAAACCGACCTCTGTTTCTTTTTTCTCTGTAGCCTATTAAACCATTTTATATAAGCATTTATAGTACTATAGTAATAATTTTTTTTTTTAATCTAAACTTATCATTAAAGAAATATTTTTCAACATATTATATCAGAATATAACAACTAACGTTTTTTTTAAAGTTCTATTTTACTATGAACTAGCCACAGAGAAAGCTACTTTACGAAAATAAGTGATAAAAATTAATGAAAATTACATTTTTTGCCTGTGAATAAATGTTTATCCTCCGTTTCCAATGAATAATTAGAACTTTTAATTGGAAACGAATTATTTACGCGACAATTACGTTATTGAACTTTATGACATTAATGTAAAATATTAAAAACATTTTTCGTTACCTTAAAGGTGTTTAAGAAGTACTTTTAATCTATTTGTACTAGCTTGTACAATATTCTTTTATTGTAATGGTTTACAACATTTATTAAGAAATGGTTACCTAATTAAAGTCCTAAATGATTTTACTTATGTATACAATATTGCATAAATATACGCAATGAGCACTAGTGGTGCAGAAGAACCATATATATAAGGAAAAAGTGTTGTGGAAATTGTAGGGGTTAGTTGCTATACTGACACGACGTCCGCTCAATGGTTTCCATCGACGTGGACACTACTACAGAAGTCTGGGATGTCCATGTTGGGTGGAAGTCGGGGTCCGGATATTGAGTAGGGAAGGGGACTGAGTCTCGTACTTGTAATTTAGCTGAATATGTGTCCATTACTACATGGTTCGAATTCCAAGTAAATTTGTAGCTCCCTAGTTTCACCAGCTCTTGGACTATGAACAAATGGCTCTTTGAAAGGGACAGTCGATCTTAGTTAGTAACAATGACTACATTTCCTAAGAAGTACACAACGATAAGAAACATCTATCGTATATTACATGTCTAGTGTTGACCTTTATCGAAAAAAAAAATTGTTATAGGCTGCTTAGAAAGTGACCTACTGAGTGTACCTTTGCGAGAGAGATGGTCTGAGTGGTGGAAGTGAGAGAGACTACTCTTCCCCCACCATTTTATTTCGTTTAATGCAACTGTTAGGCCATGGACTGGCAATGCAGTACTTAATCCCCACCCACTACGTCATTAGCTGCAGTGACCATTGGTTTGATTAACACTAACAAATTAAGCTTTGAACGAATAAATTAAAACCTGATTTAGTATCCAAATAATAATAATAGCAATAACAAAAATAATAATAATGTAACGTTAAAGTAAATAAAGTTTTCAACTGAACACTTTTGCGTAATTTGAACAATTGAATTTGGAAGTTAGTTATGCCCTTGATGTACGACAGCTGAGAGGAAGAATGGTTCCACTCCACTGCTGAAACTCCTATATGTGCTAAATATAACACATAAGTCACTTTTTGTCCGGCCTAGTTATAATAGTGCCTTTACTGTTAAGAATAATTGCATAAATCGTTCATTTTTTACTCAATTATTTTTTAGGTTTTTAACCCAACAATTTTAAAAGTGGACAAGGAGTTAGTTTAGGTATTATTTTGTGCAGTAAATATATTACATATTTTAAAATTTTTAACCACGCCCTTAGTAAAATAAAATGTTACTGAATTGATAATTGATTTACTACAACTTAATTTCGTTAAATTCTTAACAATACTTGTGTAGGTTGCAAAATAACTCGTACTAAAATAAAATTAAACAGTTATTACTGAATTCATAGAAATTCTTTCCATTCATGCATAGTCGGATTTATGTCGTTAAAAAATAAAAAATAACACATTTATGACATCAGTATAAATATGCTCTCCATGTACCTAAATTGATTAACGCTGTTCTTTAGTATTACAAAAATATCTTTGTATACATTGGCATATATATATACTCACATAAAATTAAGTTCTCTTACCGGAGAGTAAAATACCAAATCCGAATATTGTTATTTAGCTGGTAACAAAAAATATATTTCAATTTTATAGCACTGAACTAATTATTTGAAATTATATGTTCTTAAGGAATGATTCCATTGTTAGATCACTGATAAATGTTTCCACTTCAGTGCCAATGAATAACTAATTAGACTGTGAAATCAGAAACGTACGATTCTCACGCCAATTAATTCTTGTTAACAACACATACGTGAAAGCTCATATCATTTATACTAAATAAAATTGTCTTCAGTTTTCGGTACAAAAATATATCATTGTAATGATGATTAAATTGGCTTACTTCATTTAAGTGTTTTCAATTGACAATTATTTTTGAACATTTTTGTAATATAATTGTTAATACCCATGTTAAGTAATAAATATGTTAGGGAAAAATTTTTAAAAACTTTCTTTACGGAGATATGGCTTCCCAAAGTGACTAATTTGACCTTTTTCGTGCATAGGTCACGAACAAATCGTGTGATATAATTTATTAAAATTTTGAGAATATAGTGGACAAAAGGTAGTAATCAACATAGTATATGGAATAATCTAAAAAAAATAATATTTTTTTAAGTATTACCAATTATTTTTCTATAAATGATATTTCTTCAAATGTTGAGTTGAAATTTGATATATAATAATTATATCAATTAATAAATAATATAAAATGTATTGCTAGAGTTTGCTATACATGTGGGAGTATTCCCGGCTGCCAAATTTACGGGGCGGGGCAGGCAGGGGCTATGAGGGGGAGAAAGGGGAGGGCAATACATCGTTAGTGAGTCAGGATCTTTACTATTCTTAGTGCCAGTTGTGATAAAATCTAGAACAACATTTCTTAGAGTGCTAAACTGGGCGCCCGGACGAACACCCTTAAGATAGTATGCTACTGTAAACACCTTTGAGCATATACATTTTGTAAATAAATATATTAATCTCCCGTCACAGAGATAAATCTAGGTTTCGTAAGCATTCAACATCAACTATGTTATCCATAGTTTGAACCAAAAATCTGCAATCATGTGACTGATCATTTGCCACTCCCCACTTATACTTCTAGTAGTTGCATCTTCCCACACCCGTTCGAAAGCAACTCAACACAGTCCATTTCTTACGAGGAATGCTCATTCCTCTGATGGCGGTCTTTTGGGTAAGGTACCAGAAACTTGTTTCGTTTTAAGAGTTGTGTTACTTTATATACAAAAAATTGATACTGTTAATATGAAAATGTTGAAGCACTTCCAGGTACCCGACATTTATGTTCCTTACGTAAAGTTAAGGCCTCTATTATTAATACTTAAGTAAAACTTTTTAATATAATATAAAATATGATCCTTGCATGATAGGCCCGACAGGTGATCTGCGTGTTATTTTTAATGCGTATAGGCGTTTCAGCAGAGGAGGGGAATCATTCCACCACTCAGCTACCGTTAATCACGGACGTGGCTAAATTTCACCTCCAAGTATTCAACTTCCGCAACTTTTTTCAGCTCAAAAAATAAAAGAAAATTAACTGTAATGAACTTTACAAGTTTTTTTTTTTTTAGCTATGTATTGTTTACATCATTAATATATTGACATATATTTCTCACATGTGCAAATTCACTCTCTCACAAAGCAGAGTTTTAATCTTGCTAACCTAAAAGCAATTTGAAATATGACATTTTTAAACAAGAGATTTCATAAATTGTGGAGTATTAATATATATGTACTAATTATGACTTGTTTTAATAAATAGTAGGCCTATTTATGTGTTATTGAATATTTTTAATTAAATTTCAATTTTAAATATGAATAAATAAGTTAGTTGATTAAATATTGTGGAATAAATAGTTGTGTTATTGTTATTCTTAAACAAAATAATGAGTTAATTTACACGTTCTAAGATTTGCTAATGTTAATTAAACCAAGCAATGGTAAATGATGTTAATGATGTAGTGGATGGGGCTTGGTACTACACTGCTAGCCCGCAGCCTAACGTCTTCCTAGTTGCCATGACAATTTTTAAATGATATGACACGTTGGGAGAGGAGTAGTTCTCTATCTCACTTCCACCACTCAGTGCATCTCTCTCGCATATGTGCTTTCAGCAGGCCACTTACTAAGCGGCGTATTTATAATTATAATTTATGACACAATCAGTCGTATTATGAAGAGTAACAGACTGGGTAAATCAAGTAGATGCTATAAAATAAATACAAGGGTATATTCCTGAAGGTTTCGCATGCCAACTCCGTCAATCGTGTCTTCTCGGCTTACAGCCTCGTATGTGACTCTTGACTACATTAACAGTGGGAAGAATATTAAAAGTGACAATATTATTATTTAGTGCTATCTTTGTTTAATATCTGTGTTCTATTATTTATTTTATTATTTAAAATATCATACGGTTTGGAATATAAACTAAAAATACTCAATGTTTACACCAGTTTAATTTTATATGCATAAACAGTGGTATTTGTAGTAATTTTTTACCCTTGTAGTATATTTCTTACTCTTCTTAGCCCATAAAATTTAAACTGAATGTAATCAAACTATCTCATCTACTTCGGAGCTCGAGAATATTTGTGGTGATCAATTCACGTACCGAGTTTATTTATATTATTCCATTAACTCATCAACATTTGTTATTAAGATTTTTTAACTAGTAAAATAATTAATTAATAAATAAATATTTACCTTACCTCACAAATGTGCAAATACAAGATTACCAGTGTAAACCTTTGTGATACCTTGCCTATAACATAGGTTTTGTACGAATTTTTAAATTAACATTTGTATCATCGTATAGTGTAACGTGAATTTAATATTTAAAGGACTTAGGACGTTGATGTTGAATAATATTTCTCATGGAATGCGAGTGGGTTTTTGTTGACCTTCTAATTTCACCTTGATAATTGAACATTATTTGATTACGGGTCTTTATACTGAAGCCAATTTAAACAGTATTTTGGTTGAGGATTTCTGATACGAAATGGTTTGTATTGTCTATTACTTTATGAGAAATATATTTAAAAAGGATATATATATATATATATATATATATAAGCTATTATTATGTAATTATAATATTTTGGATGGGAACCGTCAAAATGTTACACTCTAAAATAAAATATGTGTTGTACTTGTGTGTCAATAGTGTCAGCTAGGTCCTGGACTCCTACACTAGCTGAGCGAGTTATCAAGGTGAATGCATTTTCTCAATTTTACTTTCTCCCAGATGCGTTGGGATAGAGAAAGTATTGTGATCGTCCAAGAAAATCCTTTTTACAAGTTGGTCTAAAAATCCATTTTAATCTTGAACTCAAAAAGTGGGGTTTCGGAAAAAATATTGGTGTCTGTCTGTGCGTATGTGGAGACCAAACTGATCGATAAATTTGTATAAAACTTGGTATGTAGGCGCTTTTAGCCAATATCTCCTGACTATTATTCACTTGATTGAAGTTATTTTTATGTTTATGGGCAAAAAAGCAAACAAAAATGGAATTTTCTCAAAAACGGCTGTACCGATTTTGATTAAAATTTCAGGAAATATGTAAATTATAATTTACAATATTTTAGTAAAAACCTCATGTCTCTAATTTGACTAGTTTTTTAGTTATTGGAAAAAACGTATTGGGAGTCAAACTGGTAATTTCCAAATTTTTAATGTTTAGTGTTTAATATAGGGGAAATGTGTGCCAACTCTTTGGAACCATAGAGTAATTGTTTGTGAATCAATTATTTACTAATTACTGTTGATACTTTTAACATTGAAGCTTAGTGAGTAGTAAAGGTCGTACTTGGTAGAAACGCCAACGTTTTAGACCAGACTTCACAGCTGTTTATACTCCAGCTTTCAAAGGAAGGCACTTTACTTCAACAACTAATTTGTTTTGGGTTCTCTATGTCTGACGTCATACGGTCAGCTGTGTAACGTTTTGTTAAGTGTACAATTGTAATATACTGACACATGAATTACCTGTGGAAGGGGCTGATTTGGTTCATTTATAATAAAGGGATGCTATGATCATATCTGCATACAGATTTGTTTTAATTTTTCTCCTCAAAACATTTATTAATTATAAGAAGACTTTTAATCAAAAGAAATTCAAAAATAATTTTTGATACAACACCCTTAAGTAGTGTAGCTCTGATAGATGTATCAGTTGATGATTCGAATTTGGAACTTGGACTCAAGAGTATGAAGCCGTAGACAATGAGCCACCACGCTGACATATTTGGTGTTTAAACACTTATTATTTTCCCAAGTATTTAAATAAAAACGGGAGAAAAAACAGAATATTTACTTCTAATTATTTGGTTGAGTAAGATAAAAACATAAATAACTTAAGGAAAGAACTTGTTGTACAAAATGTGCTTTTTAATAAAATGATAAATACTAAACCAGACTTAGCCATTACTCTAAACAGACTTAGCCATTACTCTAAACCCAATTGGCTTCATTTTAAATGTAATGTAATATTAAATACTTCAAAGCGTTTCTTTTATAAAAGGCTCGTCTGTCAAACGGCAGCGGAGAAATAAATCCCGGGAGTTACGGCAGAAAACGGTTCCCATACTTGGAACAGGAGATTAGGTCTGCCATCTGCGTATATCCTTTTTTTAATGTCAGTCACGTGGATGCAAAAAGACAAGGAGTATAATTCTGTTTATAATTTGTGAATATCACATTTTATTAAAATTGTAAAATATGGGTACAAATTTCTTATAATAGTTTCAAAATATTTCTTATACTATTATACGCTTATGCATATTGCGAAATGCATACTTATTAATTGCATTTCATACATACTAAATTTAAAAGTATATTATACGTAGCCTACAGCCCTGGCTTGACTACGGGGTGGTTCTCTACGCTTGCTTACCCTTCCCCCAGTGGTTCCCTATAAACCATATCAGTAAAGTAAAAGCTCCGCTTGCTGTCGTTCTCCAAGATAACTACGTTTTATAGTCTAGACAACCCTATAAGTCTACTTTAGGGGGATGCAAAGTAGTGAAATCATGTCAGAGTTAGTAGAAATTACCTTAAACATTTCACAATGAAAACCAAATTAACAAAGCCTTTGTGTCATGTTAATATATATATTTTGTATCAGCTGTTTGAAACAAATTATTGAATCAAATTGAAGGCGATGTTACCCTCATGGTAAAAAGGATACGTTTCGGGACTGTCTCTACCCTTTAGATTTCGAGAATCCTTTCTTAGTTGGTCTCTATGATACAAAATCTAACTTCCCTCCAAATTTCATCAAAATCTGTTCACTGGTTTCGGATAATTCGTTATAAGTAAGACATTTTTCCCCTGAATGTTTGGATAGCAACAAATAAAACAAAGTGACAACAATTTCTTTTCCAGATACATTTACTTTTTAATTGAAATTTTAAACTGCTGGTTTAATATTACATTTTATGCCTACGAATAAAGTGTTGCGTTTGTATTGTTAAACTTTGACATTTATTATAGATAAAGTTTTGTCTAACTTATGTAATTAAATTTTAATTGTTTACTAATTGTTTCCAGAATATTCATGAAAAGTTAAGGACAAAAATATACGTTTGACATTAGCATTAGTTAAGTTTTGTACAGTTACATAACATAAATATACATAAATAGTGGTATTTGTGGTAATTTTATATACATAAATAGTGGTATTTGTGGTAATTTTATATACATAAACAGTTATACATTGTGTAACACATAATAAAATACCTCTAGCTTTAGAATTATAATAATTCAAATTTAGATTGGTATATAACTATATGAGTTCTTATAAATGCACTAGAATCCAATATTTTAATGTTAGAAAAGCTTTTTCCCGTTGTATTTCTTACAGAATTCTATTAACAAATATAAAAAGTTACTTAACTGATTTCTATTTTTAATCATAAAAAATTTTGAATTTTATTTCATATCTAAACGGTAGCTTCAAATAAAGAGCCTAAATGCAGTTGGGTATAATGTTAAATATACTCGTATAATATACACAGATAAAACACTCAGCCCCTTCAGTCTTAATAAGGCAAAACACATACTGTATCATAATTGCGTTTAGCTGAGTGCAGGCGTTCCACTCCTCTGAGAAACAACAACGTGGTTATGTCAACCTGCACAGGCTGGTTGTATTTTTATTAATAATGCTTTAATTTGACGCAGGCTGTTCCAATATATTGTCAACTTACAAAACGTAATTAGTAATTCTACCAGAGGGAAGGGAGTGTGTGTGGGGTGTATAGTGTGTGTCTTTGTGACATCTCAGAACCAAACCTCTTGGCAAGCAGACACTGTCTGTGCACTACAAGTTATTAATAATGATCTCCTATAGCTGGATAGTTAATTCATAACTCTTAATTGTACCATATGGTATTTTACATTGTCATACTGTCAATTAAGTTAGGCATACTTATCCATTCTTAAAGAAATGAGATATTCATAATACTATAGGTGGATGTGTAAATGAAAAGCTATAACTTTATAAAAGAATCGTATTTTGATACTTATTATCCTAAAGACTTTTTCCAAACTGAATAAATAAGTGGATTCCCTGTACGTTTAGGGGTGGGTAGGCCATTGCTACTGTACGTGTATGGGTGGGTGGGTAGACCGTTACAACTGTAGTTGTATGGGTGGGAGATAGACCATTACCACTGTATACGTATGGGTGGGTGGTAGACCATTACCACTGTATGCGTATGGGTGGGTGATAGACCGTTACCACTGTACGTGTATGGGTGGGTGGTAGCCATTACCACTGTATGCGTATGGGTGGGTGGTAGACCATTACCACTGTACGTGTATGGGTGGGTGATAGACCGTTACCACTGTACGTGTATGGGTGGGTGATAGACCGTTACCAGTGTACGTGTATGTGTGGGTGGTAGACCATTACCACTGTATGCGTATGGATGGGTGGTAGACTATTACCACTGTACGTGTATGGGTGGGTGGGTAGACCATTTCCACTGTATGCGTATGAGTGGGTGGGTAGACCATTATAATTGTACGTGTATGGGTGGGTGGGTAGTCCATTACAACTGTACGTGTATGGGTGGGTGATAGACCATTACCACTGTATGCGTATGGGTGGGTGGTAGACCATTACCACTGTATGCGTATGGGTGGGTGATAGACCGTTACCACTGTACGTGTATGGGTGGGTGGTAGACCATTACCACTGTATGCGTATGGGTGGGTGGTAGACTATTACCACTGTACGTGTATGGGTGGGTGGGTAGACCATTACCACTGTATGCGTATGGGTGGGTGGGTAAACCATTATAATTGTACGTGTATGGGTGGGTGGGTAGTCCATTACCACTGTATGCGTATGGGTGGGTGGGTAGACCATTACTACTGTACGTGTATGGGTGGGTGGTAGACCATTACTACTGTATGCGTATGGGTGGGTGGTAGACAATTACCACTGTATGCGTATGGGTTAGTGGTAGACCATTACTACTGTATGCGTATGGCTGAGTGGTAGACCATTACTACTGTATGCGTATGGGTGGGTGGTAGACAATTACCACTGTATGCGTATGGCTGAGTGGTAGACCATTACTACTGTATGCGTATGGCTGAGTGGTAGACCATTACCACTGTATGCGTATGGGTGGGTGGTAGACCATTACCACTGTATGCGTATGGGTGGGTGGTGGACCATTACCACTGTATGCGTATGGGTGGGCCAATACCACCGAAAGTGTATGGGTGAGTGGGTGTGCCCTTAACACTGTACGTGTATGGGTTGGTGAATCATTACCACTGTACGTGTATGGGTTGGTGGATCATTACCACTGTACGTGTAGGGGTGAGTAGGTGTGCCATTACCACTGTACGTGTATGGGTTGGTGGATGGGTGGGCCAATACCACCGAACGTGTATGGGTGAGTGGGTGGGCCCTTACGCTTGCCACAGTACGTGTAAGGGTGGGTGGGTATCAATACCCCCTTAGAGAAGCACGTTGTTATCAAATAATTTTACAGCAATTATTTTATATTCGTTGACCTAAGAAAATTATATTTATATGATATTTATGAAATAAGGAGAACAATTTATTAGGATGTTGTTCTTTCAATTCAAGAAGTCTTTTTAACAAAAAAAGTTATAATTAAATAAATCTTGAATGTATAAAAAAAGGTGATGTTTCTCATATTTTATAAACAAACCATACCTTCGCAGTTTTTATATATTATTTCTGAATTAGAATCAAGGAATTCAAATTGTCTCTGATTTATGAATCATATTATTTTTCTACTGTACATTTTAGTTCACGTGGGCGTGCTGGCCTGTGCGTAAAGTTTTGTCAAAGAGTGAATTACTGTTAGCACGCTTGGGAATTCAAAGTTTGGGCCTTGAACTACACAATCCACCTTAGTCACTTAACCACAGGAGAACCTAGCCACTTAAACTATATTAGCCACTTACATAGCCACTTAAACAATCTTAGCCACTTAACCACGTAAGAACCGAGTCACTTAAACCACTTTATCCACTTAACTACACCATTAAGCACCTGGCCACTTAAACTACCTTAGTCACTTAACTACAGGAGCACCTAGCCACTTAAACCACCTTAACCCCGAAACTCGTTATCGGCGAGGATACTACTTCCACTACAAATTGGTTTTAGATTACAAGTGTCTGTCAGGGATGTTACATTTGGGTCAGCGAGGAATCTTGAGTACTTAGATTTTTGAGATCGATAATCCACCTATTTTTAGTTCTTTTATTTTAAGTATATGTTGTCACTCGCGATGTGTATTTCGTGAAATATTTATGTTAAGCGTTTAACCATTAAATATATGACATTTACCATACATAATTACGCCAATCGTGGATGTAGGGGTGAATATGAGTGGTGAATGAGTGTCATGAATGCAGATGAATGAGTGTAGTCATTGTTACCATCTAAAGTTCTTTAAATAGAGCTATTATTAATATCCCATAGCCAAGGCAACCAAGGGACTACAGTTTTGCGTGAAATTCGAACCATGTATCAGTTATTTTTTTAGCCTTATACTCACTACTCCTCCAAACACAACATTCGTACCCTAATTAGCATCCAACGTGGACACCCCAGACTTCCTATAGAAGTGTCCACGTCGGTGGCAACCATGTTAACTCCCTAAAAGCAAGGAAAACTAAGGGAGTTACGATTTTATATGGAATTCGAATGGAGTCCCCCATCAGGGGTGACCACCCTATTGTTTTGTCTAATACTGGGAGTGAAACAGAACAACAACCTCCAGCATCCCACCTGGTGTGGGGAAGCGTCTGTTTCTACTGCACCACCCACCCCAGTAGTGGAATCTTTGGGTCGATGTTATCCCCCTCACTTGCAAGAAGGTGTGCCTAGGTTAGGGCAGAAGGCAGTGCCCCCTGAAGAGACCTGTAGCTAGTCAAAACGCCACCGTCTAAATTCGTCAAATTAAGCTAAAGCTTAAAGTAATTTTTCAATACACTTCTAACCACCCACCAACCCTATAAAAAAATATTTGAACATCCACCACCACGACACATTTAAATAATGTCAACAGTCGTCCATACAACAGTCGTCCATACAATAGTCGTCCGAACAACAGTCGTCCATACAACAGTCGTCCATACAACAGTCGTCCATACAACAGTCATATTATATACACCGTAAAAAATTCTTGACCGTCCAAGACAACGCCCTACTTTCAACAGCCAATTTTCAACAGTCATATACCAACATCTTCTCAAAAAAACATGTCACACACCACCCACTAAAACCACATTTAACTATCTACTTTCGGACCTTGACTACCAACCAACATAGACATCCCGGACTTGTCTATTAGTGTATACGCCTATGGCATCCATTCAGCAGACGCAACACTTCCAAGTAGCTGGATTACAGCACTGCACCACAAGAGCCGAATTGTATTTATAAAAAGTATAGTTTAGTAATGAAAGGATAGTTCACTTTTTGAAGATGCCTAGTATTGAAAATACAAAAATATATACATATCACGTTGTCGTATTCAGCCACATATTAATTGTTGTTTTTATATGTCTTCATAAATAGAGAAAGGTCATTCCAGTCTTAGTTATACAGAGTGTCCATAAAACACCTTAAAGACTTCGGGATACGGTTAAGTACACGAAAACTAAGAGCGAAGTTCCTATAAACAAATGTCTTAAAACACTTAGTTTTCCGTCTGTCTGTGCATGTGGTTGTTTTTGTTTGTTTTTTTTTTTTTTATAATATCTAATAACCCGGTACTTGTTTGATAAATAATAAGACCTATAACTCAGCTATATTATCAACGTCCTAACATACCATTTCAAAATGGCAGCTATTTTTAGTTTTTAAAGCTTAATGTTTTAAAAACATTGTAACAAAAATATTGAGTATACACAGACATTTTAAAAGTTAATTTCCTAAAATATGGTGCAAAGATTGTTATGATCGGATCATTAATACCTGATTTTGTAATTTTTGTAACATACAGTACATGCTGATTGGATAATATTGCCACAACATTAAGCCTGCAGCCTATGGAACGGGCGAGTCAAGTTATTTAGAATAATGTTTTGTTAATATTTATTTTGTTTTTATTTATTCTTAAGACGCCGATCGTCAAGATATGGGCAAATATGAGAAGCGAATAAGCGTGATGAGTGTAGATGAACGAATGTAGTTTGAATCATGTTGTATGAAAAAAATTTAAAATTGTATTATTACATAACAGTTTTAATTATGTGGCCTTAATTAAGCTTATACTTACAGTAAGGTTAAGTATTTGAGTTTATGTATAACCTTGAGTAGCTTATAAAATATATTTATGAAAGAATTTGATTTATATTTTACAAATACTCCGTTTTTAATATTTGACCAAAGAGCTACGTTTAAATTTTAATGTGCAAAAATTGCACATTTTCCGTTTTTTTTTTTTTTTTTTTTTTTTTTGAGATGAAAATAAGACGTATTAAATGGATTTGCTAAAGAGATATTGTTTTGTATTATTGATAATTTTATTCATGTCTTCATTTTTTTACATGTAATAACTATAGGATAACCCCAAAACAGCGATCATGACAACAATAGAGAGAAATATATAATTCATTACTACACTTGCATTGTATAACCATTATCTATATTTATAAAAGAGGATGTTTGTATATATATATATATATATGTATATATATATATATATATATATGTATATATCTATATATATAAAAGATGATGTTTTTATATATATAAATATATATGTTTGAAGTTAATGCGCTGCCAAACCATCCAACCGATCGCCATGAAACTTTAGGATGTTGTCCTGTATACTCCCGAGATGGTTTCTGTGAAGTTTGATGCAGATCCGTCCACAGGGTCCCGCCCCACGGGCTCCTAAAGATCCCATGTTATTCAAATGGAGAATCTGAATTGTTTACAAAAAACATAAGACTGTGTGGTTTAATGTAGTTTCACATGCCATAAGCAGATTGAATTTCTCACAACAACAGTACTGTATATGTTTTGATTTATTGTAGTTCTACATTTCACCTTGAGAGTGTAGCACACACTACTTTTACTTGATCAGGTGATCTGTATTTGGTGTTAACCGTTTTTCCTCGGTAATTAAAACATGTGGTGAAACGTGAAAATAAAAAATAAATAATTATTTGTTTTGCAGTTTACTTTTTATGACATGCCTCCTAAAAAATCTAATATTGGTAGAAGAAGCAAAAATGCTCGAATTCTCGTAGCTATTAGGTTCTAAATCAAACTCAATATTATGACCGGCGAAGCGGGCGGGTACAGCTAGTATCATATAATAGCGTGACTCGAAGTTATTCCTGCTCCAAAATAATAATACTCAGAAAATAACTATTATTTTCCAATTGATTATAATTATATCAATTTCAATTGACTTTTTTTTCTAATTAAATCAATCATACCATATGTCAATTAACTTGTATTGCTTTGCTTTTATTTTACAGATTATTGGAATAATGTTGTATAAAACTGTTATAAGATTACAATTTTTAAATTTTATTTATATATTCTAAGTTTTCTATATTTTGTAGAATTGCATGTAATTTAACTTTATAAAAAATATTGAAAACACAGACAAAAATATACTGCATAGTATATAACCAACACTTGGACGTTATTATTTCGTACATACTTAAAGAATATTTAAAAATGTGATAACACTTTCGTTACCTATGGCTTTTTAAAAGTATCAAACACTTTGCTAAGTGAATGGGATTAACAAACGTTTGCTTTCCTATCATAAATTTACTACCTAATTCTAAAAAAAAGGAAAATACAATCTAAAATCCACAAATATTGTGCTAATGCACTGAGTATATTTTTTTTATTTCTATAAAGCGTTTTGTTATTTCATTTATACATTAATTGACTACTTTCTAAGTTAAATATCTTTAAATCATAACACAACAATGTATTAAATGTGTTATTGTGTTTTTATTGTAAACCTTCCTGTGACGTTGTACGTAAAGAACCTCACAGAAACACTCTAACACAAATACCTGGCATTAGTGACTTTATAATTAAATGTCGGAGACAGACTCAGGAGGTCTTGTGGGTGGAATTGAGTTCTTTGTTATACAAGTAAACACAAGTTCCTTTAACATATTCTTCTTAACTTGCGGTTTTTTAAACTTCTTTTTTTTCTCTTATTCCGATTAACGTAATTTGGTTTATAATTTTTTTGTAAATAAAACGAGCTGCTTACTAAAACTATATTTAATGTGAGATAGCAAATAATCTTGATTCTTACTAAGCCACCCATACATGCTCAGTAGTGCTAACCCTCCTACTCACATATACAATGGTAGTAGCCCACCCACTCACGTGCGGCGATGTTGACCCACAACGACCGGTGATGTTGACCCAACCAGCTATCCATTCTTACATATGAGACGCCGACACAATTTTTTTGTGAATTTTATTGCGAATATGAATGATTACAAGAGTGTAAGGTGAGTGTGTATGACCTGTGTAGTCTGGTTACTAACTGAGTTCGACAGTTCCTCAGAAATAGCCATTTATAAATAGCCCAATAGCCAGGGTAACTAAGGAACCTACAGCTTTACGTGTCATTCGAACCACGTAGGTTGGTCTGACTGTCAGCTGATTAACAAGCCTGATACACAGTTCTCTTCCCTACACAACATTGTAACCTTGACTACCACCCAACATGGACACCCCAGACGCCCCTAGTGATGTCTTCGCCGATAGAAACCATTGAGTGAACGACATATTAGGAGCGAGTATAGAACCTATCACCTACAATCTTCGCAACATTTTGTTCCCAAGTAGCTGGGTTACACCACTGCGCCACTAGTGCCGATATTCCCATGCTGATGCTCTGATGTTGGCACACCTGCCCACACATTCGGATGCGGTCATGTTGACTCACCCACCTGCCCATTCACGTATGGTGGTGTTGACCAACCTGCCTACCCATTCCGTATAGTGATGATGACCCACCCACCCATTATGTATGGGGATGTTCCCCACCCGCCTCCTCCCACGTGCCTAACAAAAATGTTAATTAACCCAACTAAAAAGTAATAAATACAAAAAGTAAAGTAAGAAAGTTACTAAAAAAATTCGCAAAAAATTACTCTATAGCTACTTATACTGTGAAAGCAGGAAAACATTACATAGTGATTTACTAAAAGAACTTACTTAACGCTAATAAACTTATATGCCTATGTTTTCACACTCACTAATACTTTACTCTCTTGACATTCAACACTCTGCCAGGGACCAAAGACACAAAACCAATTTGTGCAGGTTCTGAATTACTTCCTCGTTAGGCCTTGTAAACCCCGGGGTGTTATGTGTTTAAGGGTGTTGTTATATACAGGGTGTCTTTTTTAATGGGCCACCATTGTGATCTTATGATGAAACCATAAGTCTGACAAATAACTTTAAATGGGGAACCTTTCTCTGTCCTTATGGAGCTTACCATTGAAATAACTTTTTTAATATGCATGAAAATATGATCTAATCTGCAAAAATTGCTGCATTTATTTGGAAAATGTATGCTAAGCTATTCTTTTCTCAAGATTTAATAGCATAGTTTATTAAATTGTAGCACACAGAAATTGAAATAAACATGCAACTATTTTGTCACAGACAAATTGATGTTGGCAGCCATGTTATCGTTATCAGCTGTTTAAGCCAATTTTACAGTTATCGATATGTATTGGAAGTTTTTTTTATACTCAATACTAAGTTAAATTGTAAATACATAAGTAAGATTATATTTATGTACTAAAAATGTAGATATGAGTGATTACATTTTGACCGCTTATATCTACGTTATTAAGATAAATATAAAAAAATGCCAAAAATAAAAAAGTCTTAAAATTACTATTTCCATCTAAAACAATCACAAAATACAGGGTGTTTCATAAGAAAAAAACAACGTTGACCACAAAATAAATTTTGAAATATGTATTTTTAATTGTATCTAATATCAAGGGGAGGATTCCTATTTAAAGTTATTTATCAGACTTACAGTTTCCAAGATCACAATGGTGGCCCATTTAAGAAAAAGACACCTTGTATAGCATGTAAGGACTGTATAATGTTGAATTTATAGTAGTGTCCCTATAATAGCTAATGTCTGTTACGTTATAGAAGGCAGCCGTGCGTGTGGATGGGTGGGTGGGTGAATACAACTTACGTATCTTATAGCCCAGTCAATAAAGACTAAAAAAAGCCTGTATGCGCAAATAATTAGGGGAAAGCTGGATTTTTCCCTGGTGATAGGCCATGATAAGAGGTACATTTTCCCAAAAGTCCCCACTTCTCCCCCTTGTGCTTCCCCCCCTACCCCCCCTTGAACTTGTTATTTGTAAGCTTTCGCTATAACGTGCATATCTCAGTTGTTGTTAGTCCGAAAATGGTTTTCCTTTTTTCGTTGTGTTTGTCTATAGACGGACTACAAATGTTATCCAGTGCACTTTTATTGTAAAACTAATATTAAAGGCACCACAAAGCGATTAACTAAAAAAATATATGAATTAGGGTGACGAGTTTGCAGTTTTTTCTGTATATATTTTTATAACATAACTATAATAAAACATTGCTCATAAAATATTGTAGCAAATATAATTATCTTTAAATTGATACCCTTGGTGTGTTGGTATCGGGTAGTATGAGGCCCTAAGGGTCATTGCAAAGGGAGCGCGCACGTCTGGTTTCGCCGCGCTGGAGGTGTTATCTTGAGTTGCAGCATGCAGCGTGCTAACTAGCTAGCGTGTTATCGCACATAGACCTACTATTAACTATGGTTCTACATATAATAGTGTGTTATTTTAAAATCATGTAACAATAGCAATCACTTTATTTAATATTGTTTTAGTTATGAAAGTGTTAGTAATGGTATGTGTAAAAGAAATTAAGTTTTAAAAACTGTAGTAACTGCCAAATATAGACTTAAACATTGGAATACACTCAGGCTTACTAAGAAAATACAGTTGTCTTATATATAAATGTATTATTTATAGGACGCAATTTTCAATTTTGCCAGTTTGGGTTTGGGGGGAAGACTTCCCCTACCCTAAAATTAGGGATTTCCATTATCCACCACCTATGGACCCGCCGTGTTCCGGACTGGCAATAACCGACAGATGTTGTTTGTTAGCTAGACATTGCAAATGTCTACAAACAAATGACATCATAACGGACCACCCACCTACCTCAATGAATTTCCTTTGCTTCAATTTGTTAAAATATGTTTTAACTGAACACAACAAAATATTTTAATGAAATGCTACAAAACATATTTACAATCTGTATATACATATTTACAATGTATATTTCGAAAGTCGTAATGGAAAATGAATAACATTAATGCATTAGAGATAATACTTTAGTACTACTATTACTCGTCCATTAAAGAATCAACATTCTCGTTGTAAGATGAAGCATTGAGACATGACAAACCGTTACAATGTTCGCACATTGGAGAACAGTTCATTCCTGATTTTCTGCATCCGCAGTAAGAACCGCAGGGAGTCTTGCACTTGCATGAGACAAGCCGGAGAAGGTCATCAGGTGCAAACACTTTAGTATTTGGCACAGGTCTTAAACTCTTCGTTTTTTCAGAGTGTTCATGACGCTATCCCCATTCAGTAGGCTGAAGGGTATTGTCTAACCACCACTGTACCTGAAGATATACTCTCAAGAGATGCTGATAAGCAGCCTCTGAAGTAGGCGGTAGCTTTGCCAAGTCAAAATTGGATCTAAGACTAGATTTGCTTGTGAGTCTTGTGAATCGAAAGTATCTTGCTTCATTTAAGCTTGAGTACGTACTACGTCCATACATTGCAAGGAGAAATCTTTCTCCGTCCTTCAATAGTTTGTCACGGGAAGCCTCTTTCTTGATGAATTCTTCTGCTAGACATCTCGCTTTAGAGTAATTCTTCAAAAGGTCGGCTGCCTTTACCTTGCCCATGCCGAATAACGCTGAGGTTGTATCACACCCAGACACTGCATGTGCGAACAAAAGAAGTTTCCTGATTGTGCTATGTAGTGTTATGAGTTTTTGGATGCTGTAATACACTTCTGACGAGTTTTTACCTGTAGTAATTTTACAAAAAAATATTGACTTCTTCTCTGGAGCTAATGCTACCAATAATACCAATAGGTCCGTGCCTGACCCAACAACAATAGTTGGTGAGCATTCATCTGTGTTATATCCCCCACTGAATAGGGATGGCGTCATGAACACTCTGAAAAAACGAAGAGTTTAAGACCTGTGCCAAATACTAAAGTGTTTGCACCTGATGACCTTCTCCGGCTTGTCTCATGCAAGTGCAAGACTCCCTGCGGTTCTTACTGCGGATGCAGAAAATCAGGAATGAACTGTTCTCCAATGTGCGAACATTGTAACGGTTTGTCATGTCTCAATGCTTCATCTTACAACGAGAATGTTGATTCTTTAATGGACGAGTAATAGTAGTACTAAAGTATTATCTCTAATGCATTAATGTTATTCATTTTCCATTACGACTTTCGAAATATACATTGTAAATATGTATATACAGATTGTAAATATGTTTTGTAGCATTTCATTAAAATATGTTGTTGTGTTCAGTTAAAACATATTTTAACAAATTGAAGCAAAGGAAATTCATTGAGGTGGGTGGGTGGTCCGTGATGATGTCATTTGTTTGTAGACATTTGCAATGTCTAGCTAACAAACAACATCAGCCGGTTATTGCCAGTCCGGAACACGGCGGGTCCATAGGTGGTGGATAATGGAAATCCCTAATTTTAGGGTAGGGGAAGTCTTCCCACCGAACCAAAACTGGCAAAATTGAAAATTGCGTCCTATAAATAATACATTTATATATAAGACAACTGTATTTTCTTAGTAAGCCTGAGTGTATTCCAATGTTTAAGTCTATATTTGCCAGTTACTACAGTTTTTAAAACTTAATTTCTCTTACACATACCATTACTAACACTTTCATAACTAAAACAATATTAAATACAGTGATTGCTATTGTTACATGCTTTTAAAATAACACACTATTATATGTAGAACCATGGTTAATAGTAGGTTTATGTGCGATAACACGCTAGCTAGTTAGCACGCTGCATGCTGCAACTCAAGATAACACCTCCAGCGCGACGAAACCAGACGCGCGCGCTCCCTTTGCAATGACCCTTAGGGCCTCATACTACCCGATACCAACACACCAAGGGTATCAATTTAAAGATAATTATATTTGCTACAATATTTTATGAGCAATATTTTATTATAGTTATGTTATAAATATATATACAGAAAAAACTGCAAACTCGTCACCCTAATTCATATATTTTTTTAGTTAATCGCTTTGTGGTGCCTTTAATATTAGTTTTACAATAAAAGTGCACTGGATAACATTTGTAGTCCGTCTATAGAAAAACACAACGAAAAAAAGAAAACCATTTTCGGACTAACAACAACTGAGATATGCACGTTATAGCGAAAGCTTGCAAATAACAAGTTCAAGGGGGGGTAGGGGGGGAAGCACAAGGGGGAGAAGTGGGGACTTTTGGGAACATGTACCTCTTATCATGGTCTATCATTAGGGAAAAATCCAGCTTTCCCCTAATTAGTTGCGAATAAAACCCTTCATTGACTGGGCTATTATGAGTGGGTAGGTGGGCGGGAAATGTATGACCTCATACTGGATTGATGACTTCTTAAAGGTCACTATCTTATCATAATTAGTTTGTAATAAATATTAAATTCCCTGGTTGAGATTCAGCCTAGATCATGTTGGTACTAGTGGCGCAGTGCTGTAATCCAGCTACTCGGGGACGAAGTATTGTGGATTGTAGGCTATAGATTCTATGCACGGTCCTCTCAATACCAACATGGCGTCCGCTCAATGGTTAAAAATAAAACTATTGTTAGGATATTTAACAATCCTATTGTTCTGATAAGGAGTTTTTTGATGATATTATAGTAATACATTGTTAAATTAATGAAATTTTGTAAATAATTTAATTTTCACAGTTCAACTGCTTCACCTTTGTAGGTTGAAGTTATTCTATATATTTTCATCGTTTTGTAATATTGACTATGCCCATTTTTTGTACGACAGACCAATGGCCATAAACTTCTCGCTAAATAGTAACAGATTTTCCCGTGGTAAATCTCATTTTATCGCATTTTAGGATTAATCAGTCCTCCCAATGGCTTCATTAATGTTTACTTTTGTCCCGCAACAAAGAAGACAAGATGGTTTAATTCACCAAGCGCACCCTTTACGAATAAAAGGGATTCGGTGCTATTGTCGGGAGACAATGCTTTGGGGATTTACCTATTATTGGTGGCTAGAGGAACACGAAAATGTCTAGAAAACAATAAATAATGCTTAGATGTAAACTTAAGTCGATTTCATCTGTTAGATTGAAAAAATCACATGAAGGGTGAATTAGAAACTACTTTTAAAAATAAAACAATAAACACAAGGAAACTATATATGACCTTGTCTCATACGTATTATATTACGACCGTACTGACGATGGCGCTGACAGTTGTTGTCGATATAGATGAGATACATCCTTGGAACTTATTTGAAAATTTTGTTACAATTTTAACTGCTTTGTTAAAATGATTTATCATGTCCTTTTTAATGGAGTTAAAATTATCAAGCAATTACATTATATTCAACTCAAAATTAAGTAAATGATTTGAAAGAATTGGCACAAAATTTCTCCCATACTAAACACTAAAGAAATCAAAACTTTGAAAATTACCAGTTTGATTCCCAAATATGTTTTTTTGCCATAACTAAATAACTAAGTTAGAGACATGTGGTTTTTACTAAAATATTTTAAATTTTTATTCACATATTCCCTGAAAATGTAATAAAAATCGTTACAGCCATTTTTGTATGTTTTGTGCTCATAAAAATTAGCAAAAATAAAATATCAAAAATGTGAAAAGATAACGTTGGAGATTATCTTGGCTAAATATATCTACATACCAAGTTTTATAAAAATATAACCATTTTTTTGGTCTTCAGTGAACCGCACATACACACGGATAGACATACATACGGACAAAGATTTTTTTCGCAAAACACACTTTGTTTGGTTCAGGGGTAAAATGGAATTTTAGACCAACTTGTAACAAAAACTTTTTTATGATCACAATACTTTCTCTATGCTTTGGGAGAAAGTAAAAGATTGAGCGAAGCACAATAAAAGCTTAAAGATATTACATAACAATCATACCTAACTAACTGAAGGGTTTGTTGGCGTAATGTGTGGGGGCTGGGGGAGGGGGTTGTGATTTTCAAACTACCTTTGAGATAACTTAGAACCCTGTGACAGCTTGCCAGGTTTAAGGGACTGTTTGTACACCTCTTAACACAGAAAGGACATCAGCCTTCTGCTGTATTATATACTTGAATATATACACCTACAATAAATGTCTCATTTAATAGGAATATTTTCACCTATAATTAGCTTTGTTAGTGAAGTCTGCTAGTAGCACTTCACAACTGCACCCCAAAACAGCTGATAATTTGAGATAGATAATTAACATTGTATAAGTGTTTTTACAAATGTATGTGTCTACAAAATCAATAGTTATGTCTAAGAAAGCATTTAGTATTGTAAAATGCTTTTCCTCTCAATGTTACTCTGAAAGCGCTTTACAGTAAGTAACTCACATTACATTGTTATTTCCAAGTCTAAAGTGTCAGGTTGGCCAACCGTACAAACCAAAACATATACCGAGCAAGAAGCATAATTTCCGTTGAATCAAACCCTATTATATTCAGTAAATTGCAGGCAATTACAAATAATTCGATAATACTATCCGAGTGTTTGTTTTATAAATAAATAGTATTTAAGTAATTAAATCACATTCTAATTCATGTGTAAATTGTCTTATTCGTCTAATGTTATTTGTGTACAAACAAACAAACAAAATAATAATAAAATAAATAAAACTCCTATAAAATTTAATTCTGATTTTAAAAAAACTACTTTTTTTAATTGGCTGAATACTTTACATTTTGTAACAACTGTATTCAATTTGTATTAATATATCTTATTGTTAATAATTTTACTGCCCTATAAGCTAATGAATTACTCACTTATGCAAACAATGAACGATCGTTAGAAGAAATGTTTGTTTTGTTCTCGACTTCCTTCATATGCATGGATACTACGAAATATACAGCCAGTATATGAATTTAAATCTTATTAAGTGACCGAAAATTAAGTCTATTATAATTATATTCCAAAATCTAATAACATTGAGTTATTACCCAATATTCAATGACCGAACCTAATTGTAAAAGTGGATATAAATTATTTTAGACATTTTAACTGTTAAAATTTACACTTTATTGGTTTGATTAGGAATCACCATCTGAATGTATTTTTCTTATATTTATTAAGTAATATATTTATATAGATATTACTGATGAAAATTTTCCACCAACTTATAGATATATAATGGTTTTTTTTTCAATTTAAATATTTATTAAGTTCTAAATTTGTATTAAAAATCTAACAGAAAAGTTAGATAGATTCGTTAAGTGTTTGGAAAACGTAACAGTAATTAAAGCTACTGAAAAGTGGCCAAAGAAAGGAACCTCTCCAGCAAAGTATTGTAACAAAATACCCCCTCCCCTTCCCCCTCAGCCCTCTACATCAGTTCAATTAAATCATCTAATGGTTTCCCTTCGTTTTCCGTGATGGCAAACTACTAAACAGCAGTCAGTTGTTCACGTTTATTGAAATTCTGTTTACATTTCTATAATTACTTTATTCGTCCAGCATATTCGGAGAGTATAAAAATATTAAGTTAAATTGCAAATACATTTTTATACATGAAGTAAATTCTTTATGTGCCCAAGTAAATCCTCAAATACCCCAGGGTGTCTTTATATATAATAGCTAGTTGTTGGTTTGTTATTTTTACAAGTTAAAAGTAAGAAGGGTCAACTTTTGCCGTAATTTTTCTCAATAAAGAAGTTTTTGTCGTGCACTATTATACTTTTTTATGTTAGTACAACATTTTGTACATTTTAGCAGATTTTTTTATGTTTGTAACATTTAATACTTGTTATTGTTGAGTCTACTAAATATAGTTATTGAAATAATTTAATGTGTATCTTTTGTTTGTTTATTGATAAATTTTGGTATAAAATAGACATTTCAGTATTCCAACTGTTTTTATATTTGTGCAAGATATAAAGATAGTATAAACATGTTTTAATTAAACGAATATTAATTTTTAATGATATATTAGTACTAATAATTAAGTACAGATACACGCTACTCGTGTGTATACTAACTAAATTTCCTTTTAAAACCTTAAATCACAGAATGTCTATATTCTGCGCTTAAATGTTTCGTTGAATTGTTTTTTAACATAGGTATGTTAAATTCGATGCTTTCATACTCATGCGGATGGGTTAATATCACACCCATCCGCCTCACATACACGTACATGGGTGATGACGTATATGAGTGGGTGCGTGGGACATCACCAATGTACGTGTATGGGTGGGCGAGTGGGTCATTACTACTGGACGTGTATGGGTGGTGGCGTGGGTCATCACTCCTGTACGTTTATGGGTGGGTGGGTGGGTCATCACCACTTTACGTGTATGGGAGGGCGGGTGGGTCTTTACTACTGCTGTGTATGGGTGGTTGCGTGGATCATCGCTCCTGTACGTGTATGGGTGGGCAGGTGGGTCATTACTACTGCCGTGTAAGGGTGGTTGCGTGGATCATCGCTTCTGTACGTGTATGGGTGGGTGGGTCATCACTACTGTACGTATAACGGTGGACGGGTGGGTCATTATCAGTGTACTTCTACGGTTTATATTACACCATGAACAATTAAACCGTATTTGTACATGTATCTTTATGGATATTTTTCGATCAGAATGACTATGTTTTAAACTGAAATACTACTGTATAATTAAATACATGTTATTTATTGATACGCACTTTTGTTTGGAATTAAAAAAACGTACATTTCTGTATGTTTGGACCAAAACAATAATAATTGTTCTAATAGTTTTTCAGCTATTTACAAAACGATTACATTCTACAGGTTTTTTTTCACAACCATAAGAATTTATTATGAAATTCAAAGAATATTTTAGACAAATTCTGTAAAGATTTGTAGCAATCCTTTAAATCTAAATATTTAAATATCTTTAGCATTCATTGTTAGTCAATTAAAAGTGTGAATATTTTAAACAAAATTTCTCAAAGAAATTCTGAATAAAATAAAAATCCTTATTAAATAAGTAGTTGGTTCAAAACTTCCAAATTTTGATTAGTTTTAGAAGTTTTAGTATTGAAGGTAAATGATAAATGTAAAACCACTAATCCCTTTTTTAACTAAGGTAACACAAGAATATTGTAAAATTTAATTTCAAATTAAGTACAAGGCAAGCAACTTGGCTTTCACATCTCTGGTCCCTGAGGAGACTCAGCACATTAAAACTTTTAACTCCTCAACTCTTGTATTAAGTTTTCATAATTTTAACTAAAGTTAAAATTTTGTAACATGGCAAATGTTTATCATTATTAGGCTATTTTATCGTGGATTGTCGACATGTTGTAGAGTGATAATATGAAATCGAACATAATCAGTCAGGTGTCACATGAATGAATTAGTTCAGGCAAACAATTCTCATTTTACAAGGGTTAGCCTTATTCTGAAAAATACAAAATAAATAACCTTACACTGCTCAGTAACTGTAGCAAAACACAGAAAACTACACTCTTGGAAACACTTCACACTAACAGTGTTTGACAAGGTAAACCCACAAAAAAATAAAACTAAGAATTTAGAAGGAAAACCCACACAAAAATAATAAAAACCGGCAAAATACTTTATATAGGCTGTTGTTTGTTGTTTCGAGTTATCCTCTATTACATCACCTGTGATGGATATTGTTTTTTTTCTTTCTGCTAGAAGTCGATAACACGGAGCGTCTAGGAGTCTCTGGGACAGAAACCAGAATTTTCCCATGGTTGAGACTGGTGCCAATCGATTTCTCGTGGTCGAAAACCCCCCAAAATTATAAAAATTAAAAATTCTTGGAGCAAAAAAATTTCGTCCGGTCGCAACATGTTTTAGATAATAAGATATAGTTCACTGCTATATAAAGCAATTCCTTTATTCGAAAAGAGGGGAACTTCATTCCCCAGCAAGTGGCGTTGTTTGGAGCTGTTTATGGGAGCTATGAGTCTAAAATTAATTAAATTAATTGAATTAAATAAAGAGGTCCCAACTGATTTTCAAAATTGTTTCCTAAACACGAATAGGACGTCTATTATTTGATACAAAAATAACAACTGAGATATTTAATAACAAATGTAGGTTAGCATAGTTTAACTGAGTTATAATGTACGTAATGTTTCAGAATATAAAGAGGTAATTTTTTCCGTAAATGATGATTTTAAGTAGAGATGTACTAATAACATTTTATAAATTCACCATGTACTTTGTAAGTTTTCTTCAGCACCACCGCTAATATGTACCCACCATAAATATATGCATATTATATGTAACATAACCTAACCTAACACATCGTAACCTAAACTAACAAAACCGCACTTAACTTATACCTACCTAACCTTAAATAATATAACTTTTTTCGGTTAATATCTGAGTTATTATTAGATCTATGAAGAAATTGTCACATTCATGTACAAGAGGAAAGAATACGTAATAATAATAAAATATAACTTTTTTATTTAATTTTGTTTTTCTAATTTGTTGGTAAAATATTGCTGGTTCTAGGTAATGTTTGCTACTTTTAGAACATTTTAAAATCGTGTTGGACTTCTTTATTTCAGATTTATCAAAAATTCATGTTTACATTCCTTTTGTGACGAAAGATATGTAACAAAGATAACTTCTACTGATATAATAAAGTGCTATCATACTCGATTTTTATATATCTACTACCTTTTGAAAAAAACATACCACATTAACCGTATTTAATAACAACACAACGTAGTTGAATAACAACACAACGTTGTTGAATAACAACACAACGTAGTTGAATAACAACACAACGTAGTTGAATAACAACACAACGTAGTTGAATAAC
Source organism: Stictocephala bisonia (assembly GCA_035578905.1). Classification (NCBI taxonomy): domain Eukaryota; kingdom Metazoa; phylum Arthropoda; class Insecta; order Hemiptera; family Membracidae; genus Stictocephala; species Stictocephala bisonia. The sequence continues at coordinate 120,232 of JAQJVL010000499.1, read as the reverse complement.
AACACAACATAGTTGAATAACAACAAAACGTAGTTGAATAACAACACAACGTAGTTGAATCAATTCTGAGTTTGAAGCAATAAAATTACAATGGGATTCATTATTATTCTAAGCAATATAATTTGTATAGCAATTTTGTATAATGTTTGGTAAATTTTCACTTTTTAGATGCTTTATAAAATACGATTTCTTGTTAAAAAGTGATGAAATACAAGTTCATGTGCATTAAGTAGGTTGATTTCCACCACAAATAACTTGTTTTTACCGAAATATTGGAAAACTTTATTTTTATGTGATGTTGTTAAAAAATCCTAACTTGTTTAAAAATTTGTGTTTAAAAAAAATTTCTAATTTTATGTGTTTTTTATGCTTAAAATAACTTATTTTATTGGTTTTGCCATCATTTAACATTTAGGCCCAAAAACTACACTTTTTACTTACGTAGCTTAACCTAACACATCCTAACCATATTTGTGCTAAAAAAATTTTAATTTTCATTAAAATTGGAACACTAATTCTGGGATGGCTTACCAGCCGTCTGTCCGGTAGAAATATATGTAAATTAATTTTTTGTGGGTAGTCATACCTTATTCTATCAATGTGCCATATGCAATGACTATGGCCTCAATAGACGATTTGTCGCGAAAGTAGTTTTTCCACAATATCTCAAAAAATAATTATCGTAAAAACACACACACACACACACACACACACACACACACACACACACACACACACACACACACACACACACACACACACACACACACACACACACACACACACACACACACACACACACACACACACACACACACACACACACACACACACACACACACACACACACACACACACACACACACACACACACACGCACACGCACGCACGCACGCACGCACGCACGCACGCACGCACGCACGCACACACACACGCACACACACACGCACGCACGCACGCACACACACACACTACAATAAACAATTACTAAAAAATCACGTTAAATTCCGAATTTATACAAACAACATATGATTTTATATAAAACTGATTTTCGATTTTCTTCAGTATAAAACGAGTTTTACACGGAGTAAAAACTATTTTCCCATAAAATAAAGATCTTATTCTACCACTGTACCCTTCAATACCACTGTACATTTATGGGTGGACGGGTGGGTCAATACCATTGTACGTGTATGGGTGGGCTGGTGGGTCAATACCACTGTACGTGTATAGGTGGGCTGGTGGGTCAATACCACCTTACGTATATGGGTGGGTGGGTGGGTCACTACATTTGTACGTATATAGGTGGGTGGTTAGGTGCGTGGGTCACTACTACTGTTCATGTGTGAGTGGGCGAGTGGGACAATTTTTGTAATATATCGAACATTGTAGTGTCTTTTACAAAGCTTGCTCCAGTCTTATGTTTTATAAAGAAATGCAAGAAAAATAATGTACATGTTGTATTTATGGTCAACCATTTAGCCTAGGAAGTTGGTAAGATGGCTAATGGTTGTACTGAGTGGGTGAGAGATGTCCCACTGTATATACTACAATACCCGTGAAGTGGTTATGACCCAACAATATACCTGCAGATGTGACCTGCACACCCATACGTGTGATAAAAACTTCTGCGAAGCGTCTAAAAACTGCATAAATGCGTAGTTTTTATTATTTCAATGCATGTTATATAAACTGTACAGCGCTCCTGTTGACACTGGAGTTGTTTTATTACGGACGGGTAATGACTGAAATGTCGTTTTCAGAGTGAATCTGTATGTTACATTCCAACCCATAAACTGAATCGGTAGAAGAACGCATTTCGTAATTAGAGGAAACAAAAAATATTCGCACACTCCCGCCCGACACGTTCACACATGTGACAGCCCTAATTGTAGTCTGTGTAAAAAACCTTATACAATTATTTTACGTTTTAGATATTAAATTGACTTTTGTATTCTTAGATATTAACAGTTTTATTTCATAATTTACCTATTACTCTATTTGAAATTAAAATAAATGGTTCTAAATAATTGGCACAAGCTTTCCCTCATATTAAAGACTAAAAAATCAAAACTTTGAAAATTACCAGTTTGATTACCAAATATGTTTTTTTTTTTTTTTTTTTTTTTTTTTTGCTTTTTTTTGCCATAACTAAATAACTAGTCAAGTTAGAGAAATGCGGTTGTTACTAAAATGTTTTAAGGTGCAATTCACATCTTTCCTGAAAAAGTAATAAAAATCGTTAAAGCTATTTTTGAGAAAATTCCACTGTTTTATGTTTTCTGCCTATAAAAATAAAAAAACTAACATTTAAAAAAAGGTGAAAAACTGTTCTGGAATAAAAATTGATTCACCCGTTTGGTCTCCGGCGAACTACACATACATACAGACAGACACACATAAGGACAGACATCAAACAAAATTTTGTTCAAAGAAAAAAAAATTTTCGAGTTCAGGTGGCTCTGCAATGGATTTTTAGACGAACATGTACAAAAACCTTTTTGGACCATTACAATACTTTTTCTATACTAACGCATATGGGAGAAAATAAAATATGTATTTGTGTAGTAAAAAATGTTATATTTTCATAAACTGACGCATCCATTATATTTTGATTTATCAGAGGATAAAAACAAAATGTTATATGTGTTTATTGTATTTCCTGATAAAAACTCATACTCATACTACAATTTATGCAAAACTTTGTTCTGTTTTTATTATTTTTCTGAAACTATATTGTAAAATCTTATCAGATAGAAAAATATGACAATAGAAGTATTATCATTCTAGAAACTAAAAGTAATAAAGAATATAATACTACAATCAAATATGAAATGTATTTAATTCGTTATTTTATTAATTTTTTAGTTACAGCCCCATGTAATTAGATGGAATTCTAACAATAGAACACTGTTTAATATTCGCTATTATACGTCCTTTACTCAGTTTCAGTGTTTAGTAAATAAACCATAACATTAATTAATTACGTTGGAATTACGAAGGGAACATTTAATTTTACTGATAATGTTAATGACTCACCCATTAAAATGTTATTTATTATTTTTAAAATTTGTCACGCATGGATAATTATTTTATATTAATGTTTTTAATTAACATTTTTACTATTTAAAACCTCTAAATTGACAGTTTACGAGGTTATTCAGAAAATCTATTAACATTTACAAATGTTAATTAAAAATATAATATTAACTAACGTAAATCTATCCGTAGTTAAAATACTAAATTTTAACTAACTTCAAGCTGATCATTAATATTATACATGTCCCTGCATATTGTACACACCTTATTAATATAAATCAGTATAAAATGTAATAGACATAATTGTGTTAGGTTGACGACTTATGATCCATAGGAAAGATGATCAATCATGAACTGACAGTATTAATAATTGTCTATATATTCCACCGTTCTTTATTGGTCGTTTTTTTATCGACCCCTACACGTACGGTGGAATCAACCCACCTATACACACATGTACCTACATGAAAATCGAATCGACTACCAAACCACCCATACGCGTACAGTGACATCGATCCACCCACCCACGCATACACGTACAATAGTATCGATCCACCCTCTCACCCATGCACGTAAAGTGACATTGATCCACCCACCCACCCATACACGTACAGTAGTATCGACCCACCATCACAATACTAAAATACATGTATATTTGGATGTGTATTTAAGTCCTTAGCTCAACATGAATACACTAAATAAAACACTTAACTATAAATCAGGTTTCTCATATCTCATATAAGTATATAGAAGTACTGGAGTACTGGAGAAAGCCCACTAGTACGGAAAGTACTACATGGGAGAAAAACAAAAGTACCCTTTAAGAGAAAGGGAACGTACTGTAAGGAACAACCATATCTCTGATAAGGACAATATATGGGTGGTCACTGATAAGCCGGTTAGCAGCCAAGGGATAAGTTACAGCATCCCGTGGCTAAAGGCCAACCTACTCGGTTATATTCTCAGATATGAGACGCCGTCACAACTTTGTGCGTATTTTTTAGGTAAATATGAATGATTTCATTATTGTAGAATGAGTGTGGGTGGCCTGTACTAACTGAGTTCGATTGTTACTCAGGAAGGGCGTTTTATTAATAGCCCAATAACCAGGATAACCAAGGGACCTACAGCCTTACGTGGAATCCGAACCACGTAGGCTGATCTAATTTTCATCTAATTGACAAGCCTGATACTCAATTATCTCTCCTACACAACACTCTGGCATTGACTACCACCCAACTTGAACACCCCAGTCTTCTTTAGTAGTGTCCACGTCGATTGCAACCATTGAGTGGAAGTTACGGTTCCAATAAAACATAAATGTATTAAATATGTACGATATTTTTCTAATTAAATTGCTAAGAATTTTTCGAGGGTTGTAGTTTGACTAAAACTATAAATTTCTAACAATACCTACACAAACAATCTAATATTTTGTTGTATACAAGTGACTTTTAAAGCTTGTAGTACAAGTAGTCACTGTATATAAGTAATGCTGAATAAATGAACATAAACTGTTCAAACAGCATTACTTAACTTGTTTTTGTTCGTGCACATAATTGAAGATTATTTCAAATAAGTTCTTAATAGTTATCAAAATTATAATTTTAAAAACTAAATTGGTATTGTTAGTTCTTGTTATTGTTGCTAGTGGTATATAGTTATTGTTTTACTGACAAGAAATAGCAGGGAAACTGTAATTAGGAAAGGATTCCTTAAGTGGTAGTTTTAATTCAGACGTTTCACTCGTCTGTCGTCAAAATCTTTTTTTCAGAATTTTGACTGAAACATTCACGATACTTTGATTTAAAATTGTAAACGTAAATCGGATCAAATTCAAAATACCTTTTGAGTTTATTGAATTTATTTACAAAACAGCTGTTACTAATTTACTAAAATCAACCCAGTGTTAATCATATGTAAAAAAGGAAATTTTTAGGGCCTGTTTGTATTTGGAAATATTGGATCAAATTCAAAATACTTTTTGAGTTTATTGAATTTATTTACAGAACAGCTGTTACTAATTTACTAAAATCAACCCAGTGTTAATCATATGTAAAAAAGGAAATTTTGAGGGGTTGTTTTACACCTTAGGAACGTAATTTCATAAAAATCTTTCTTAGTACATTAGATACTAAAGCTAACTTCCTTTTAAATTTCGTGTAAATCCAGTCGGTGGTTTTTGAGATTTCGTGATGAGTGAGTGAGTGAGTTAGTGAATGAGTCAGTCAGTCAATCAGTAAGTAATTCAGTCAGTCAGTCAAACAGTAAATATTCTAGAGATTTCAAATTCGTCAATTAGGTTTATTCGGTCATGTAACAATTTGTATCTGATCGTTTAAAAATATAATATCTACAAATCTACACCAAGATCAAGAATTAAATTGGAAAGGAGGTCCCATCAATGAACAAGGAGTCTATTGAACCGACATAAGTCACTGACCTAGCTCTTCCTTTTTGGCTTCACCTCTTTTAAGGCTGGTTTCCTTATCTATAGCGTTATAATTTAAAGCACTCACTTTTAAAATGGAATTTTTTGCACCCTTAATAATAATAATAGATTCTAATATATGTTAGGAAATATTTCTTTTATCTGCTATTTAAGATAAACTCTATTTATTAACATTTCATTACTTAAAGGAAAAATTAATCTAAAGTGTATTATTAAAGTAAAATAGAGTAGATGTCAAAACTGTGAGCTATAACTTCCAAAGCCGACTGCGTTAAAGGAATATTTCCATAAAGTACGAACATTTCAGACGTTTCATGGAAACTCCAATGTCCATCGTCACTAGTAAAGCTGACACAGCATATAAATAATCTTCCTTCATTTTTAATACTGGAAGCGTCAATTGATAACCAAATATTATTGTTATTCTAGAAATTTATGATGAATCTACCAATAACCTGCTTGCACCTGTGATAATAGGGTGTATAACGTAGCAATATTTCAAGTATATGTATATTGCACAACTAAGTTCGTGGTTGACCAGCCTTGAACTTAGGTTTACGTTCAGGGCCGGTCATAGCGGGGGGAGGGGGGTCGCAGTTACCGCGGGATTAACATTCCACCCTGGAATAAACTTTAGGGGAACATCTGCCGGTTTGTTGTTTATATTCAGTTTTGAGTGGTTTTCTGTTCGAGCTTTTCGAGTTTCCTTGCAGAGAACTCAATGGAATAAGGTAAACCACTGGGGGGGGAGGGGTGCTGACCTAATATCAGCAATAGTTTGTCTTGATGGTTTTTACAGGTTCCGTAGGTCACGGAGGTAGTTGTGAATTAATTATATTATATTTAATTCTCATGTGTTTTTATTCATTTGTAATACTATTGGTTAGAGTGTATGTTCATTGTTGTAACATTAAATGTATTGATCGATTAATTTAATTAATTAAAGGTATCAGAGGCACTCTCATTTAACGAGCTGCGTATTCCCGTGTTTACATAGCAGCGGAAACCTAACACCATATTTTCGTTAACACAGGTATATATATATATATATATTTTTTTTTTTTTATTTGCTTGCTAATTATTTATTCTAGATGAAAAGTTAGTTTTCTTAAATTGTGAAAAGCCCGTGGTTCTTAGACTATATGAAGTGACAAAAAGAAAAAACAAAAGAACTTTAGGACTTCCTCAGGGTTGGCAACTTCTTACTTTAAGTTCTTAGAGGTTTAATATTGTATGAGCATTAAACTGTCTAACAAATAAACTATCTAAACCTTGAGCTGTTGACTGTATAATGTCTCATATATGTAATTTCATACCAACTATTCCTGGCGTCATAAACTTAAAAATACAAACAACTCATAAACCAAGTTATCAAGATAAATATTAGTGACATGTGGAACGTTACAATTCAGTAGTTGACTTTGGTTCGATGTATTATTTACGTTTATCATCTTCAATTACTTACATATATTGTAGTAACTGGTTTCACAAGTTTGTAAAAACAGTTTAAATTTAACAAACCTGTTTTACGCCTCTACGACATTGGTCATTTCAATTCAGGGAATATTTAAACACATAGAATAAATAACACAGGGCGCATCCAATAGTGCGGTATGTGTGTCGAGTTATTCGAGTTACTATTTCTCCAGTTTACCATGCAATGGAGGGCCAGCACCTTATCAGTCCCCCCCATCCTCATGTACAAACATAGACATGAAATGTTACAGTTCATGTTTAAGATATAAATAAAGATAAAAGTAAACATTCAAAATGTTTCTTATAAGGGTAGATAAACGTACATATTTGTTTTAGCTGATGCTAAAAACACTTCTTTGGTTGTAAAGTTGTTAACAAATTAATTAATATTCTACAGAATAAAAATCGCGATTGCTTCATTATTGTTTTCAAAACTGCCAAGAATATATAGCTGTAATACAATAAACACGTGTTAAGTTAACCGTAAAGTACATAGTTGGGTAAATTGCACCCTCTGATAGTTGTTTAAAAAATTAAAAATAATAATAAATAACAAATACCATCTTATACAAAATGCATTATTTATGTAAATATAATTAATGACTGTGCGTACGTTTCCATAGTAACTGTTTAGCAAACTAAAGATTGCTTAGTGAATTAATGGGATCAGATTTCTTTTATATAATGTGGAAAAGTAAGAAAAAAATTGTTCACCTCTATCAGCGAATCCAATTTTCAGAGTATAAATAGACGCCACATAGCTGGTTGGACTTTTTCCACATAATATATTTCTTTCATACCAGAAACACATTGACACCATTCATAGACATAAACTCTCGTTTCTTGAAGGCGCTGGAGTAATTCTTCAGTTACGGTTTTTTACATACATATGACATTCTTTATGCACGTAATTATTCTAGGTGTTGTTGTTAGTTGTTATTTGAATATTAAAAAATAGTTTAATTTAATCGTTCAAAGATTCGTTAGTGTTAATGAAACCAACCAATTATCACTGTTGCTAATGATGTAGTGGGCGGTGTTTGAGGATTGTTTCTGTGCTGCCAGCTCGTGGCAAACAGTATTCATAGTTGTCATGACAACATAAAATGAAACTACACAATGGGGAAGAGTAGTTCTCTATCTCACTTCCACCACTCAGTCCGTCCCCCTCACGCAGGTGCATTCAGTAGGTTACTTTCTAAGTGGCCGATTCATTATTTAGTTAATTCATTTTTATGAATATGAACGCAAACTCAAAAGTATACACCGGAGAGAAATTATTTTAGTTTTATTTATAGTTAGTTATGAGTATATTTATTTATTTTAAGCGAATTTTTTGAATTCTTTTTGTTGGGGATGTTAAATGTAAAAAGGTTTTTTTTTTTATTTCGTTAACATTATAGCATTTGTTAAAAATAAACAGGTTTGACTGGAAATCCCTGTGCGAGGTATTTCTGCAATGTTTTGTAGTAGTAAAATATCCGATAGCCTAGACAAGAAATGATTCTAGAAGGAAAAATCGAAAGCAGAAATTTTGACTTCATAAATTAGACTATTTGGGAGGTAAACAGACTAGAAGTCCACCAATGGGAGGTGAGCTTTGAGAGAGGGGGGCACAAATTAGATGCGTAAATTAAATACGTCTATCGTATTTTAATGATACAACTCTCATAGATCGCAATTTCAGAGGACAAGCCTTGCTCGCTGACAAAGTTAATGATGGACAACTGTTTATAGAAGATATCCAACCAGGAGTTTATATATTTTTAAATTAGGATAAATCATAACTATACTAAATTAATAAAGTGTTATTATGCAGGGTAATATCAGTGACATTTTAAAAAAGTGTTAAAGATTATAAATTATTTCAGTGATGGAAATCAGTTGAAACTATAATTTTAGATATCTATTCGAGTAATAAAAGGGGACTATTCCTATACACCAGGTACAAGGCATTCAAGGTACATGAAATGTTTATAAATGAGTTATATTTAATACTCATTTTAGAAACGAGATTCTTTACGAATCATAAATCCTTATGCATCAATAGCTAGTTGGAGAGATCGGGAAATATATTTATAGTAGGTTATATAAAGTTAAAAATTAGGGCTACTTACGTATTTTAGGATGTAATAAACTTAAAAAACTGAGTACCCTTTTTATATTTTTTATTAAAACTCAATACACAACATGTTTCAACTTTTTGGTCATTTTCATGTGTAAATTAAGTAATTAAATTAGGTATATAATATTTCTTTAAATAAAATTGTAAAACATGTGGTTTTTGTAAATATTGATGAATATGATAAGTTAATGATGTTTTTAGTTATAATTTTTAATGTTTCGAATCTTAACAAAAATAGGGTTTGTATAATTGATGTGTGTGTTCAACATGTTCATTGGATTTTCTTGTTGTGCTAAATATATATTTAATTCTTCTGTTGCATTCATTTTCTTGCCCTTTTTCATAAAATTTAATATTTTCCTGTTTTCTTCCATTTTTGTGTACGTGTGGTCTGTAGAGAGCAAGTGTTCTGCGAATGTGGATTTCATTGTAGTTGTGTTATAGCTTCTGAGAGCTTATATATGTTCTTGAAAGCGTGTTTTGAATGGTCTTCCAGTTTGTCCAATGTAGAATTTATCACAGTCTGTACAATTAATTTTGAAAATACCTGATTTGCTGTAAATGTTGTCATTATTATGTTCTTTTTGAGATTTTTTATCTAAAATGTTGAATGTGTTGTTGCGTGTGGTGAAACTTAGTTTGTAATTTGTATTTTGAAAGGTTTTTCGAATAGCTTTGTTTAGGCTTGTGTTATATGGTACGTTTATAAATTTGATCTTCTTTGGGTCTTGATTTGTTGAGCTGTTATTTCTTTTCTTCTTTTTGTTTCTTATTAGTTTGTCAATCATGTTTGGTTTGTATCCGTTTTTTATTGCCAAATATTTTATTATATTTTTCTCTTCAGTGAAGTGTTTCTCGTTCATTGGTATGTTTATTAGACGATTTATCATAGAATGGAAAGTTGATAATTTGTGTTGCCAGGGATGATTGGATGTAGATGGTATTATAAGGTCGGTTTGTGTAGATTTTCTGTAGATTTTGAATGAATGTTTATTGTTGATTTTGGTAATTGATAGATCTAAATAATTGATTACATCAGTTTGGGCTTCTTTAGTGAATTGTATTTTAGGGAACATAGAATTTAAATAAGATAAAAAATCATTACTTTCTTCCAAGTTTCCATCAAATAAACAAATAATGTCATCTACATATCGGTACCAGTATATAATTTTGTTTCTGAATGGGTTGGATGGGTGCATTATTTTCTTTTCTTCCAGATTGTGTATAAATATATTTGAGAGAAGACCTGATAATGGAGAACCCATTGCTAGACCATTTGCCTGTTTGTAGTTTTATTCTATTTTATTTTATTTATTCCATATTCCATCCATTTATTTGATGGAAACTTGGAAGAAAGTAATGATTTTTTATCTTATTTAAATTCTATGTTCCCCAAAATACAATTCACTAAAGAAGGCCAAACTGATGTAATCAATTATTTAGATCTATCAATTACCAAAATCAACAATAAACATTCATTCAAAATCTACAGAAAACCTACACAAACCGACCTTATAATACCATCTACATCCAATCATCCCTGGCAACACAAATTATCAACTTTCCATTCTATGATAAATCGTCTAATAAACATACCAATGAATGAGAAACACTTCACTGAAGAGAAAAATATAATAAAATATTTGGCAATAAAAAACGGATACAAACCAAACATGATTGACAAACTAATAAGAAACAAAAAAGAAGAAAAGAAATAACAGCTCAACAAATCAAGACCCAAAGAAGATCAAATTTATAAACGTACCATATAACACAAGCCTAAACAAAGCTATTCGAAAAACCTTTCAAAATACAAATTACAAACTAAGTTTCACCACACGCAACAACACATTCAACATTTTAGATAAAAAATCTCAAAAAGAACATAATAATGACAACATTTACAGCAAATCAGGTATTTTCAAAATTAATTGTACAGACTGTGATAAATTCTACATTGGACAAAATGGAAGACCATTCAAAACATGCTTTCAAGAACATATACAAGCTCTCAGAAGCTATAACACAACTACAATGAAATCCAGATTCGCAGAACACTTGCTCTCTACAGACCACACGTACACAAAAATGGAAGAAAACATGAAAATATTAAATTTTATGAAAAAGGGCAAGAAAATGAATGTAACAGAAGAATTACATATATATTTAGCACAACAAGAAAATCCAATGAACATGTTGAACACACACATCAATTATACAAACCCTATTTTTGATAAGATTCGAAACATTAAAAATTATAACTAAAAACATCACCAACTTATCCATATTCATCAATATTTACAAAAACCACATGTTTTACAATTTTATTTAAAGAATTATTATATACCTAATTTAATTACTTAATTTACACTTGAAAATGACCAAAAAGTTGAAACATGTTGTGTATTGAGTTTCAATAAAAAATATAAAAAGGGTACTCAGTTTTTTAATTTTATTACATCCTAAAATTATAGTAGGTTAATATGGAATCGTATTTTAAAACAACATCTCTGAACACAACTAAACATTGTGAGTGCGACAGGTTACTGGGAAGTCATTTACTCTAAGTACAAGTTGGTTTAAGGTCCTTTGTCTCCAGCAGATTTGCACGTGTTGAATAATGAAGTTTGTGTGAGAACGGCTTTGTTTTAGGTAGACGCTAGAACATTACATAATCGACTTAGTAAATGTATGCGCTTTGGGACTATAGACAAAAACATTTTACTTAGTTATTTTAACCGGTTATTAAAATAAAAATGAGCATGTAACTATGATTTTTATTTATTAAGTGTCTTTAAGAACACTTAATATTAAAAGATTGTGTATGGGAGGGTGGGAGGACCATAATCACTGTATATGTATAGATTGGATAGTTATAAACAGTGTATGTGTATGGTGGGTTGGAGGAACATAACCACTGTACGTGTATGGATTGGAGGTTTACAACCAGTGTATGTGTATAGGTGGGTGGGATGGTCCTAAACACTGTACGTGTATGGGTTGGGGTTCATAATCACCGAAACCATATGTTTGGGTCTATACCATTATTGTGTATGGGTGGGTGGACCATTTCAAAAAGGGCATTATTAATGTCCGTATGGCTAGAGTGACTAAGGGAACTACAACTTACCGTGGGATCTGAATCACGTAGTACTGGTCTAATTTTCACCTGTCTGACAAGCCTGGTTTACTGATTTCTCTTCTGTGGTCAACAGCTGAGCCACAACCACCCAAAATGGACACCTAGTAGTGTCCATGCTAATGGCTGCTGGTAATCATTGAGATGTCACCGTTTCGATATGAAGAGAACCGAGAACCATAACTATCGCTTGAAATCTGCATAACACTTTGTCCCAAGTAGCTGGATTACAACACTACATTACTAGTGCCAACAATTAATGACGAATAAACTAAGATAAAATCAACTTGTTTTAGTAGAATACTAATGTGTATAAATCATGCCCAAGATGAGGGGTTGGATAACGTGGGGGAATGTTGACGGGTCTTTGAGAAATGTTAGAGCTCTGACAACGTACCTGGAGTCAGGATCTGTCTGTGACCTTCAGTAACTATCCTCCCACACAATGTGCTTATGAATTAACTTTCCTACTCGGTATTTTGAAAGAATACTAAATTTTAATAGTTGACTACGTTTTTTTTTGTTTCAGGTTCTTTGTTGGAGATTGTTTAAATTAACAAAACTTAAAATATCTCAGTAATTCCTATAAAATATTTTTATTTCTGTGAGGCCTTTAACCTACAGTCTTGGCAGACATTAACAATAATTAAAATTTAAAATATCTGTTAATTAAATTTAACAATTAGTGATTTTAAAAGTTTTTTATTTTCATTTCGTTCTTGACAGAGTAATGTTTTTTCAATAAATTTCCTAACATTTTTAAAGAGGTTTATTTGATGTAAAACTAACATTTTATTTTGATCTGGTTTATTAGTACAATTTTGATATATTATTATTACAATAAAATTGTATAAATAATGATTTATTTTATTAATTTCTTATGAAAATAAAAACTAATTTATTGTGTTAGAAAAGGCGTGACACTAACCTTTTAGCGCCATTTGGTGACAAACTAAATTTTCCAACTGTTTTCTTCATTTTGACAATGAAGTTAAAATGAAATTGTTTAAGGTAGTTCCTGTTCATAAGAAAGGACGTTTTGATCTATAGATGCTAAATATTACAGACCAATCTCAATTATACCTATAATAATTAAAGTTTTTGAATGCTAGCTTCACAGACAAATTAATGCTTTTTATACCAAAATAATGTGTTTTTCAGATAGACAGTTTGGTTTTAGAAAAAATCTATGTACTATCGATGCTGTTCAAGATTTTAAAATAACTGCTTAGTTAACTTTGAAGCTAAAAATTGTGTTATTTTTAGATCTTTTGATCTGTCAAAAGCCTTTGAAACGGTAGACCACACCATTCTAGTTTCAAAGCTTAGTTATTATGGGTTTAATTCCATTTTAAATTTATTTAAATGTTGCGTTACTGACCGTCATCAGCGTGTATATTATAATGGTTGTTTTTCTGAAACTCTGCCTGTCTCACAGGGTGTACCTCAAGGCTCCATTTTGGGACCTACACTTTTCTTACTTTATGTGAATGATTTACCAGCGTACAATCACTATGATCATGGAATGTGTAGTAGCTTATATGTCTGCAACTCGTGTATCAGGTGTAACATACGAGCTATTTTGTAGGACTTACATACTGTCATGTTGATCGTGTGCTTAGATTTCATACTGACATGTGGCATTGTGAACTGGGTTCAATAGAACTCTGTAGTGTTCACAATGATCCATGTGACATATTGTAGTAGTCTTACTGTGAACTCATGTAGTAATTCACTACTGATCATTGACTGGTTAAGACTTCACTAAGTGATCATGTGGCAACTAGGTTAAGGCTTACATATGATCATGTGAACTGTAAAGCTGGACTTACATATGATCATGTAGCAACTCGTGTACTAAGGACTTACATACTGATCAGTAGATGGTGTGCTAAGTTCACATATGACATGTGCACTCGTGTAGCTAGGGCTTCACATACTGATCATGTAGCAACTCGTGTAGCTAAGGACTTAACATACTGATCATGTAGCAACTCGTGTAGCTATAGTCTTCACATACTGATCATGTGGCAACTCGTGTAACTAAGGGCTTCACATACTGATCATGTGGCAACTCGTGTAGCTAAGGGCTTCACATACTGATCATGTGGCAACTCGTGTAGCTATAGTCTTCACATACTGATCATGTGGCAACTCGTGTAGCTAAGGACTTCACATACTGATCATGTGGCAACTCGTGTACCTAAGAGCTTCACATACTGATCATGTGGCAGCTCGTTTAGCTAAGGACTTCACATACTGATCATATAGCAACTCGTGTACCTAAGGGCTTCACATACTGATCATGTGGCAACTCGTTTAGCTAAGGACTTCACATACTGATCATGTAGCATCTCGTGTAGCTATGGACTTCACATACTGATCATGTAGCAACTCGTGTAGCTAAGGACTTCACGTACTGATCATGTAGCAACTCATGTAGCTATGGACTTCAGATACTGATCATGTAGTATCTCGTGTAGCTATGGGCTTCACATACTGATCATGTGGCAACTCGTGTAGCTAAGAGCTTCACATACTGATCATGTGGTAACTCGTGTAGCTAAGGGCTTGTTTTTGTTGAGAGTTTAAAAAAATAACGCATCTGATGACGTTTTGTTGCGTGTTTATTATGATCACATTTTTAGCCACCTAAAATATGGCGTTTATGTGTGGGGAAACTATCCATCTACTAAAAGACTCTCTATTTTACAAAAAGAGGCCATAAGAATAATTTATAATATTTCTTCTCAAGAGCACTGTAAACCACATTTTATCAAACTTACATTGTGTTCCATGTATATTTCATATGTATTATTGTATGTAAAAAATAACTTAGATAAGTTTATTGATTTTACTGCTTTTCATAATCATGACTCGAGGACCAAAAGTCTAACTCAAAAAGGTTTTCAGTATCGAAGAATTAAATGTTACAATGTCCATTCTAACAATATTCAAGCTATTCCATTAAATTTATTCAAGAATACCATAAAAAATATCTTGATAAATTATTGTATTTACAATGTAAATTATTTCTTAGGCATAGATAAGTTTGTGTAATATGCAGCCTGATGGATCTGTTTGACCATTGTCATACATTATCATGTAATGTTTCTGACAAATATAGATTGTCTAGTTGTCATCACCAATTTTCAATATTCTAATTTATGAAAAAGTGATTCCTTAGAGATGCGGTTTGTGGCATTCAATTCAGTTTACTATAACCTTCAAAGTGATATATTCCAAGGTATAGGCTTCCATAAAGAATATTGACGATACAAAAAGTAAATTCCCAATCCCTAT
This sequence comes from Stictocephala bisonia, assembly GCA_035578905.1. Taxonomy (NCBI): domain Eukaryota; kingdom Metazoa; phylum Arthropoda; class Insecta; order Hemiptera; family Membracidae; genus Stictocephala; species Stictocephala bisonia. The sequence continues at coordinate 104,698 of JAQJVL010000499.1, read as the reverse complement.
TACGATTGTAGAAGTTTTGATTTTATATTTTGATGAATAAAGAATATATTTATGTGTATTGATATATTACCAATGTTAATTTTTCAATAAATAATATAAATAGAAGTACATATTCGGTGTTAGTTCAAAAACATTGCACTGGTATTGTTTCTACAGAACTTCCAAGACATCAGAACACAATGAAAATGCCCCATATATTACAACATTATTTATCATAATGGTCAGTTTTATTTATTTTAAAATGATAGCTATGTTACTTGAAATAATTTTTAATTAAATGCTGGAGAGGCTTAAATTAATGTGTGGTTTCAAACTAAGAAAAAGCCTTTTTATGTCTAACAGTAAAACTATTGATTATAAAATGTAAAGTAATGAAATATTAATAGAAGTTCTTAAAATTTAACGTTTTAAACTGTAAAAAACATGTCCGATGTAAAATGTACACGTAAAAAGTCAATATATTAGAAATATATAAAAAAATGTGAAAATTATTGTACTAAGTTCATTACATGTCCGAGTACAATAAGAATTTTATAAAGTTGTCCAATATTAAAAGTTTTATAGATTTGAACAAATAAATTAGAACTGATATTAAAACTTCCCTTTAACAACTAGTAGAGACCGTATTTCTTCAATAAGTTTTACGACCGTTCCAATAATCACATCTATTGAAAAGTAACCCAGATACTTTCCTCTCTGGATCTCTTTAGATCTCCCTGCAAGATGTTCTTTTGTTCGAAAAAGTCAACTAAATTGTTTAATATATTTTTAATTATTGTTCCTGTGTATGTTATATTGAGTAAAAGTCAATAAACTTATCTAAGTTGTTTTTTACATACAAATTTTGAACTCACTCATTACGAAATCTCCGGAACCACTGAACAGAGTTTAATTGAAATTGGAGGGGAAGTAAAATGTTGTATAGCAGGGACCCGCCAAGAAGAAATTTCTTGAAATTCCGTTAGTAAGAGCTTGAAATAGCCCCTCAACTTTTCCTTCTTCCATAACAGTAACATCGGCATTAATTATTTTTATTCTTTAAATTATTTTAAAAAATCTTATGCAAAACATATAAACAGACACAACAGAAAACTTTGACATGGTTTCATCCTCCTGAAGTACAAGTTTAGGAAGAACTTAGGTGAGCGTAGATAACCACTCCGAAGTGAAGCGCTATTAGCTGATTTGGTTTTCATTGTGTTTTTTAACAGACTATAACATTTTGTTGTATACAAGAGGGGCTGAGGTTTTATATTGATGATTTGGAGAGAACCTCGGGAAAGATAAGCAAGCGTAGAAAACCGATACACCTAAGTTCCACCGTGAAGCAAAGGCTATCGGATGGTTCTATTACAAAACATGGCCGATTCGCCATTTCATTTTCGTAAATTTGTTGTTCAAGATTGAAGAAGTTTCATACCCGTTGAATTGTTGTCGGTTTAAAAATCACTTGAAGTGTTGGAAATCTCCGACAAATTTACCAATATTTTAAAATGTTCAGGATGCGAAAGGTCGGCAAATGCATTTTAAATTTGTGATGTAGTTGTTCTAATTTTTTGCTGCTTTACTAACCTGTAAATTGGTAGTCCAAATGTCAAATGTTCAAGCATATCCAGATACACAATAACAAATCAAGCGAACCATTAGTTTATCTAAATACTGTAATTATTAGTCATTTGAATCCTAGAAAATAGGCAATAATTTGACTAATAAACTGAATATTGAGGATGAAAAATACATTTCAGCTCCAAAGAACTGTAAATAATAGTTACACTTCTCGTTCATGGTGTAACGTATCGTTGAGGAAATCAGTTTTTATTTAATTATTTTGATAATTACATTAAGTAGCTTTTTACATTCAGCAATTTTGATGCAATAAGGAGTAATGATTTATTACATTCATTATAACATTCATCAAAACAATCAGACTACCATTGGCACCAGAATTTTCTTCGTTTGCATGAAAAATCTAAACGGAATAAAGAGATTGTTCTTTATGGATATTATGTTTATAGTTCTGGAATGAAATGAATGGAACAATAACAATTGCAATAATCCCTTTATTATCAGTTTTATCAAATTGAAAATCAAAGAATATGAAAATACGGTCTTTTTCATATTCTGATATAAAAGGATATCGGCGACATTTACTTAAAATTCAGATTGGTTGGCTAATGAATACATAGTTAACATATAGTTCCATAAACATGTATGATATGTAATTGTGTAAACATCGCCTATGGCATGTTACCTTCATCTAAACTGTCTGCATTGTTGTTAAGTTGGCTTAAAGCGCTAAACAACACAGACTGTAACTGTTTGTAGCTAAACTGTGCCGTGAAAAAAAAAACGGATGATAGTATGTTTCTAACAAAAGTACTGAATAAACAATTTTTCCCAAAAAATATTACTTTACCATAACTCGTTATCACTGGAAAACTATTAAATCACATTTGAGTGTCTATTTTCATTTTATGAAAAAATCTTCACAAATTATTATGTTTTCCATGATTTATATAGGTTTATTTATAAACTTAAAATGATCTTCTAGGCTGGCCATACCGTTTCTTTTCTAAAATGATTGTTGAATATTACTTTATCCTTGGTATAGATTTATTTTGTGGTTTCAATTGTTCCAAGTATTTAGTACACTGGTTTATAATCAAAGTTAAATTAAAAATACGGTGCATCAACGGTTTTAAAAAGTGTTTTTAAAGTTTTTTAAACTTTTTTACCCAGTTTTCAAACCAATTTTTCATTAGCTGCAAAATAACAAACTATTATTTTATTTATACTCACAATTCCAAACCTAATTACCTTCAATTATCATGTTAATTTTGAAACGTATATTTCATAATTTTACACACTTATAAAGGTTTTATAAACTACTAAATTTTAACAGACATTCAAACAATTACGTGCAAGCTCTTCTTAGAGCCTAATTATTTTGTTAAACACATTTTGGTATATATTATCAGATCTTTGATGATTGATTAATTAGGTACTTTAAAGTATTAAATTTAATATATATTTTTACTTAAATATTTAGAACATTTACTAATTTTACATATTACAGGAGTCTTTGAGGAACTCTCATGCAAACAAATATATATTCTATGCAAGATATATTAATTTGTATACTATGTAATGTTTCATATAATTGAGTTTGTATTTTAAATAGCTCAATAAGTAGGCCTACCATTAGTATAATCAACATACAGTAAAATGTATTCGTAACTATTTTTTTAATGTATGTTTTACTTTTCTTCTCTATTTTTTTCTAACAATATTTTTTGTGGCACAGTGTTGTAATCCAGCTACATGGAGACAAGGTGTTGTACATACTGCAGATGATATATTCTATGATCGGTCCTCTTATAACTGACACGTCCGCTCAATGGTTTCCATCGACGTGGACACTACTAGAGACGTCTGGATTGTCCATAATGTGTAGTAATCAATATCCGGATGTTTTGTAGGCAAGAGAACTGAGTCTCAAGCTTGTCAGTTAAATTAAAATCAAACCAATACTACGTGGTTCGGATTCCACATAAAGCTGTACGTCCCATAGTAGCCCTGTGGGTATTAATAAATGGTTCTTTAAAAGGAACAGTGCATCTTAGTTAGTAGCAAGAACTATATTCATTAATCTACACTCATTCGCCCCTCATTCACCCACATCTCTACGATTGACGTTGCAATAATGAATTATAGAACAAAACAATTAACCTAATTCAAAGCTAATAAATGATATTTTTATCGTAGTTTTAGAGTTTCAAAAAGTAAGTTTTACGTTATACTAGCCATTTTTCCACGTAAATATAAAATATAAAAACAATATATATTGAGCTCTACAGGAAAATCCAGTTTTCAGGCCAGTAACGGACCTGATATTATACAGTTGGTTGAGCACTGTAGTATCAGATATCTCAGGGCACGTTCGCGTAACATCAGTTCTTCTTACACAGAATACAATGACCTCTTCCAGGAACAGTTGTGAGCAGTGTCCGGGAATAAAGTTATTTATAACGTTCCAAACAATATGTATTTATGTATATTGTATAGTTATTGAATTAAAATAGAACCAGAGATTAACAGATTTGTATTTCCATCGTAAACAGTTCGTTAAAAGATTCATTGATGCGTATTTTACATTTAGTTTTTTAATTAGCATAATACGTGTTGGTATATATACAGTATAAGTAAACGTCACACAACACAAATTAATTACAATATAAGCACAAAATGCACAAATATATATTACAGTACAAGTACAAAATGCACAATATATCCCTTTTGTGAATCTCTCTGGTCTGAGGAAGGTGAGCGTGGTTCACCAAAATCGATCACCATAATATTTGTGCATTTTGTAATATATTTGTGCATTTTGTGCTTATATTGTAGTAAATTTGTGTTTTGTGACGTTTACTTGTACTGTACTGTATATTTTACATTTTATCACTTTAGTAATCGTATTACAGTGTTAAAAGTGTTTCAGACAATATTTCAGTACAAAGAGGTTGTGATGAAAATTAATAAAATATACAACAAATAATGTTAACATTATGTAAGACTTGAATGAAAATAAAACGTAAAAATCACTACTAACCTTTAATTAAAGATAATACATTGAAAGTAGTCGATTTTGTTTTTGGCGAGAAAGAAGGACTTAAGTAGAAGTGCACTAATATATTATTGAAGCTGTGTGCTTTAAAATCTGAAAATAGATTTTCACAATAGAGAAGAAGATATTATATTTTTTTTAATCCCTCTCAAGCAAAAAAAACTTTCTTTTTGTACACGACCTGATAAAGTGACGCCCATGTTCTACTAAAATATTACGTTTCGTTCAGTTTAAATTTCAACTATTATTAAATAAAAAGACCATATTTACCAATATGACGAGCAGATAATTTAAAATTCTCAAATATAATACTTACATAATATATTTTATAACATTTTTTGCTTATTTAATTAGCTGTAGCATATTATTAAGGTAGTAATCATAAAATTAATTTTTTTTTTTTTTTGTAACCGAGCCTTATTTTATTTATAATATTCAAAATAAGAAACTTAAAAGGAATGCATATTAGATGAGCGAATAACAGCTTATTATTCTGATAATTTTGCGCATTTTGTAATTATATTTATATGACTGTTATGAAAATAACAATTAAGTAAGGTGATTATATTATTATAACTTAATATATATTCAATCGTAATTAAAAAAAGAATGTAGGCTAGTAGATGTTTTACAATTATTGAATGCCAAAAATGAGAGTCATAAAATAATCGTTAAAGGTTGAGTAAAACCCTGATATAACGTTAGGAATCAAAACCAAACCAATACTAAGGATTATTTTGAATTTCTGACATCCTGTTTAGTTGTTTAATGATCTAAAATTATAATTATTATAAATAATAAATAAGAACAACAGAATCAGGCCTGTCAGTTCAAATGTAATTTAAAATAATAGTTTACAAAAAAAATTGTAAAAGGGTCATTAACTGTTGTTTCTATCCCTGTATAAATTTGAAAATCCTCAATACTCAAACCCCCCTTTCACCTTCTTTAACCAATACAAATATTAATTTAGCTAAACAAAAAATTCCGAATACTTTTTTTAATAGAATTTTTCCTGTTTTTCAAACAGGAAATAACTTTTACCACTCAACTTTGTTAATCTTTGCGATAACTTCAATAGCAATTTGATAGCAGCTAAAACCTCGCCGAACTTACTTATTAATTTGTAGAATAGTAATTTAGTACTAGATCACAAGAAACAGGAATAATGTATAGCATTTACAATACTAAGTTACCCATAGTATAAGTATCATATATTCCATTAAAAATGCATTTTTTAAATTCCTAAAAAATGTTAAAGAATCAAACAGTGTCATCTATCCCTGTTTGATAGATAAAAATATACCATATATTTTATCTATAAAAAAAACCATATATTTTATTTTGGATCTTGTCCATTAGCTTACTACCACTAATTTGGTTAGGTTATGTTATGCTAGGTTCCGTTTGGTTACGTTAGGTTAACCTAAGTTATGGTTATGGTAGTGAATTAACGGAAAAGATCCTTAATTTCAATTGCCTTCTCATTTTTACAAGAACTTACTGTCATCGAAATTAAAAAAAATCTTATAGTTTTCCATCCATTAATGTACATGTGGATGTAATAGATTGATATATTGTTCGTGAGTTTGTGGGCCTACCCTTCACTAAAAATCAAATGTACACCATGTAGACAGTCTAGCGAGCCATCCCTCTACTAAGTAACATATGATTCAATAGGCCATACTTCTAACCAAAGTACACAAACCTATTCTTGGACGGACAGAAAGTGACCTCCGTATTATATATTTAGTGCATATAGGTTTTTCAGCAGCGGAGGCGGAAATCGCGGCCTTCCACTTTGAACGTTCAACTTCCAAATTAATCAAAAGTTTGTACAGTTTTAAAAAAATTTACTTATTCAAATTCAAATTCTTTATTGTTTAGCATGACAACGTTATAATTGTATTACACTCGTCATTAAATAAGTCTACCTTAAATTTAAAGATTGTACAAGAAACTTAATAAATGTACGGTAACAAAAAATATAAACTTCTCCCAGAGCTATGCAAAACAAAATCTGTGTACGTAAAAGACTATTTCACTTTTATGCTACGTATCCGATAAATACTCACCAACAGAGTAAAAAGCTTTCATTAAAAGGTGATTACGGAGTAATTTTTTTGAATCTGATTGGGTTATTTTCTAGATTAATGTTTTGTGGCAATTCGTTAAATTATTTTGTTAAATTATTTATCTCATATTGTTGTTTAGTTACAAAATCCGTGTGACTTTTTAATTTTATGCTGTTTTCAGCCTAGTATACCATTATATTTTTGTTTCATGTTTATTCCTGTTGAGTAATTTATATAGTCCGTTACAAGCAACCATATGGGGACCCTAGACTATTTCTCCATTCAGTGCATGGAGAAATAGTCACTTCAGTGGTGGAGGTGTCCCAATTCACTGAAGTGGCGGTGGATGTCTGCATAAGTTTACCACACTACAACCTTAGTTGCCAGTCAATTGTGCAACAATAATGGTTAAAATTCATTCAATATTGTATTTTTATTTAAACTTTATCTATAGTTTTATAAATGATAAATTACAACAAAAGTGCAATGTTTTTATCTTAGTTATTTTTAAAGTAGATAAGACGTCAGTTTCAATAGGCTCAGTTATGGGATACTTAAAAAAAAATTAAGTATTTAAAAAGTTAAATTTTATATATTTACAGCATTGTTTATTTATTTTCAATCGATGAAATTTATTTCCTATAAATATACGAGTTACATACATGATTTAAACAGTAAAAAAATCACTAGTCAGATTTTAAGTAGTATGAATCGCCATACTAATATTTTAGGCAATTTTAACAACAACAAAAAATGATTTTACCTTGAAACTAAAGTTCAGACACAAATAAAAGAAAATCTTATATTTTACTACTGAGAATTAACAATTGAAACAACCAAAACAAAAACCTAACGTAAATGATTAAAACAAACACCTTAAACAACTCATAAGGAAAGGATATGAGAGCAATAATACTTAGAGCGGATAACATTTTTCGGTAATTTTACAGAACAGAGACTTTTTTACGTTCTTTTAAGTTGGGTTAGGTTATATTAGATTTGGATAGGTTATGTTAGGTTAAAGTAAGTTTTAAACCCAAACCTAACAGGACGTAACAAGGTCTCTGTTCTGTAAAATTACCGAAAAATGTTATCCGCTCTAAGTATTATTGCTCTCATATCCTTTCCTTGTGAGTTGTTTAAAGTGTTTGTTTAAATCATTTACATTAGGTTTTTTTGTTTTGTTTTTGTTGTTTCAGTTGTTAATTCTCAGTAGAATCTAACTCGGAGATCTATATTCATCACATTGATTCGTCCCTCATATTCGCGCATATCTCTACGATCGGCGTCTTAATAAGGAATAGTAATAATATGCTTGAATACTTTTTGTTACGCTATTTCACATTCAAATCTCGGTGTTTTGTGCATTGCTTATGCAAGCGAGGTCAAAAAAATGCGAGGGTGGACCGATGCTTCTAGGCGACTCAACCTGACTGAATATGATTTCATAACCAGTGTTAATCCAAAATACACAAAATTATAAAAAAGTGTTGATGTTACAACATCATCAGGGTGTTTCTTTTAAAACGCAACCCTATTTACATGTACAGAAAATGAAGATTTAAGATGGTTACCAGTTCATAGGTTGGTAGCCCTGGTTTTTCTTCTTCTTTGGCTATCAGCTGATTACATTGTGGCATTTTTGTTCACTTTATTTAGGTTTCGTGCAATGTCATTGAGTTGAGGTCAGAAACGTGGTTTTGAGTAAACTTTGAAAAAGGTGTCCAGAAATTTACAAGAGGGATGAACAATGCTGGTTTATTTGAACAAAAATCCTAAACAAAAATGTAATTAAAATCTTGTAAATAATAGCAATAAGTGTTAGTAATAATAAAATGTGTTATGGATGTGTGTTTTGATTATCATTTGTATTTCAAATCATGGTTTGCGTTTTAAAAGAAACACCTTGTACTAAGCGTGTTTTATTGTAATTGATATACAGTAAATTAATGAGTAAGTCTAAATATAGAAGGTCGTTTGTAAAGTCCCGTTGCCGTACAATCACGGCCTCCTTGATAGCTAATTGGGGACGTAGGCTGAGTTCTAAGGTCTAAGGAACTAAAGTGTGACACATCAATAAAGACTAATTAATTGGAAGGGGTGTTGACAGGCGAGCAATTCAGTTTGGAAACTTGGTCTTTGAAGTGTTGTGTTGGTGTTATTCTTTATCACTTTTTATGGAGGTGCGTTTTATCAAAATCAAATTTCTTTATATACATTACAATTTTTTAAAGTTGTTTTTTATACATAGCTAATCAAAAACTGTATTATCCTTTATAGTATGTTAATTTCACGTGAACAATCTTTTTTTTTTTTTTTTTTTTTTTTTTTTTTTTTTTTTTTTGAGGATTACTCTTTTTGGGGGAAAATGACTCCTTGAGTTGGCCGATTTATACCCATAAACACGTTTTAATAATCATAGACAATAATGCTTATTGCATAAATAATCTGTGCAAATAATTGCACTGCATACGTTATTTTTTCATTTATTGAACATCTAAAATTTACTTCAGAGTGCTCTTAAAGCAAATGCTGGAACTACGAGAAGTTTGGGAATGCCACAACCTAAGGCGTGATGATGTAAGCTAGTCGCAACCATAGTCTCGCATTGTTACCACGATTCAGTTCATTTAATAAGAACTGTTCTATAATCTACTTGTATGATATTGTCAATTTGAGAGTGAGTAATGTATAATATATTATGATCGTGAAATGTATTATAGTTTATACTGTATTTTACATATTGTCCCTATTTATTTTATGTATTGTTCTTCTTGTGTTATTGTTTTAACCAATTTAAAATGCCTTTTCAAGCGGGTTTCTGCCTCAGTAAGTAATTGCTTTCTGTCGTATGTCAAACGCTGTACTATTGGCAACACCGCGCGTCAGAGCTACACTCAAATTACACAACGCTTGGTGATGTCAAGTTGGGAAATTCGTTAAATATAGCGTAGTCAATTTTTTTAAGAATTTAAAAATTAATAGTATATGTATAAATAAATAATTATTATAATAACTTATAACACTTGTTACATTAGAGTTGTTGACATCAAAACTGTTTTCTCCAATTAATATCAATTTTTATATTCCAGCCACCCATCATGATGTCACGACATTGCTGTAATACTTTATAGTAAAGATTTAAATTTTAAGGAATCATTAAATATTTTTACTTTCTCAGGGAACGTATTAATTATCCTGACACCAAATTGAGAAGGCAAGGTTACAACGCTGTCGTTCTGTGTTGTAAATTGGGGCACACTCCCCCTCAACGTTCGTGTTACAGCATGTCCCTTCCTCGTATCTCTTTTTGGTGGTCTCGTCTACCTTGAACCAACTCGTATGCACATGATTACGTTTATCCCTTGTACATAACTATCTGTAGATGTACTTTTATGCTCTGTATCTAAAAGGGTTATAAAATAAGATTGCCATATTACATAATGGCAAACGTGGTTCCACGGCTATAGCCTTCTCCAATTCGTTAGATAATGATTCACTTACGATATGGATAAGGTTAGATTTAAGCTCCTATTTCTAATTCTTTCCAAGTTAATTGTTCAAGATAATAATGGTAAATTTAGTTTTATGTGATTGCTCAGAATGTAACCTTTCATTTATTGAGTGACTCTGATTACATCAGTACGTTGCATCTTGTAGGAGTACTTGGGTCCACAGGTGTGAGTTTAGAACGGTCTTTCCTCGCATTCTTCCTATTTTTATGTCTTTCTTCGCAATTTTACAATAGTTTTGTTTAGTTGCTAGATTATCGTTTCCTATTATTATTATTATTACAGTATTACTTTGACGTTTCATTTAGTTTAACTTGTTTTTTATATATAACATTTTTAAATAATTATATTTAGTGTTAGAGTAAATGCAACTATAAGAGATAATTTCTCTCAAACAGTAATGAGCCCATGTGAGGATATTTTTTTATATGTACAATGATTATGGTTTTTTTTTAGAAAAAATAAATAATTTATTGGATTTCTAATATTTCACATTCCATCCAACACTGATGGGAGTTAAAGCTATTTATTGCCAACAATGAACACAGCGCATTACCGAGTCATAAAGGTACGAGCTACGGTCTGATTGCTAGTCATTACTGTTTCCCTTTCATCTCATATTCCACACACTCAGAATATTGGCGGCCGAGTTTGTGTAGAATCATACTGGGTTACAACTAATCAACTTATAAATATACAGGGTGTTTCAGAGCACCTGGCCGCAATCTCCTGTGGTTGAACCGTTGGACATAGAGCGACCCAATAAACTGTAACCCCAATAAATCGTATATGGCGAACATTGTAAAATTGTTTTTTTACGCATTTAAAATTCAGTGTGTGTTCAAAACTGAGGGTCACAGGTTTGAATCACGAAAATTTCAAATAGCAACATAGGTCATGTGGCATATAATTTTAAAGGCCTTTCAATTCTAAACAATTTGGTCAAATAAAATTGAAAATATCTGAAATCCTGTCCAAAAGGCATGGGTTTTTTTTATTTTTTGAGTATTTTGTTTTTTACTATGGTACTTTTGTATTTAAACTTGGAAGTGTTATTTTTTTTATTAAATATCGCACAAGATACTCTTTTAAACAATATGTCGTATGACCATTTTTTAACGTTTTTCATTTTTCCGCAACATTTCCAAATTCGAACAATTTTGGAGCCCTTTATTCAAAGATTTTTAAATGGGAACATAGGTCGTGTGGCATATCACTTTAAAGGTTATTAAAAAAGAAACATTTATCACATTTAAACTTTATTTCTATCTCTCCTAGTTTAAAAGTTATTTGAAAAAAATACTTTTTTTAATTACATGCAAGGCGTCTCCTTAGTAATCAATGAAAATAAAACTATTTTTTTTTGGGACAAAATTAATCATCTTACAGTTTAATAAATAATAAAAAAAATGTCATAACTGTCACAACTTACATTCATACTAGGTTTCATAATTAATTAGGTTATAGGGTGTGTTCATTTATAGATGTTCAAAAATTCTTCCCTCATTTTCAATGCACATCTCAATACGATTTTCAAAGCTGACAACGGCACGCAAGATTTCATCACCACTAATTATTTGTACTGCATTTCTAATTCTGTCCATCATGTTATGTCGAGTCGTGGGCTTATCAGTATACACCATGTTTTTGATTCTTCCCCACAGATAGTAGTCCATGCAGGTTAGGTCTGGAGATCTAGGTGGATATGGCACATTTGCTCCTCTGCCAATCCATCTTTCAGGGAATTGCCGATTAAGTAATTCTGTCCATCATGTTATGTCGAGTCGTGGGCTTATCAGTATACACCATGTTTTTGATTCTTCCCCACAGATAGTAGTCCATGCAGGTTAGGTCTGGAGATCTAGGTGGATATGGCACATTTGCTCCTCTACCAATCCATCTTTCAGGGAATTGCCGATTAAGTGTAGCACGCACATTAAGGGCAAAATGGGGTGGTGCACCATCTTGAAGCAACAACATGTTTTGCCTAATTTGTATGGGTAATTCCATAAGCAGTGCTGGAAGTGTATTTATTAAGAAATCATTGTACACTGCTCCAGTTAATGTACCATCAAAGAAATGAGGGCCAACAATCACATTTCCGATTATACCACACCAAGTGTTCAAGGTCCAGTACCGTTGATTGTCAACCTCACGCATCCAGTGTGAATTTTCATATGCCCAATAACGCATATTGTGGCGATTTACTTCACCATTGCTCCGGAACGTGGCCTCATCACACCATAACACATTTCTGAAGAAAAGAGGATTTTCAACAAGCATGTTCCTTGCCCATAGACAAAAGTTCAACTGGCACAGGTAATCGTCCTCAAAGAGTTCCTGATGCAGGGACATCCTAAAAGAGTGCATTTTATGATATTTTAATATTCTGCAGATGGATGCTGGACTTATACTAGAGTCAGAAGAAATTCGGCGGATTGAGCCATGAGGAGTTTGTAAAACAGCTGCTATAATCTCGGGACCCTTCTCACCCGTAACTGGTCTTATAATTTCTTTTGATTTATTGTGGTGGGACTGCACTTGGCCATTTTCTCGTACCCGAGCTGCTAGACTTTGGAATGTTTTCTGTGTGGGATGTTCACGCTCTGGATAGCGCTCAGCGTACAAGTGAGCTGCACCTGTAAAGTTCTGAAAACATTCTCCTAGAACCATAAGCATATCAAAACCTTCGGAATTCGTAAAATTAATTTCCAAACTATCACAAATGGTTAATGGTACAACATTAAAAAATTAAAACATAACTCATAATTTCGTAAGAAATTTACAACTTAGTTAAACAAATAAGTGACGATTGTCAAAAGATAATAGTAATAAACAGTGAATAAAAGAAAATAATATTGATGTTTCGACGCACAACGAAGGAACAGTACAACAGGCAATGGCTTAATGAAATGATTGCTTACATTAAACACAAAAAAATATGTTATCGTCATCAGTATCATTGTTGATCAGCTGTTTTGAGGTTTGTACAAAGACATTTAAAAATGTTTTAATGAATCTTGTATGAATAACAGCCTCTCTATTTGGATTATGGGACTTTTGACCTTGCCTTAGTGTAGTGATGTTTAATCAAATACATTTTTACAGCGTATGCCAAGAGTATTACACATAATATTTATAAATTTGATAAATTATTGTTATAAAGTTAATTAATTACTAAGGAGACGCCTTGCATGTAATTAAAAAAAATTTTTTTTCAAATAACTTTTAAACCAGAAGAGATAGAAATAAAGTTTAAATGTGAAAAATGTTTCTTTTTTAACAACCTTTAAAATGATATGCCACACGACCTATGTTCCCATTTAAAAATTTTTTAACAAAGGGCTCCAAAATTGTTCGAATTTGAAAATGTTGCGGAAAAATGAAAAACGTTAAAAAATGGTCATACGACATATTGTTTAAAAGAGTATCTTGTGCGATATTTAATAAAAAAAATAACACTTCCAGGTTTAAATACAAAAGTACCATAGTAAAAAACAAAATACTCAAAAAATTAAAAAAAAACCATGCCATTTGGACAGGATTTCAGATATTTTCAGTTTTATTTGACCAAATTGTTTAGAATTGAAAGGCCTTTAAAATTATATGCCACATGACCTATGTTGCTATTTGCAATTTTTGAGATTCGAACCTGTGACCTTCAATTTCGGACACACCCTGAATTTTAAATGCGTAAAAAAGGATTTTACGATGTTCGCCATATACAATTTATTTGGGTTACAATTTATTGGGTCGCTCTATGTCCAACGGTTCAACCACAGGAGATTGCGGCCGAGTGCTCTGAAACACCCTGTATTTATACTTTATGGACCCTTAGTGGTGTGTTTACTAAAAGTTCTATTCTGTGTCTAAGACGGTAAGTTTATCAGCTTAATAAGGCGATGTATAAAATAAAATATATTTAATTCACTTTATTTTTTTAAGTTATGATATTGTATACTAGTAATGCGATGGGATGATTTATGATGATGTGTTAGAGGACATTTTTTCGATTAAATTGTTTATAGATCAAGGAAGTTAGTTACTTTACATTGATAAGAAACAAAACACATATAAAAATACCTTATCACAACACTACATATTATCAAAAAATCTGTGTTATAATTGAGTTAAATTATTCAATAAACTCCGTGAAGACTTCAAAGAAGAACCAATTATAAAAATTTTGTAAATTAATTACAAAATAAATGATTACAAAACTGAAGATATTTTAAAAGACAATCAATCATTAAAGGATAAATTCATCAAATTTGACATACTTCAAAATTCTATATGTTGTATCGTAAAGATATTCGTATTTATGCATACATTTTATTTAACTATTATTACATAGTATTATGTTTTTTTTTTTTTTTTTTTTGTTTTGTGGTAGCTGCCTTAGCTGGGAGATCACAAAATCATGCCAATTCAGCTACCAGATTTGTTGCTCGTTTAGAACTACCCAGGGTGTACGTACAACTTTAAAGAATTGCTGTGGACGCGAACAACATCACATCCCAGCTCGTTTCCGAACTGGTGTTTGCAGATGCAATTACTGGAAGTATAAATGGGGATTGACAGTAGATCAGTCAGGTGATTACGGGGAGTCTATACAAACAATGGATCACATAGTTACAGAGTGCCCCCTGCGCTCTTTTACGGAGGGATTGGTCAGCATACACAGAATGAGTGAGGCAGGTGTTAGATGGCTCGATGGATTGGACTTAGCTTTGTGACAGGCGACTACTTTACATTTTATAATCAATGAATAAAAATCATGACTTTTGGATATTTATCCAAATATACATCGCAGCTTTATAATTTATAAATGGTAGCTGACAACAGACCATACGATATATATCTTTCTTTTTCTTTTTTTTTTTTTTTTTTTTTTTTTTTTGTTATGGATAAAAAACATATATATACTTTTTTTAATTTATTTTTTTATCTTATGCAGTTATAAACATTTATAAGACCAATAAATTTTTAAGATTATGATTTTTTTCTGATTTTGTGTGCAAGCGCATGGAAACCACTTTCATGATCTTTGAGAAGGAGTTATGAGAATAAATAAGTTAAACATCAATATTGTTTGAATGCTGTTATAAAATTACCTATACTTTGTCCATCCAGCTTTCACAAGATGTAATTTTCAATGTATGATTCTAAATAATACATGTATCTAATCCATCTCTACGTAGATAAATATAATTAGGTTGATTTTGGAAGATACTTGGATACTTAACCAAAGTATTTATATGAATTAACGAACGTACGGGCACTATGATGGTCGTAGGAACGAAGCTATGTTCTAATACACAAAAATCATCAATGTTCTTTTCAGAATCTGTTGTAGTTTTAAACACTTTAAAATGAACAAAATGTATTTGATATGTGTGACACCAGGTAGAGGAAGTCATACACGTGACTTCAAAATTTCACAAAATTATATTTACTTACTCTCCAAGCTTCAATATATTACGATAATCGAAAGAAAGTAACCGTCTGTGTCAATGAATTAAAGAATAAAGCGAATAAATAAAAAACAGCTTGGTGGAGTATATTTGGAAGAGCCTAAAATGCTAGAATAAAATATTATTTAAAGAGGTGAGTGATGGTAAAAACCATCATAAAACATGATTTATGACGATAACTTTCTGTATTTTTTTTAACTTTAAAATATAAAGTGAAGGCCAACTACACTAAAGCTGGTATATATTATCTATTTTAAGTTTCAATTAAGATTTTAACAAGCAGCCATAATCTAATTTTCTTACGAAAATTCAAGAACATTGAAACCAAGTTATAAGTTTTGTACAAAAGTTAGCCATCACAGGATTTCCCCCTCCGGAGGCTTTAAGGCAAACTTGCTGAAATTATCCTTATTAGTGTTAAAACAACCTTCCGTTAAGGATAAATTCACTTTTTAGGTTCAACGAAGTGGTAATGTCACAATATTCTAGTAGTCGGTACAATATATGTACGAGAATGCGTTTAAAATATTTATATTTGTTATTATTTGATTTAAGAATGCAAGTATTCAGAAGAAATCATGTTGTGATTACAAATATGTTTTTATTTTTGAAAATATCGCAATAACTAATTGTTATTGGACATATACTTGTATAACACATACAGTGAGTGGCGCTGTATTCCAACTATCCATATGTAGTGCAATGGGGTTAGACAACATTTTGAAGAAAAATAACTTTTTTATATATTTGATTGGATTAAAGTTCTGTTATTACTAAATACGCTTCTAATTTATTTAAAAATACAAAATATCTTACTTAAATAATACAAAAAAATATCAACGATTTAGTAGTTAAAGAAAACAAGACAATATTAGCACATGAGTTTTTGGATTATATTAATTTATTTTAAGTGATATTTTAATTTTTTATTTTAAGGAGAGGCCGATCTTCTTCTTAACCTTACTCTACTCATTCCCCATAGACTATTGATCTGTGCGAGGAACTTATTCAGACAGAGTAAGGGGGCGAAACAGTAAAGTACATGGTCAATATTACTATTGATTTTATAAACAAATAGATTTCTCATCCAATGTTAAATTTTGAGTCTCAAAATATCAGCTGTGTTTGTGATCCATTGTGGAGCGCTAGTGTAGTCCCATGTAAATGTAATGCAGTTTAAACCAGCTGTGGTTGCGGGCCACACAAACTAAAAAATTACTACCACAAATATACCTATTAGATGGTTTATCTGTTGTAGGTTTATACAATACTACTGATAAATCATCCGGTCTAGGCCGGATTCGAACCAGCGCTATATCTAACCCAAGCTGGTTAGTGTCTACTAGTAAGTCCTGACGCCTTAGACCACTCGGCTACCGGCCCACCCTTTAAAAAAAAGTGTCTGCCAATTTTAAAAAGCACACATAAATTGATAATTTTTCATAAATTGTCCATGTCGTATCGTCATCTGAAATCTGAGAAAATCTTTAACTCAAATAGGGGCACCCCTAAACCCAGTGACCTACAATTTTCTGTAAGATTTGAAGCATTTTATATATTATTGAAAGTTTTTTGCTGCTGTAAACTTGAACCTCAGTTGGTAATTAGTACCCCAGCTCACCGAACTTATCTAGTGGCTCTTACTAAAAGGATTCTCATGATTAAACGAAAAAATACTAAACACAACCCATCACCTACTACACGCTTTCTTCAGCTGGCTGGATTACAGAACTATAGTTATTACTAAAGTATACTTCTTAGAATCCTATTGATTATAAAATATTGAAAAATAATATTATTAACAAATGGAAACACTGAGAACGTCAAATTTAAATACGAAGGGTAAATCCAGGATTACATCTCAATTATGGTGAATCCAGGATTACCATGTATTCTGTATTAATTACATGGTGATATGTTGATTTTATATAACAGAGCTTTACCAAATTTAACTATGCTCTGTTTATTTTTTTATTTTTTAGTCAAATTATATTTGAATAACATAACTAATAGCATTTGTTTAGTTTTAATAGTTTTATATGGAAAATATGTTTATTCTTCAGAAACGTTTATCAATAAAAAGTTTCAAAATACGAAGAAAAATGGATGTGACAAAAATGTGTCAACATGTGACATGGTATGTTCTATAACATCAACGCGGATGTGATAGAAATGTTCTCCAAGCTTTTATTTTGGATATTGAAAATTTTATGTACATTTTCTCCATATAAAATTCGTATTAAATTGTGCCTTCAAAGCGATAGTTTTATGCCGATCTATGCTGTTGAATAAATATAAAGTTATTATATACAAACCTGAAAATAATTTTTTTAATATTACCTCACAGTAGGCTTCAGTATACATTATATTACCTACAGTAGGCTTCAGTATACATTATATTACCTCACAGTAGGCTTCAGTATACATTATATTACCTCACAGTAGGCTTCAGTATACATTATATTACCTACAGTAGGCTTCAGTATACATTATATTACCTACAGTAGGCTTCAGTATACATTATATTACCTACAGTAGGCTTCAGTATACATTATATTACCTCACAGTAGGCTTCAGTATACATTATATTACCTACAGTAGGCTTCAGTATACATTATATTACCTACAGTAGGCTTCAGTATACATTATATTACCTCACAGTAGGCTTCAGTATACATTATATTACCTACAGTAGGCTTCAGTATACATTATATTACCTCACAGTAGGCTTCAGTATACATTATATTACCTACAGTAGGCTTCAGTATACATTATATTACCTCACAGTAGGCTTCAATATACATTATATTACCTACAGTAGGCTTCAGTATACATTATATTACCTCACAGTAGGCTTCAGTATACATTATATTACCTCACAGTAGGCTTCAGTATACATTATATTACCTCACAGTAGGTTTCAGTATACATTATATTACCTCACAGTAGGCTTCAGTATACATTATATTACCTCACAGTAGGCTTCAGTATACATTATATTACCTACAGTAGGCTTCAGTATACATTATATTACCTCACAGTAGGCTTCAGTATACATTATATTACCTCACAGTAGGCTTCAGTATACATTATATTACCTCACAGTAGGCTTCAGTATACATTATATTACCTCACAGTAGGCTTCAGTATACATTATATTACCTCACAGTAGGCTTCAGTATACATTATATTACCTCACAGTAGGCTTCAGTATACATTATATTACCTACAGTAGGCTTCAGTATACATTATATTACCTCACAGTAGGCTTCAGTATACATTATATTACCTCACAGTAGGCTTCAGTATACATTATATTACCTCACAGTAGGCTTCAGTATACATTATATTACCTCACAGTAGGCTTCAGTATACATTATATTACCTCTCAGTAGCCTTCAGTATACATTATATTACCTCACAGTAGGCTTCAGTATACATTATATTACCTACAGTAGGCTTCAGTATACATTATATTACCTCACAGTAGGCTTCAGTATACATTATATTACCTCACAGTAGGCTTCAGTATACATTATATTACCTACAGTAGGCTTCAGTATACATTATATTACCTCACAGTAGGCTTCAGTATACATTATATTACCTCACAGTAGGCTTCAGTATACATTATATTACCTCACAGTAGGTTTCAGTATACATTATATTCTTACTTTAAAATGATCATACAAACTAATTTATGAATTTGCATTAATTGAATATAAATAAAACTACTATTTAAATTCAGAGTTCTAGAATAATTGTTTTTATAGAAATGCGTGCTCAAAGCATACCTAGTATGCATGTTTAGTCACCTACTCATCCCTCCACTCCCACCGAGCCTCCCAACAGCAGTTGTGAGGACCTAAATTATAACACTTGATAAATTGGGCTGAAAGCGTGTGAGTTCAGTCACTTAGTGAAAATTAGGGGTTGTATACTATTTTCAGCAACCTACAATAATGGATATAAAAGAATCTAGGTTATGAAGCCTGTTGGCTTATTATTAAAATGAATTTAATATAGCTTTAACATGGCGAGAGAAGCTAATGAAGACACATTCACTTTCGACTACCTAGATGAACCCATTTTCGTGTTGTAGGTTCATTGTACTACTGACTTAAGAGTCTGCAGAGGCTGTCGGCCATTTTAGTTTTAATTCAATGAGAATTTGCGAATCATATGTTTACGTTATTTATTGTCCAAAAATTGTGTATGAGGTGTCATTTTAAACGATATCGTATTCCGCATTGGGCTTGCTTTTGATATTTTGAATACATACGCCTAGTTTTTAAAAATATGTGAAAATAAACATTTCTAACTAACATTTCTAACTTTTATTTTTAATAAAAGTAATTAGGCATTCACAAAGCAATCCCAACGTGCAATTTCATTCTTGATCAAATGCAGTATAAAAATAATCCGTATAAAAATAACTGTTTGATTGGGTTATCGTATTTCGGGTTTGAAAATAATATTGTGCTTATGGGATTAAAACCAACATGGCCGACAGCTTCCGACAGCCTCTGCAGACTCTTAACGTGACTTCGGAACTACGTAATGGGATAGGGGTGAAAAACTTCAGGGTCACACCTGAGATCGAGAGATCGACAGATCATTACCGCTGTATGTGTATGGGCGGGAGGCTGGGTTACTATACTATATAATGCTGGGTTACCCATACATTACTACTGTACGTGTATGGGTGGGCGGGTGGGTCATTACCACTGTATGTGTATGGGTGGGTGGATGGGTCATTACCACTGTACATGTATGGGCCGGCGGGTGGGTCATTACCACTGTACATGTATGTGTGGGCGGGTGGGTCAATACCACAGTAAAGCTCTCTGCCTTCTGCTGTCATCTAATTACATTTGGGATTTTCTTCCGACTCATAGTGGGCCGTCCCCCTACGAAGGTCGCTAAAACTAACCTAACCCACTGTAAGTCTAGTGGTGGGTGGGTGGTACAGTAACATTGTAAGTGTAGGGAAGGTGGGTGTAATCAGTGTAGGGAGTCGGATCACTAAATACATGGTATATAGCTTTTTATGTCCAGCAGCAATGTGCAATTTAATGGCAAACCACCCCTTTAGCCTTTAGCTACAGCAGATAAAATTGTCCGGTGTTTGCAATTATAGAAACTTAATCACCAGCTCACATACTAAGTATGGGAAGACACGTAGATCTCTTGTGCGAAAAATATTTAGATCTCCACCCAACCAGCGTGGTCATGAAAAACGCATGAATTTAAATAAATTTCAGTGTAAATACGACAATCGCTTTAAATTGTATATACAAGTTTAAGGTTGTTAGTTTAACGTTTTTGTTGATTTAATGTCGTTAATTTTTAAATAATAAATCCTTTAAATAATCATAATTTTACAATAAAACCACTAAAAGTGCCCATATACAATCTACTTGTTTGGGAACTCTATAAATTTCCTTTTTCAGTGATCGATTTCAACTCAACATTTAAGCAAAGTACCTCGCAGAGTGCTTTGGATAATAAATAATTGCATATGAGCAAATCCTTAATCGCACAAAGTGCCCACAATCCATTCAATTCTCCGGTAAAGCCACAAAGCACTCCGTCCCTTTTATGTTAACCGTGACAAGACTGCCAGAGTTGCTAGGGTGGGGGGAGGGTTCCAAAATCCATCGTAATATCTCGATCACAATGTATGACGGCAAAAACGTTACGAGTTTCCTTTATAAATATAAATCCACCTCTTTTTGAAGTTTAACTTACAATTAATTATACGAAATCCATTTTCAGGTCGTATTATCCCTTTAAGGATCTGCAGAGGATTGCTTTTTATATTTTGAATACATAAAAACACCAAACGAAATATATTTTTAAATGTTTTCTTTAAAACTAATTAGGAATTTGCAAAGCATTTCCAACGCGCCGCTTCATCTTTGATGAAATGCAATTTGTTTGGAAAAATCTGTTTAAAAATAACTGTTTAATTTGGATACGCGTGATCGTATGTCCTGTTCGAAAATTAAATTGTTCTTATGGGACTAAAACCAACATGGCCAACAGCCTCTGTAGTCTCTTAATTTTCGTCCCTCTCTTGTTTAACTCAACATCTTGTGGTTTTTCTTTTTTTTTTCATTTTCTTTCCAGTCAAACCAACAGTTTTATCCTATATGTTTTTTTTTAACTTAACCTTAAAACAGAAAACCCCTATTAATATCTTAAACTTTCGTTTTTTTTAATCTCCATAATCCATCTTGAAGGGTTTCTCCCGAATATTCAACACTATTTTTTGTTTCAAGTGTTTTAATAATATTTAACATCGTCGAATAGTTCATTATACAGAGTTTATTCTTTCAAACCATATTGGACAACAGGCTATATCATAAAGAATTCCTCAGTGTTATTCTGATCCTACTTCATACACTTTTTCTCGTCTGGAAACTTTATTGTTCATACTAGTTTATTGATCTGATTCAACATCACTGAACATGTATGGGTGAATGGATCAACACCACAAAACATGCCCACTAAAACCATCTGTATACAACTAACCCTTTTACAATGATCGAATGTTGTATTTAATTTCCTTAAAATTTAAGTTAAATGTTTCAGGTAATTTGGTTTTTGTTTTACCTATGACAAAAAAATTTCTTCTCCTAAAGAAGATCTTGTTATTACGGCATCTGGCTACTGTTCAATGCTTTTGGATAATTGTATATTATGACTACTGTTTTGTGATATACAATTCTATTTAGTTCTGTAAACAGTTCTATAAATTGAATAATGCTTCTCTCATATTCCACTCTTAATCTATCTTTATTGTAAACCTCAGCCTCACTAGTATTTTGAGGCTGATAATGGTTTGGAGCAATTCTTACTTGGGAAATTTGCAGCATGTGCTTTTAGGGAGCCTTGAGTAAGGGTTATTGACGACCTTCCGTCCATAGATATAGGCAACTGTTATCAAACATTGCTTGAAGAGGATGGTTCTAAGTTCTGAGGCTAAGCCCAGAGGCTTTAGAAAGCACCATTAAAATAATCGACACGCAGTTGATTTTAATATTACTGTTTTCCACTTGACTCCAATACTTGAGCGTTAAGAGGGGCAACTGCTCACCAGAAGACTGAAAGTATTTACTGCATTCAAGAGAGAAAAGCTTAGGACAAAACTCAAGACCTAATAGTTTGAGCTTCCGGTTATCTTAAAAGAAGTAGTATCCTTTTCGAGCCATGCCCTAAAAAGATAAAAAGATCGCATCCAATGGTGCATTGAGTTGGTGTTGGGTTATAATAGATACCTGGGGTGTCTACTAGTTAGTCCTCCGTGTGGATGGCAGGGTCAGCACCTTTGTCAATCCCTTCCGTTATTTCTTTCCAAATCCTGAAGGAAAGACGAGTTTTATTTACTACAAATTAATAACGATTAACATTTTTGGTAAATGCAGCATATATTTGCTGCGCCCAAAAGAAAGTGACAAATCCATCCTATTTATTTGTGGCTCTTGCAAGCACAGCACCGATAAAACTGTTATAGTCCAAAGAATAGTTTGCCTACTTAATAGAATACGCCATTGCATGCATTAACAAACACAGTTCACTTTAGTTATTTTTGAGAATGTAAATAAACTGTCTATTCATAACAAGTAGCACTCGTGATATTCTATTGTCATTGTTACTATTCCAGTAAATTTTTTTACAAAGAATACTTTAATTTGATACGGATAGCCAAACGAAAACAGTCAGATGGACCAGAGTTAAACTACAACGCATTTTTAACTGGTATTATATCTAGTAATAAAGGTAATGGTAACATGCAACAATCTATGTAAGCGTGGTAGGGTTTGAAGATAATTATTGCATACAAACAAACACAGCGCATTGAAAAATAAAACATAGGTACCGGCCTGATTGCTAGTCATTAAAGCCTCCCATTTCACCTAACTTTCTATTCTCTTTGATAGTGAT
Source organism: Stictocephala bisonia (assembly GCA_035578905.1). NCBI lineage: Eukaryota > Metazoa > Arthropoda > Insecta > Hemiptera > Membracidae > Stictocephala > Stictocephala bisonia. The sequence goes on along the minus strand of JAQJVL010000499.1, from coordinate 81,063 downwards.
GATTGCGAACTATCAACTCTTCGTGCAATCACAAATGCTTTATTAATTAATCATAATTAGTAATCTTTATGAATACATCTATACATACCAAGCTTAAGGGTTCTTTATTTTGTAAATGTTAAGTTGTTGAAAAATCTTGTGGAAAACATTTCCAGATAACTGTAGAGTAAAGCAAAAAGAAAAAGAAACAGAGATCACTTTCTTATGACTCATCTTCAATGACAGTTGTAAATAGATTACAGCTAATGTACATTTTGGTACATCTGTAATAAAATTATTGTTACGTTTATCCTTGAGGATTTTGGAGAACGAAGTGAGATACTGACAGAGTGCTGCTCTGCCATCACATGGCAAACTGGAGAACTAACTACTCGACATACGAACTCAACATACATAGACAGCACTATTGGATACGACCTATGTTTATTTATTCTCTATGAATAAGGTAAAGATGTCTTAGTAACATTATTGTTTTTACTTTAATTGTTCTTTCCCTATGTGTTTTCCAAGTAAATTTAATCTTTTATGGACTCAAATTTAGAAAAAAATACGGTATTCTACCTTACATTGTTAGAAAATAGACTTAAGAAATATGTCTGCTGTAACAGAAATACATTTATAAAGCATATATAATGTTGGCCTATGGAAGAGTGTGTCAACAAATTTATTTATATTTGTTTTTTTACCGGTTTTTTCCCTAGATAGTTGGTATTTTACCTTTAACAGTACTTTTTTGCTATCGAAAAATCAGTAAATCTGCACGAAAAGATATGTAGGAATATTTAATATGAATCAAGTTTAAGTTTTTTTCTCGAATAGTGTTTCTAAAATGTTCTACAGATTTTTATATTCATATTCAAAATATTTTTATTTAATTACTTAAGAATCCTTCGAAAATTTATTATTAGCAGTGATATCAATGTGCATTATTATTTTACAGTACAGTCGGCAGACAATGTTTTTGTAAATTTGTGAAGGAACTAAATGTCTTTGATTTATTTTGCATGTGTATAATTTTGTATTTTTTTATGAATAGTTTTTTGTTGAGGTTAATCATGACATTGACTTTGTTAATGTGCCTAATAACGAGTAAATAACCACAACGATGTTATCTTAAATTGATCATAATACGAGAGGTCACTAGATCAATTAATGTAAATTAAATAGCCAACGACGTTTTATATTTATTTTCAACCTTAAACGTCGAGATCGTTTTACGCCGTTTTTCAAAAACCTTCTTCTTCTTAAATTGAATCAACTCCGTGGGCTCCGAATCTTAATATTTTGTATTCAATCTTACACAAAAATTCTCCAAATTATCTGTCCGAACGATTTTCTTACATTTCTGAGACCAGTACTTGGAAACCCGGTGCGAATCTTCATTGTTGTCATTCCTCTTCATAACACGTCTTTATACAACAATTCCTTTACTGTAACCGCTTGCCGACCATGGAATAATGTTCCTGATAACATTAGAGGTAGCGAAGGGCGCGATCGGTTTCGGGCTGCGGTTGTGGTTGTTCTCCGGGCCTCGTGGGGTGAGCAGCTTGTGCAAACTAGGTGATGGTATGTATGACAGGATGAACGTGAGTTTAAGTTTATATTAGTTTTTGTATAATTGCTAATATAGAATCTGTTAAATTTATATTAGTGATTACTATTTTTTAAGTTTTTTGAATTTCTATGTTGTGTATTACTTTCTTGTAATTAATTCCTTAAAAAAAATAAAACAAAATAATATTTTGGTTTTTTTTACACTTATTTGTATTTTAGTAATAATGGTTAGATGTAGGAGAGGACATTTTACTCCTAATCTCGCCAAATTTGTGTACAATAAAGTAGTTTTTCATTTAATTTCACGATGAAAAACTTACATATTAGTTTGCGGACGTCAATAACTTCAAAAACAGAAACCTTTTTATTTTAGTTTATTAATGCATCGTATATTAAGTCTATTAATAAATATCATTAATGACAGTAGAAAGTAGGCGACACATTCAGGTGACGACCTATAAATATATGTTATTATAAATTATTAAATGCAAATATAAATTATTAAATGCACGATTAAAAGAAGTCACAATGATTACAATTATTGAAAAACGTTTCTGAGGAAATAAATCCCTCTTAATAAAGGTTATAAAATATTCCAACATTTCCACGTTAGATTTACAGAATATACCGGTGCGGTTAAGTAGCTATGGAACGGTTCATACATTATATCATAGCTTGTATCTATAATGTATATACCGGTGCAGTACATACATTATAGATATTAAAATAAAATTAATATATACTGCTGGCGTAAAATATTTAGCTTTCTATTGGTACAAGGTATTATTATAGAACATTGATACGTTTCGAGAAAATTGTAAGCAAGTTACAAGTTAGGTACAATCCAAGTAACTTTTAGAACTTTGTCCCTAAAGGGGTTTGCTTAAGCATAAACCTGATTAGTTATCCCTGTTAGGGGTAACTTGACATACCCTCACAGAAAGACAGCGTGTTTTTGTTTAACACGCTGTTAAGTTCTTATTATTCAAACAGACATTGATTACAGGAGCAAGTGATAGTACCACATGGTGATTACAGACTTAGCAGGAGAAATAATACTTGTATGTAGATTTTTTTTATCAAAACTATTTAATTATATGAGATTACGCATAAATGTGAACTTCAAAGACAACCTTACTAATGAGATGAAAAGTACTGTGAACGGTTAAAGCGAGGTCAGTGATGGAGCTCTTAAACAAAAGGAAATGATGAGATATCTCATAATAAAGTACGTTGGTGACAAGCCAAGCTTCTCATTAATCGCATTGCTGAATCCAACAGGATCCTTCTGTTCATTCATTGCGTTATGTTTGTACACATTTATAAAAGATAAATCTCTCTTGCATTATGCTTAAAACTTATTTCACTGGAAGAGATTTTAAAAGTAATTTATCTATATATAAAAAATTCAAATACCACTGAATGACTCACTCATCATGAAATCTCAAAAGCCGAGATTTATACGAACGGATTTATAAATTTGAAAGGAAGTTAGCTTTAGTATCGAAGTGGCCCACTAGAAACGATTTTTCTAAATTCCATTCCTTAGGGTTACAAATAGCTCCTCAAAATTTCCTTTTTTTCCATAAGAATAACATTGGGTTCATTTTAGTAATAAATAACAACTGTTTTGTAAATAAACATGTTAAATTTGTATATTTGACATTACCCTATTGATGCATTAAAAGCTTAATATTCAGCTGATAAAAAAAAAAAATTAAATGAACACGTTCGAAATAGGCCAAGTAATACCATTGGGTATTTATACCAATAAATAGGCTGCAAGGCAAGTAATGTGAGTGAGATACTGTAAATAAATTTAATATTATGATTTTACGTTATAAAATTAATCTACTATTATTTGTAGTCAAAAGTCACATGCCGAGGCCGAAGGCCGAGATGTATCGAGCGCAGCGAGAGTCGGGGTTGACACGCGAAGCGTGCAGGGGTGTCCCCTAGTATTGGATAAAATTTAAAAAAAAATATTGCGTCAATGCAAAACGTAACCTCAAAATACTATTTAATTAAACTATTTTCCATGGAAATAGAGTAAATATATGTTCTGGAATTTTATATATTGAAAAAGTCACAAGAAGGTGGCTGTTTATTTTCTGATCCTGTTCACCTAATATATAATAATCAATAATAATTAATAAATAATAATTCCACTCTATTATTTTTCTTTGTTTTTTACAAAAAAAATTAATAATTCAAGAACGGTTTGAACAATTGACAGCATGTTTCATGCGTCTTACCAATGTAAAACAGCAAAAAACTTTAATTTATATGTTGCCCTTTTCAAATGGTGGATATTTGAAGTGCTTGAATAATTTTTATTTACAAAATATTTTGAGTTAAAAATTTAAATGCCACTAATTTAAAATGGCTAAAGGTAACTCAATGGCTATTTTATTCCGTTTATTAATGTTGATGCAATGAATTGTGCAAGTTTCATAAAAAACATCAACTGACAGAAATACATAAAAATACAGATAGACGCTAAACGGAGTGGATTCTTAATTATTTTCTCTAAATAAGTTTTATATTCCGAAATTTACCAGCAAAGACACTTTTTTGTGACAACCTGTATATAAGGCGTTATTGTCAGTTCTTTATTTTACAGCATCCTTTTTTCTATTCATCACGTTTTTTGCTATCTCATAATGCAACAGATCACTTTCAATGATTCTTTGTGTATTTTGGTTGCGAGTCATATTAAATGAGTCATATCTATTGGCAAAACTAAATATGTCAACGTAGAATAATCGCTTTCATCTTTAGAAGGTAGTTTTAATATATATATATATATATATATATATATATATATATATATATATATATATATCTTGTTATTTTCCTAGAACTTTAATAATGCAGTTACATAATTTAATAATACTTTAAGTCTAATGATTTAATACGAAGGGTAGGATTAGTAATGATAGTAATAATGTTTCTTAAAATATTCGTCTGCTCCAACAACGGCATTACTAAACATTCTTTGTTATCATTGTAACTTGTAATTTGTGAGAAAAACAACATTCTTGTTCTATTTATGGGTCTGTTTCTTCTTATACTAATATTTAAAACAATAATAAAATGTATTTTTAGTACATTTAACTATAGTGAAGACAAATTTTACCGATAAAAATATCTTCACTTTTTTCAGGAGAGTAACTTTTTACCTGAACGAGAGAAATCTTTCTGATATTTCTAACCTCTGTTTACAAAGAAATGAGACCAAGTTGATTCGTAAATTTTCACGAAATTGGTTTTTGTACGAGAAATAAGAATTAAATAGAATAAGTTCCAACTGAAGTTAAATTAATGCTGGAAAATAATTACAATTTCAAGTTACAGAAGCCTACTGATAATTTACATCTATGGATTTAAATTAGTTGTTTATTTTATGAAATATTCTGTGACAAAACAATATGTAAACGTGACAGGTAAATATGAAAAGTAAAATACCCTTACAATATTTTAATAACACAAATAACGAGGTCTATCTATATGGTTTTAACCCATGACATTTTGTCCATTTAGGGATCAACAAATGAGTAGTTAAAGAAAAAAATATAGAGAATTTACAATACATTCAATAATAGTTTATGTGTTATAATAAAGATATGCAATTTTATTTTCATGATTACAATTAAACTTAAAATTAAATCCACTGTGGGGCTTATGTATTCTGTTATATATATATATATATATATATATATATATATATATATATATATATATATATATATGTCTGAAATTAATATTTCCGCTTTTATGGCAGTTTCTACAAAATAAGTAAAACGGCAACATACTAATTTGAAACTATTGAAATTATAAATTTCTATCATCAATATTTTTTGTAAACGAAATATTTTTTCATAATATGGTATTAAAACTAGGTAATACTAATATCACATGGGTTTCTCAATGTTTTAAATATATTCTCTCAAACATTAGGTTATGATTTTCAAATTAATTGAAACCTGTGGTTAGTTTTAACCCTTTCTCAAAAAGGGACAAGATGATATTCCATATTCTTCTGTTTTATTTTACATCTCAAGTGTTGAAACTGGAGAACTCGCAATACACAGGATTGGCGCAGGTTGTCTGCATGCACCTTCGAGACCTTTTAGTTACGTACACCGCAATACACTGGAGTGGCGCAGGTTGTCTGCATGCACCTTCGAGACCTTAATGTTACATACACCGCAATACACTGGAGAGGTGCAGATTGTCTGCATGCACCTTCGAGACCTTTTAGTTACGTACACTTTTAGTTACGTAACACTAGAGTGGCAAAGATTGTCTGCATGCACCTTCGAGACTTTGATGCTACACACACCGCAATACACTAGAGTGGCAAAGATTGTCTGCATGCACCTTCGAGACTTTGATGCTACATACACCGCAATACACTAGAGTGGCGCAGATTGTCTGCATGCACCTTCGAGACCTTAATGTTACATACACCGCAATACACTGGAGTGGCGCAGGTTGTTTGCATGCACCTTCGAGACCTTTTAGTTACGTACACCGCAATGTGCTGGAGTGGCGCAGATTGTCTGCATGCACCTTCGAGACCTATTAGTTACGTACACCGCAATACACTGGATTGGCGCAGGTTGTCTGCATGCACCTTCGAGACCTTTTAGTTACGTATACAGCAATACACTGGATTGGCGCAGGTTGTCTGCATGCACCTTCGAGACCTTTTAGTTACGTATACAGCAATACACTGGAGTGGCGCAGGTTGTTTGCATGCACATTCGAGACCTTTTAGTTACATACACCGCAATGTACTGGAGTGGCGCAGATTGTCTGCATGCACCTTCGAGACCTATTAGTTACGTATACAGCAATACACTGGAGTGGCGCAGGTTGTTTGCATGCACCTTCGAGACCTTTTAGTTACGTACACCGCAATACACTGGATTGGCGCAGATTGTCTGCATGCACCTTCGAGACCTTTTAGTTACGTACACCACAATAAACTGGATTGGCGCAGGTTGTCTGCATGCATCTTCGAGACCTTGCTGCTACATACACCGCAATACACTAGAGTGGCGCAGATTGTCTGCATGAACCTTCGAGACCTTTCAGTTGTGTATACCGCAATACACTGGAGTGGCGCAGGTTGTTTTCATGCACCTTCGAGACCTATTAGTTACGTATACAGCAATACACTGGATTGGCGCAGGTTGTTTGCATGCACCTTCGAGACCTTTTAGTTACGTACACCGCAATACACTGGATTCGCGCAGGTTGTCTGCATGCACCTTCGAGACCTTTTAGTTACGTACACCGTAATACACTGGATTGGCGCAGGTTGTCTGCATGCACCTTCAAGACCTTTTAGTTACGTATACCGCAATACACTAGATTGGCGCAGGTTGTCTGCATGCACCTTCGAGACCTTTTAGTTACGTACACCGCAATACACTGGATTGGTGCAGATTGTCTGCATGCACCTTCGAGACCTTTTAGTTACCAATACACTAGAGTGGCGCAGGTTGTCTGCATGCACCTTCGAGACCTTTTAGTTACGTATACAGCAATACACTGGAGTGGCGCAGGTTGTTTGCATGCACATTCGAGACCTTTTAGTTACATACACCGCAATGTACTGGAGTGGCGCAGATTGTCTGCATGCACCTTCGAGACCTATTAGTTACGTATACAGCAATACACTGGAGTGGCGCAGGTTGTTTGCATGCAAATTCGAGACCTTTTAGTTACATACACCGCAATACACTGGATTGGCGCAGGTTGTCTGCATGCACCTTCGAGACGTTTTAGTTACGTATACCGTAATACACTGGATTGGCGCAGGTTGTCTGCATGCACCTTCGAGACCTATTAGTTACGTATACCGCAATACACTGGATTGGCACAGGTTGTCTGCATGCACCTTCGAGACCTTTTAGTTACGTACACCGCAATACACTGGATTGGTGCAGATTGTCTGCATGCACCTTCGAGACCCTTTAGTTACGTACACCACAATACACTGGATTGGCGCAGGTTGTCTGCATGCACCTTTGAGACCTTGCTGCTACATACACCGCAATACACTAGAGTGGCGCAGATTATCTGCATGCACCTTCGAGACCTTTTAGTTGTGTATACCGCAATACACTGGAGTGGCGCAGGTTGTTTGCATGCACCTTCGAGACCTTTTAGTTACTTACACCGCAATACACTGGATTGGCGCAGGTTGTCTGAATGCACCTTCGAGACTTTGATGCTACATAAACAGCAATGCACTGGAATGGCACAGATTGTCTGCATGCACCTTCCAGACTTTGATGCTACATACTCAGCAATGCACTGGAGTGGCGCATATTGTCTGCATGCACCTTCGAGACTTTGATGCTACATACACTGCAATACACTGGAGTGGCGCAGATTGTCTGCATGCACCTTCGAGACTTTGATGCTACATACACAGCAATGCACTGGAATGGCGGAGATTGTCTGCATGCACCTTCCAGACCTTTTATTTACGTACACCACAATGCACTGGAATGGCGCAGATTGTCTGCATCCACCTTCGAGACTTTGCTGCTACATACACCGCAATACACTGGAGTGGCGCAGATTGTCTGCATCCACCTTCGAGACTTTGCTGCTACATACACCGCAATACACTGGAGTGGCGCAGATTGTCTGCATCCACCTTCGAGACTTTGCTGCTACATACACCGCAATACACTGGAATGGCGCAGATTGTCTGCATGCACCTTCGAGACTTTGCTGCTACATACACCACAATAATGTTGCTAGTGAAGCTGATTCAATATTAACTACTCCAGACACTTTATATACTTTAAAGACTATTATAGACATGCTCAATAATAAAGTTAGTAATACTTATACATTGTTTTATGGTATTCAGTTTAGCAAGCACTGGAAAATGAAACGGATTAACATAAATTTACCACACAACCTATATTTTAGAAATGTTTGACTTCTTATCATTATTATTAGTGAATATTAAGACGTCGATCGCAGATATATGTTGAATATGAGGGACAAATGAGCGTGATGATTGTAGTCATTGTTAGTAAGGTCCACTGTATCTTAAAAAGGGCTATCTATTTATTGATAGCCGAATAGCCAGAGCTGGTTTACATGGAATCTGAACCACGTAGTGTTGGTCTTATTTTCAGCTGACTTACAAGCTTGGTACTCAGTTATCTTCCTAACACAACATTCTGATAAACACCCCAAGCTTCTCTAGTAATGTCTACGTCGTTGGTAACCATTTAGCGGACGATATTAAGAGGACCGAGCATAGAACCTCTCACCTCTTCACAATACTTTGTCCTCAAGTAGCTGGATTACAGCACTGCGCCACCAGTGCCGACATCGTTTAATTACTTAATGATGTTTCACCATAACATTATGTATGCTCATATTAGATTTATATGTTCAAACGAGTTATTGTAAATTATTACACAAAGATTGGTATATTTTTGCACTTTTTTAAATTAAACTGCTTCTTTAAGACAGTTATAAGCAGGCTAAGGGTTTCTTAAAATACATCATAACTACAAAAACCGATGTTACATTTTTCTTAGCTATTTTATAAAACATAAATAATTACATAAAAATAGTATGTTTATGAGTCCAGTATTACACAGGGTGGAAAAATATGGAAACGCTTTTACAACAACGTTATTTTTTCCCATAGATAATTTTATAATTTAAATTCTTTTTAATAATTGTGTTCCATAAAGTATAAATTTTGATCAGAATAGTTTAGTTGAAATCGTTAATACCGGAGAAATAATATTGTTCAAATTTTAAAATTCAAAAGACCGATACTCTGGAAAGGATAAACCTTTCGAAGTCCGGTTTTCGGCAATTAATTTATCTTGAATAGAGCTTTAATTTGATACCAAACTCGACCTAGAATTACGATGAAGATATTCGTTCAACTCCTCGTGGGCTGTCCCACAAAAAGGATTAAATGTCGCTAATGGCGGAAAAAAGTATGTTCTTTGTAACCATAATCATGTATAAGATTTCACTTTTACAAGCAAAGTCATACAAAAGTTGTGAAAGCGTTTTCATATTTTTCCCCACCCTGTATGTTCGAGAAGGTAATTTTTGGATAAATATAGACTATGTTGCTGGAAATTCCTAATACAAATTGAGGACCTTTACATACAGACGTCGTTGTAATAGGGAGTCAGGTTGGTGACTTCTGAAGACACTAATTGGAAGGGCGTGGTAGGCGAGAGGTGGAGAGGGGGTTTACAGTATGTACACTTCAATCACATCCCCTTGTATTGACAGCATGCTATTTTCATTAGAAGTAATTACAGTACAACAAATATTGTACGTCTTGTATTTATTGTGAGGTTATGTCTCTGTCTGTCTTAACACAGCTGTTCCAATTACAGATATATAACGCTGCATTTTTTTCAATTATTGAAAACCCCTTAACTGCAGGGACACAAAACGTTTGATAAATTTATCGTGAATAACTTGAATGGTTTTATAAATTATTGAAAAGTCGTTTATCATTGCATTAACACTATTATACCTTCAGTAGTTGTATAACAAATAGCAGAAAAAATAAAAAACAAAACCTACAAAATATGATTCAGAATAATATGTTATATTCAGATTATTCTAATGTAAGGCGCGGACACAACTTATGTGTATTTCAAGGTGAATATGAATGATTACATGAGTGTAGGATGAGTGGGGATGATCTGTGTAGTCTGGCTATTACATTTTTGACTTCTTCTCAGAAAGGGTAGTATACTAATAGTTCAATAGTCCATGCATTTAAGGGACCTACAGCTTTACATGGAATCTGAACGTCGTAATATTGGGCTGAGTTGCAGCTAAATTACTTTAACTAGTTTATTACAGTGTAATGGGTGAAAACTATTTAAAATAGCACTGAAAAACGTTAAGATTCATGTTTACAGTTTGTATTACAGTCACAAATAGCAATATTAAGAAATAGCTTTAAGTGAGGTTATGTAGACAAAAATGTTTCTTAGATATAATAGACTTGCAAAAGTCTCAAATATATTTATTAATTTCAAAACCATTGAAAGAAGTGTAATAACATTAATAGTTATGTACATGTCGCTTTATGAAACATTTAGACATATTTTACTTGTTTTTCGCATAGCCAGGTGATGATGGCCCTTGAAGAAGTCTTAAAAACTTTAAATGTAAGCCTACCACGCTCGAGTTATGCCTCATTTTAAAGGGCTTTTTTTGTAAAACACAAGAGTGCAAACCTGAGGTCACAAGGATGACCCAGTTAGAAAATATAGCCACTCAAAGAATTTAATGTCAGGGTTGGGCAAAAGTCTGGAATGTATTTATTAATTTTAAAACTATCAAGAAAAGTAATGAAACTTTGTAGTTATATACATGTCCCTATTCAAATTACATGGACATATTTTACTTGCTTTTTGATATCTAGGTGATGACCCATGAAGGAAGTCTTAAAATTTAAAATGTAAGCCTACCTTAAGTTATACCTCATTTTAACGGTCTTTGTTTGTACAATGCAAAAGTGCAAACCTGGGATCAAAAGGATGAGCTATTCACAAAATACAGTGATTCAAAGAATTTAATGTCATATTAGTAATTCTTCTCAGTTATACGGCTATTTATTTAACAGTTTCAGGTCTCTGTTACTAACTATGTTGTTAATTGTTAACATTTGTAACAAATGACTGAGTCATAAAAATATATATGTTATTTAACTAAGATAACAATCAGAAAAATTTATTAAAACACTTTGGACAGTATGTTTATCTATAAATAGTCTAAAAGTATTATTATAATAATTCGTTACTTATTTTTTGTGAAATTTTACTTCTCATATTCAGTTAGATAAATTATAGCTCTACGTAGAAATAGATAATAACTATCATACCTTTGTTTTAAGCAGTGTTAGTTATATGAAATTAAATTCTTTGAGCCACTATATTTTCTGACTGAATCATCCTTTTGACCTCAGGTTGCACTTTTCTATTGTACAAACAAAGACCGTTAAAATGAGGTATAATTCAAGTAGGCTTACATTTTAAGTTTTTAAGACTTCCTTCATGGGCCATCACTTGGATATGCAAAAAGCAAGTAAAATATGTCCATGTGATTGGTATATGGACATGTACATAACTACAAAGTATCATTACTTTTATTTTGATAGTTTTCAATTTAATAAACACATTCTAGACTTTTTCATAACCCTGACATTAAATTCTTTGAGAGGCTGTCGTAGACCAACCCTGTAGAGGAACTACGAAAATAAAAACGAAATGTGCACCGACATTGGCTAATACAGTTTCATGAACGGGTTACATGCTCTAGACTGGGCTGGATATAGTTGTACGATGGTTTGTCACAGCTTTAGGCACGATAACTTTATTTATAAAGAAATTTATTTATTCCTTTAAATAAATCTTGTCATCCTAGTCAACCATAAAGTTAGGTAATTGTTTTAGATTTATTTTGTAATGACCTTAATTTTTATAGAACGTTTTTATTTTGATCTAGATAGGGGCGAATGAGTGAGCTGGATATATATCAATGAACGTAGTCTTTGTTACTAACTAAGGTTAACTGATAGAATTACTCATTAATTGATATACAGGGCAAACAAGGGATCTACAGCTTTACGTGGAATCCGAACCACGTAATATTGGTCCGATTTTCAGCTAACTGGCAATCCTGATATTCAGTCCTCTTCCCTAGAAAACTTCCCGACCCTGACTAACACACAACATGGACACTCCAGACTTTTCTATTGGTTGATATTAAGTTTAGAACCTATGACATACAATTCTGCAACACTTTGTCCCCAAGTGTCTGGATTACAGCACTGCGGCACTTTTGCCAACTAGTGGCTATTTATGAATTAATACTTTTATAGGTACAAATAAAAATATAAAAATAATGAAAATATGCGAAATAAATGAGCCCATTTGAATATTTTCTAAGGCACATTTTTTCAATAATAACCAAAAGCAGTGACTATTCAACTGCATTAAAATTTAATAAAAATGGCTGAAAACTAGAAAAACAAATTAAAGAACATACAAGATACAGTGTGCCCCAAAAGTAAAGTGCCAAATTTCGGGAAATAGAGAATAAGGTAAAAATAAAGAGAAAATCAAGAATACGCATTTTGCCATAGACGCTTTGTTTACCAGATATCCGCCATTTTATTTTTTTTACAAAAGAATTTATATCTCCAAGTTGGCTCAACCGATATTTATGAAACTCGTTATGCATATTAAACCAATCGAGATCTATTCAAGAAAACATAATTAACCTGATCCATTTTCAAATTTCAAAATGGTGGCCACTCGCATTTTTTATACATTCCCGCAATTTCCATTCAACAATTTAAAATGGCCACCTTTTTTATTTTAAATTGGATCAAGTTGATTATTTTTTCTAGAATGGGTCTCTACTATCTTAACATACGTAGGCAGTTTTATAAAGATCGGTTAAGCAAATTAGGAGTTAAACATTCTTTTGCGAAAAAAATCAAAATGGCGGATATCTAGTAAACTAAGCGTTTAAAAAATATATATATTCTTGGTGTTCTCTTTATTTTGACTTATATAACAATTTCCCGACGTTTGGCACTTAACATTTGGGACACCGTGTATATGAGAACTTGAAAGTTCAAGAGACTAACTAGTTTCAAATTAGCCCTAACCCATTTTAGATACACAACACTTAAGTGCATTACTAAATGAGAAACAAGTAGTGCCAACTTAACAAACAAAATACCCCAGGGGATTGCTTTACCTTAAAGTAGACTTGTTGAGTAACCTTATACGAACTCAACATTTATGTTAATAACTTTTAGGTATGGAAATTAACTTAAAAAAAGACAGTCTCTTAAATAATGCAGTGTCATTTACAACACAGTTTCAACTGTTTGGTGAACCTGTAATATGAGTGGGCTGTTATAGTGAGAATTTTTTTTCAAACTATAGTAAATAAATATTGATATATAAATGAAGTAAAGTAAAAAAGAGAAATATTCTATAATCATGTGAGTTAACTGATTATTATTTTTTTAAACCTTAATGCAAAATCTTCAGTTTCCAGATTTATTAATAATTTGTATTATGAAGTTTTATTTTACATATTTATTATTAAGACGCCGATATTCAATGCAAGGGCTAATATGAATGTCTAAAGATTGTGATGAATAATGAATAATGAGTCTATATGAGTGAATGTAGTCATCAATATAAGCTAAGTCTTTAGAAAATTTCGTTAATGACAAATGAACCGGTGAAAATCAGCTGGTCTATTTGTAATAACTCTGATTGGGATCGGAATGATGACTTTTAGCTTATGAAACTGGACTTTAACCAACTATTGTAAATGTTAATGCGAATAACACTTCCTATCTGAACGAGTAAATGTAATTAATGTTCGTATTCCAGGTAAAAATTAGTCGAATTCTATAATCTATATTTTCCGGTGATAACTACGTCAAGGTGATCTGTACATTATTTACAAAGTAACCAGACGTTTCGCTCATACTGTGATGTTGCACCCTCAGTGGTATCGCTGAGACTGAGTTTGGTGAATGGTTGTCACCGGAAAATATAGATTCTAGTTTTACCACCGGCCGAATTCGTTTTTACAAAATATATTTGCTCGATAACACTGATTTATTGGTTTAGTCATTGTCTTAGTTGTACCGTTGCATATTGTCTGAATATGCTGAACTAAAGTATCCGCGTGTAAATTCAACTGAAGCCGAGAACTCAGAATTACATGAATACAAATCAAAGATATATGTATTTAAATATATGTGTGTGTCAGAAACCGTTTTTGAGTTTACCACTGGCGTTATTTTTCGTTGTTGTAAGAAGAAGAAAAACAAGCAGTTAAACGGAGCGGAATTCCGTAAAACATATCCTTCATTTTTTCTCTAAATTAGGTGTAGAATCTAAAAATTAACAGCCAGGATATCTTTTTTCTAACCCCTTGTATAAAGTAAAATTAGTTTAATAATATCTTAGAAAACAAGATTCTTTGAAAATAATATCGTATACAACAAGCACCCTTGCTCTTTTTACAATTTTCGAACAGAAACGGGAACAAAATACTATGTATATTTTACACTTATCCACTTATAACGTTGTCCAACTCACTTCTTTGACCAACTGTACAGTGTTTATGCAATAAGATCAACTTCCAGCAGAAAGAGGTAAATTAGAAGATTTTAAAAATCCATATTTGAAATAGCGTACAGTAAGGAAAGAATGGTTCGATTTATAAGCTCCATCAAGTCGGTTACAATATTTTCTGAAAAATGTTTTGAATATACTGTTTATTATGTACAGTATTTGTGAAAATTTAAATCATTGTCAAATTTCTGACTGAATAGTTATGTTTCGAATGATTCCAGTATAAAGCTTTGACGAAATTCGTTGAAATGTAATTACCAGTAACTGCAACTCATATCCGTTAATTAGAGCCGCTAACAAACACGAGTTGTGCGCAGTCATAAAGTATTCTCGCCACACTGATTTGTTGTTAACGCCTACAAACAAATTGGATCAAACGCCACTTTATAACTGGTAACTGCAAACTAGTATAAAAACTGTTTACCACATGTGAGAGAGCACAGTTTTTTTAATACTACGAATTTTCGGAAAATGTAACAATCGTAACACATGATACATATAAAAAATATTCAAAACTTTTCGAGATTATTTGAGAGTAAAAATATAAAAACAATTCATTATTCATCAATAAGAAGCTGATCGAAGAGATATGGGTGAATGAGTGTTGATTGTAGATGAGTAAGTGTAAGCTTTGTTACTAACTTTGGTCTTTACGCACCGAGTGTGGGAATCACCCTTAAGAATAATTTTCAATTAAGGGAATATCCACTAACACCCCTACGGGCCGGAACCCTTTCAGACCTCATGCCTGTCAGATATTCCTGCGCTCTTACATTTCTCCATCATATTGGACACCTAGGGGTCAGTTAGGCACCCTCCCTCACTTTTGGCACGTAGTACTGTGTTGGCGTAGGTCACTGCAGTTATCCATCTTTCTTCACTTTGCAGCATTGCCTCCTCTGTGGTGTCTGCCGTAACAGGACCTACCGCAGAGATAGGTGCTTTTCTCTCCCCAGCGAAGCGCCCATATGGGGTACATACGAAGAACGAGTGATGATTATTATCGTCCGGACAGTCCTTCCACTGAGGTGACACACAAGTAGCTGGCACAGGTGGAAATCAACGTCTCCATGGTCATAGACATCACTATGGTTCCTTAAAAAGAGCCATTTAATACCTCAATATCCAAAGAAACCAAGGGCCTAAAACTTTCCGTGGAATCTGAACCACGTAGTACTGGTCTGATTTTCAGCTAATTGTCAAGCCCCGATAGTGAATTCTCTCTCTTACACTACATACGAATACTGACTACCATTCAACATGGACACCTAAGACTTATCTAGCAGTGTCCACGCCGATAGCAACCTTTAAGCGGACGCCGAGTTTGTAATAAGAGAACTAAACATAGAACCTACCACCTACATTCTCCACAACACTTTGTCCTCAAGTAGCCGGGTTACAGCACTGCGTCACTAGTGGCGATAGGATTGTCTTTACAGTATCTTCATAAATAAATATGTATCAGGAGATAAGGAGTAGTTCGTAGTAAATTTAAAGCTTCTACCTTTAGACTAGGAAGTTAACAGGAGTTCAGTGATAAAGTATTTGGTCAGATACTAAAAAGAAACCGTACAAGGGGATTTTAGGATATATAAAATTAAAATTTTATATGGTGCCTTAAATACAACAGACATCTTATGTCTTTATGAATTCAAGTGTTTATGTATGTCATTCATCCCTACTCAGTAGTATTTAGAAATATGAAAAAACAACTAAAGCAGTAAAAGTTCTGATCACCTTACCAGCTCCATATCTTGGGCGTGATTCCAAATGAAAATACCGGGAGAGGACCGAACTTAGGGGTGGGGGGAGGGGATATTAGGATTCACAGTAGACAGTCTGTTGGCTAATGAAGCTCCACTGTATACGGTATGAACGAAGCTAATCAGGATGGTTCACAGGGAGTGTTGTACGAGAAGAGTGACGAGAGGTTCACACGACATTATAGCGACATTAAACTAAATGGGAATAATGGGGGCATTAATGAAAAATAATGAATGTGTTAAATGACGTATCATTGCAATTCGTCCTGCTGCCGTTAATGTACAGTGGAACGCAGTGCTTTGTGGCTTTGCCAGACAGTATGCATGTACTGCGGGAGCTTTGTGGGCTTAGCGCTTTGTCTGTTTGTTAATTCCTAAATACCCACAATTGCATGGAAATCCTCCGATTGAAACTATTTAGACGATTTTACTAATCATTAAGGGTTTTAATTGGTAGAAGAGAATATTTAAAGTTGAATACTTTAACTTAAATTATTTACTATAAATAGATGTTTTTCATCATAACAATTTGAAAACTAATTTTATAAAAACTGACAGCCAAGTTAAATTTGTATTAACAATAACCTTGGGGCCCGTAACTTCCGAAAAATGGGAGTGGCAGGGTAAAAACTGTTATGTACACATCGGGAATCGAACCCGGACCATTTGCGTAGCAAGCCATCGCCTTAACCCGCTAGCCACAGCCGCTACCTAGGGATAAAACGGTAACCTGTAAATCGCGCCCTCTGTAAATCGCGCCCTGTGAAAATCGCGCCCCATGCGTCGTCACGTCAACCCTCGTCAACGTCAATTAGCACAATATTAACCCTTCGCACTTTATCCATTCATAGGTTAGGTTAGGTTAGGTTAGGTTAGGTTAAGTTAGGTTAGGTTAGGTTAGGTTAGGTTAGGTTAGGTTAAAAGACTAAAGAGAAAGCTACCAGGGATAAACCGGGAGGTGGGCCATTCCTGGTCATTCCCCTTATGAAACGGCTGTCAAGTGACGCTCGCGGCCCGTGACTCAGAGGTTCAGGTAGACAGGGCGCGATTTACCCAGATTTTTGATGGGGCGCGATTTATACAGGGCGCGATTTTCATGCATTCGATAAAACAAGGACAAGCATTTAAGGCCGGACTTAATAGACAATTGCACTTATAAATACAACAACAACAAAATGTACTGTAAATAACAAAATATTTTCATTTTACTATTTCAAATATGTAGAGTATTGTTAGAACCATTCCTGAGAGTTCAGTTGAATCTAACAAAGAACCCAACCAGCATCACTAGTATCCAAGTTATTTCTTCCATTTTATCGGTCATAAATAGTTTGATAGCTGTCATACGAACCGTGCATTAGAGATGATCATTTTTATCGTACTTGCTTACATTACCTAAAATATTATCTAGCTATAACTACGTAACATATTTATACTATCTAGCTAAAACTACGTAAGATAGTTATCTAGCTAAACTACGTAAGATATTATACTATCTAGCTAAAACTACGTAACATATTTATACTATCTAGCTAAAACTATGTAAGATAGTTATGCTATCTAGCTAAACTACGTAAGACATTTATACTATCTAGCTAAAACTACTTAAGGTATTTATGCTATCTAGCTAAAACTAAGTAAAATATTTATGCTATCTAGCTAAAACTAAGTAAAATATTTATGCTATCTAGTTAAAACTACATAAGATATTATACTATCTAGCTAAAACTACGTAAGATATTTATGCTATCTAGTTAAAACTACGTAAGGTATTTATGCTATCTAGCTAAAACTAATTAAAATATTTATGCTATCTAGTTAAAACTACATAAGATATTATACTATCTAGCTAAAACTACGTAAGATATTTATGCTATCTAGTTAAAACTACGTAAGATATTTATGCTATCTAGCTAAAACTACGTAAGATATTTATGCTATCTTGCTAAAACTACGTAAGATATTTATACTATCTAGCTAAAACTACGTAACATATTTATACTATCTAGCTAAAACTACGTAACATATTTATACTATCTAGCTATAACTACGTAAGATATTTATGCTATCTAGCTAAACTACGTAAGATATTTATACTATCTAGCTAAAACTACGTAAGATATTTATGCTATCTAGTTGAAACTACATGAGATATTATACTATCTAGCTAAAACTACGTAAGATATTTATGCTATCTAGTTAAAACTACGTAAGATATTTATGCTATCTAGTTAAAACTACGTAAGATATTTATGCTATCTAGCTAAAACTACGTAAGATATTTATGCTATCTTGCTAAAACTACGTAAGATACTATACTATCTAGCTAAAACTACGTAAGATATTTATACTATCTAGCTAAAACTACGTACATTTATACTTTTAAATTCCAAATAATCTGTTACATCATTTTTTTTTTGTTAAATTAAATAATATAGAATAATTTCTACAGTTATACAATCTAAAGAATTATATTTAACTTAGATACAAAATATATTAAATATTCTTCATTCTAAAGTGCGAAATTATCATTTTAAAGTAATAATATGATTAAATTAGATTACTCTGCTTTGTATTATCTTGCGAAGCTCCTCTTACATTGTTATAACAAATTGAAAACAGAAACTCACTACTCTTTAAGAAATATATTGTTACTTGACCTTATTATCTGTTAAATAACTTGTTACATAAAAATTTACAAGCACAATAATGTTGATAGTCACAGAAAGCGTGTTATCTGATATAACTGTTGAATATTTGATTTTGCAACAGTAAAGTGAGCTTTTCGAAGCAGACTGACTTTACACGATTCATCTTATATACTTAACCTTAAAGATTCTACATTTTGGCATTCAATCTGTATGGTAACTTTTGTTTGCTCTTTCAATCTTTTTTAAACTCTTAACAGTCATTAGTTTACTTAAGAGTTGCATTAAAATTAATGATCGATTCATTATTTTAATATTAGATTTTTAAAGACCTGTGATTTTCGTAGCAATAAAAGGAAAATCTAATAGTTGGCTACAATTTATATTATACTGTTTAAGATGGCATATCATTAATTGATAGAAAGAAAAATGCATTCCTTACTCAACGTACTTTGTGAGATAGCTGCCATAGCTGGGGGATCACAAATTCGTGACGGTTTACGATGGCAGTTCCTTATTAACGATCCGTCAATACCTGTAGGTGGTATGAACCTCCCTCGTAGGGAGTGGACACTGTTGAATCGGTTTGGAACTGGAGTGGGCAGATGTAACTACAGAAAATACAAATGGGGAGTGACAGTAGATCAGTTATGTGATTGTGAGTCAGTTATGTGATTGTGAGGAGTACATACAAATAATGGATCACATCGTTTCAGAGTGCCCCTTGCGCTGGTTAACGGATGGATTAGCTAGCAAAATTGAATCAGTGAGGCAGGTCTTAAATTTATATTTAGCTTTGTGACAGGAGATCAATCGTTATTTCTTTATTTATTACGTAGTTAAATGGAAGACAATACTTAGAGCAGTTGTTGTTGACACTGGCATAAACAAGAGGTTACAAAAGCAATATTTGTAAAACGTAAACTTCACTTGGGACAATAACAGACGCACCCATCCATCTAAACACATACTGTGGTATTGGCATACGTCATCATTCTTATGAATTTTGGAGTTTTTTCCAAGCGTAAAACACAGCTTTTATATCATTTTAAGTTAAAAAACAAAATGTAGCTGACAAAACCCATAAGTTATATTTATACTCAACCTTTAGAATGAAACGTTGCGTAATATTTCTCATAAAATGGCTATATTTTCAAGTGACCATTTTTATCGTATTTTTAAAATTCTTTAAAGTTTACGGTTCCTTATACTGAGCATGAGTCTAAGACTACGTTTGATTTTTGAAAATTATTTCTCACGACGCATATAAAAACAACAACTACTTCCAAGGTAAGTCTCACGGACACTGACTACCACCCAACCATACACTTACGGTGGTGATGACCCTCTCACCCACTCATACACGTACGGTGGTGATGACCCTCTCACCCACCCACCCATACACGTACGTGTTGATGACCTTCCCACCCACCCAAACACGTACGGTGGTGATGACCCTCCCACCCACCCATACACGTACGGTGGTAATTATACTATATTATGCCCGTGTTAATTTATTATTTTTATAGTTGAATATCAGCCTTAAATTAGAAAACGAGTATTTTTGTTTGGCACATATTTTTTAATTCGTCAATTTATGGTTGAAACTTGTCTTAGAAAAAAAAAATAGAAAATATCAATATTTACTTTAGTAGGCATAGATACATTTTTAGTCATATGATATAAGACGGAGATTGCCATTGTACACAAAAGGCAATTTATAATTGATTTTATTATAAATAACTAATTAGTAAATGTTTTTTAACTTACCTTAAACCTGAAGAATTTAGAATGTTTGAAATGTATTATTCAAGTGTATTACTGAAAATAACGGCTCTTTTATATTATTGTTATCATCCTCTTTAAGGATAAAAAGGTTAAAAGGCAAAAACACTGAATAATACATGAAACCTTTAGGCAGTAGCTGTTACAAGCTTACTCCATTTCACGGTAAATGTCTTAGCACATTTATGGCGTCTGAAATGTGTGTAATACATAACACTACACATGATTTTTTTAGAATTTAATTAAGAATATGTGTTATAGATTCATGCATTTAAGTTTTCAAACTATCTATTAAATGTATTATTAATATTTGAATAAAAACAATAATAATTTATCTATTGACTGTCCCGACTTGACTTCAGAGTGCTCTTACAGTAAATGCTGGAACTACGAGGAGTTTGGGAATGCTACAACCAACGGCGTGACGATATGGCGCAGCTGCACAACGCCCGCCTTTACGTCTTGCATTGTTACTACGTTTAAGTTCTCTTAAATTGGTACAACCAAAAATTTTCTGAATTTAATTTCAAAATTGTTATGCAAATATTTATTCGTCTACATCTTATAAACGTGTAAATAGCATTTTTTTTAATTTTATGTCTCTTATTTTTGTACTTAGAGGCTACTGAATAGGTCGTTTTCACCAACCTTCACCAACCACCAACCATTTCACCAACCAAGATGGACCAGTTCATCTTGGAAATGGTTTGGGTTTACAAACCCAAATTTTAAAATTAAATATAACAGATAAATACAACCAAAATTATATATTTTATTTAATTTAAAAACATTATTTATTTTTTAATTCAATCTCTTTATGTTTGTTAAAAATAAATGTATATGTTTGTCGGATAGAAAATCATGGCATTGTGTTTGGTTGAATTTACTATATATTTTGCAATATTCAATTCATAATTGTATAAATTTGTTTAGACAATGAACTGGTCCCAAACGTATAGTACAATATACGGCAGTAAGCCTTCTTTATTAACGTATAATACAACACTACCAGAACGCTTCCGCATGCACAATGACAGGCACACGCACCGTCTGTCCTAGCCTGGCTCCCCCACCAACTGCCTTGGGTTTTACCTCTTACTCGACTCTCTCACTCTCCCTGACACAACTCCCATCGGTTGGTCCACTCCTGTATGTCACCTGTTTGGCTCTGGCCATCTGTGATGGTGAGAAAGTACACAAACTAATCAATTGTGTTGTAGCTGATTACAATTCATCCACTCATATTATATAGCTGGCGGCCAAATACGTCAATAATAAGTCAATTTAGTACTAATGTACTCAAGATTAATATTTTATTTGACTATTTTAGCCTATTTAAAAATGTGTAATTGTTTTTATCAAACAGATGATGTTTAATCAGTGAACACATGTATGAGTAGCGTCTATATACTAGATTTGGGTTAGTTTTCTATTTTTTTTTTAAATGCCTCGCAAGTGCAAGTCTCATAAGCGTACAAAGCTTATAAGTACTTACAAAGATATAAGTACAGTATCAGAGATTCCATTAAGAAGAAAAGTTTGTCGGAAGTACATTATTCAAGTTTGACCGTTCAACAATCTGTAATACTTAGCAATGTTTAAAATATACATTCTCTAAGTAATTTTGTTTTTTTAAATCTGATTATACATTAATTCCAACTTATAAAAATACATGCTTTTATATTTATTAATTCTACCTTATTGCTGTGTGATTTCCTAAGGTCAAGGTTACCCAGGCGTAATAAATCTGTATACCCTTAAATAGATATGAATTTTTACGTATTTATTTTTTTTTTTTTTTTATTTTGGATTAACACTGGTTATGAAATCATAATCGGTCAGGTTGAGTCACCTCGTTCGATACCTAGAAGCATCGATCCACCCGATATTTAATACTGCATCCGTAGCCATTTATGCTTATCATTGTCTTAATTAATAAATCATACAAAATAACTGTGGTCATAATAATTTGTTTCCTATTCATAATTAGTTTATTAATCTTAATTTTCCTCAATGTTGCTAAGTTTTTCATGACAAAATATTTCTCTTAACACAAATAAATTATTGTTTACCAAACTAAAATAACACATATCACCCATCGATCTATTACAAACTTGTATACCGTTGCGAAATAAAATGTGTACAGTATCTAGTTCATATTTTTGTTAACACATTTTATCTGATTATGTAATAGTAATAATTCCAGACATTGTAATCTTGTTTAAAAGCACGCAGAAGCATATTTATCCTGTTTTCAGTAGAAAGTGTGCAAAATGTAGAAATTCCCGCTCTGGATTGTCGCGTAAGGAGAGCGGGACGAACAGAACACAATCTCTATATTGTCAAAACCAAAACGCAACAAGAACAAACAAATCGGGCGGGCTGAAAAGCGAACAGATTTGAAGTGTTTGAAGGAAGGGGCAGTAGGGATATGGTGAGCAAAGGAGTGGGGAGCCTTGAAATACACACGCACAGTCACGAGCTCCACCTGTTTCATAACCGGCTTCCTAAATATTATGATCGTAGATTTTTTATTGTTTATAGTGTCTTTTACAATAATTTTGTTTTCAATTTTTCTAGAGTACTCTTATAGCATTATTTATAGATTGTTCTATTGTACTATTGTTTGAACCAATTAAAAATGTCTCTTCAAATAGATTTCTCCCCAAACGAGAAATTATTGTCAATCGTACATCAAACGCAGTACTCGCGGCAACACCACACGTCAGGGATACTCTGAAATTCAAATATATTTTATTATATGCAAATACAATTATTCTTAACATTGTTTTTAATTTTGTATCTAGCTTAAGCTATTTCAGAGAAAGTCTATATGAATGAATTTATAATTCTTAGTACATAAAATGAAATTTATAAGTAAAAATTATAATGAGCTATCTAACATTGAGTAAACAAACTTATATTTCAATTTTGTTTCATTTTTTTGGGAACTTCTTTAATCCTAAACTTTATTAAATGACAAAATATAACTATAAATAAACAAATATAATTTAAATAAACAAACACAACTATATTTATTATAAATATTTAACAAATCAGCAACTTGATAACACACGAGACGTACATGTTAGCCAGACACACAAACCAAACCGAAATTTAATATTATTTGCAATTTCAATAATGTTTACTCTTTGGCTGTTTCTAGTATCCTCTCTTATGCAGATTTCACTTTAGTAATTTAGAGTCGGTGTGTGCCTAAAGGACAGGTTCAGGAGGGGAAGGTAGGTCAACTTTCACTTTTCAATATTTGCTTGTTCATGAACATTTCAGAAAGGCCGCTTATGTAAAATCGGGACATTCATTAAATAAAGTTTGATTAACCGGATCACTGTGATTTACAAAGGAAATTCAAAGGCATTCAGATGGTAAATATGATTTACATAAAATGTAAACTATACATATATTAAAGTACTTAATTATTGAAATGTTTTTAGTAAAAAGTTATTTTAATATTCTGTTATGTTAATTTGAATACCATGACATTGTGATTAATGTTATAAGCATAATGATTGTTTGAATTTATTTGTCTACATTTATTTATTTCTTCGCTAGTTAATAAGATACATAAATATGTGGTATTTCACGTTTCATTGTAGTTATACTAAATATTTTGTATGTTACAATGTAAGGAAGATACATAAAGGAGATAATTTTACGATTTATGATAACTACACAAAATAGTTGTTATTTTACGTTCTATGGTAATTTAAATCATATTTGTTATGTTACTCATATTAATGTTTGATTAAAATAAAGTTGAAGCAATACCACTATTAAAAATGTAAAACACATTCAGTTATTTTAAAAGTATTGTCATAGTATTATTATTGATAATAAGCAATTAATTATTAAGATTGTAGTTTATTTCTGAGTGGCAAGTGTATACTTTCAAAAGAGATTGAAGCATGCAGCGATACGCTATTTGTTTGTATTGTAGTGGTAAGTGGCATGCGGGTAGGCTATCTGTGCCACTCAAGGGGTGAGTGGCTAGCGTGTTTCTCAAGAGGTCAATGCATGCAGCGCTACGCCACTTGTGTGTTTGTGGTGATGAGTGGCATGCGGGTAGGCTATCTGTGCCGTGCCACTTCAAGGGGTGAGTGGCTAGAGTGTTTCTCAAGAGGTCAATGCATGCAGCGCTACGCCACTTGTGTGTTTGTGGTGGTAAGTGGCATGCGGGTAGGCTATCTGTGCCGTGCCACTTCAAGAGGTGAGTGGCTAGCGTGTTTCTCAAGAGGTCAATGCATGCAGCGCTACGCTACTTGTGTGTATTGTGGTGGTGAGTGGCATGCGGGTAGGCTATCTGTGTCGTGCCACTTCAAGGGGTGAGTGGCTAGCGTGTTTCTCAAAAGGTCAATGCATGCAGCGCTACGCTACTTGTGTGTATGTGGTGGTGAGTGGCATGCGGGTAGGCTATCTGTGCCGTGCCACTTCAAGGGGTGAGTGGCTAGCGTGTTTCTCAAGAGGTCATCGCATGCAGTGCAACGCCACTTGTGTGTATTGTATTGGTGAGTGGTATGCGAGTAGGCTATCTGTGCCACTTCAAGGGGTGAATGGCATGCAAGGGTTTCTAGATATGAAGGCATTTATGGCACAGTTTCAACTGTTACGACTTGTACTGGTGTTTGAAATGTTACATATAGCCTAACATTTCCAAGGATAAAGTTAGTTTCTAAATTGTTTGGAGTATAATAGTTCTAAAACAAAAATCTTGAATAAGGTCTTAAATTAAAAAAGTTAATGTTAAAAAGTTAAAAGTTAAAGTTAAAAATTAAAAACACTCAATTATTTGTAGATATAGAGATAATAATCTTTTCCGTCCATTATAGTTATTATTTTGTTTATCGTGGTTGTCCAGAACTTAAACATGGTATATAAAACAGAAACTGATTTATAATACGTGTAAATAGATTATGTGTAAGTTGAAGGGTGTTGGAAATGACCCACCCAGCCTGGATTGTACAGGTGATATTTAATGTTTCATGTTCTGTATTTAAAAATTAAATAATTGTAAAGGAAAAGAACTTTATGAAGGATATTAGTGGAGCTTAAATAAAGGAAGACAGAACGACAATCTCTGCGGTCTGTTGTTGATAGTGATTGAGATATTTTACAACACTTTGACACTTTGACGCGTCACAACTGACGTTGCAACCCTTCTGCAAAATGTCCCCTCAATTCTAAAGGAAACGTTCCTGTAATGTAATTTATTTTACCGATGATTTTAGATCGTAGTTGCAGTTCAACAGTTTTTTGTCAAACTTACTGAAATTACTTTTAAATAATATGCTACTTTTGGGTAAATTTAGTTGTGAATGTAATATTGTTTATTGAATGATATTGTAAGTGTTTATATGGATACTAAGTAAAAATTACGTGAGCATTGCTTAGAAAAGGGGCCTTGTATATTTTCTTGCTGAAATTCATTTTCGAGGTAGTTAAATATAGAGTACAAGTAAACGTCACACAACACAAATTTATTACGATATAAGCACAAAATGTACAGTACAAATATATTACAATACAAGCACAAAATGCACAAATATTATGGTGATCGATTTCGGTGAACCACGCTCACCTTCCTCAGACCAGAGGGATTCGCAAAAGAATCGTGTTTTAAATAAAGATAAAAAACAAGATTAGAGATAGTTTTCCTCATCGGAAAATCTAGAAAAATTACAACAAAATAAACGAGAGGTACTTTTTCCTTATATATTGTGTTGATTTTTTTTCAAATTGTGCGGAAATTTTTCAATTAATTTTGTCTACAGTAAGTGATTTGCAATTAAACCATTACCAAGTGAATTGGCACTGGAAATACGAGGGTTTCAGTTTTATGTTTTGTTAGAGTAGGCCTAGGTAGAGTATTGATAGTTAAAGTTCATGTTAGGTTAGGTTAGGTTAGATTTTAAGAGGTTAGGTTGGTATTTTAGGTTTGTTTCTGTTAAACCTCTTCTAACTAAATCTAACCTAACCTAACCTAAACAAACCTAAAGTAACCTAATCAAACTTAACATAACCTAACCTAACAATACCCGATCTAGTCGTGTCCTATCAAATCACGACCCTACTAAAACCAGCATATTTCCAGCACTACCACGCTTAATAGTAGTCTAACAGCAAGTTCATGACCCATTGTCATTTTATTATTTTTCCTCCGCTATTTACCTGTATTATATACGTTGGACATCCATATTAACAGCATATTATACATTAGTGTGAGTGCTAGACCCCGTGTTCAACGTGTGATACAGGTTAGGTATTAAAATTTTATTTGAATACTATATTTAACATAAATCGCGACTTTGAAGCTACAAAAAGCAATTTGTTTATAACTGATGGTACTTAGGGAACTTACAACTTTTCCTTAAAGCCACAACTTAACTATTAACGCTTCTTATTTACAAGCCTCAGTAACTCAGCACTAAACTAAACTTTGTTTGGTGGAGATTTAATATTTAGTTGGCCAAACTTTTACACTTGGCAAAATAAATAAGTACTATTATTGATTAAATTGCTTCATATTTGGATTCATATATACATTTTCTTGTGATGTATGTTTTGTTACTTTTGTGGGTAAAATAATTTACACATATTATATCATTTGATAGAGTGTAAAGCACAAATGGAAATTACATTCTGAACAGAAAATATCCATTCTAACTAACATTAGAGAGGAAAACACAAGCGTTATGAAAAAAATTTTACTTTGTTTGTCATATTTTTTGTTCACCCTTTATTTACTACTGTGAATTTTTGTGAAATAAATATTTTTCAGTTACTTATGAGGTGCTTATATATATTTATATTTGCCTAATAAATGGAGGAAGTGTTTAAAATAAAACGTTTTTTTCATTTAATACATTGTACGACTATTGTTAAATAAAGGAGAACCCCAAGACAGTATTACAGTGTTGAAGTAATAACTTACATTGATGTTATTACATTTTGAAGAACATTGAAGAGATAAGCTTGCACAGTGAATCGTTCTTTATAAATTAGGTTTCTGAATAGTAATGGTTAAACAATTATTCAAACATGCCCATCCCTACACGAAACACCTTTTTACTTTAGACAGATTAAAAGCACAGTCTAGCACGACACTAGCGATCCTAGCGGTCAGCCAGCAGCACTGCGTATCTCTGCACTGTTTATATCATGTTGTAATAATTAACAAATGTTGAATGATAGGCACTGATTCTATTGTTATTATTCCATTTCTTTCCAATAATAAATTCATTACAATGGTAATGCAGTGTAGTTGTGCTGGCTGGCTACTTGGAGCGCTAGCGTCGCGCTAGCTCTACAGCGCTGAAATAGAAGTGTCCTGACTATATTATCTTTTAAAGAGAACTAGAAAACTGTTGAAATAATGCATTGTTTAAAAAATAAATATCTAGATATACTTTCTATTTTATTTACATTTGTATCTATTGTTTCTTTACTTGTGTAAATCAGGATTTATAGATGTTTACAAATGATTTATAGAGTATTTCAATTTGTTTAAAAATTAAACCATAGTTCAGTAGATTTCCGTAAAAACAGACTAAAAATGTCATCAACAAAATAGAACTTAAATATCAATTTGAAACATTAATGAGCTAAAAGGTAATTTTGACATGAACAAAATTAATGTTGTATTAATTTAGTATCGTATTTAGTTATTAAATTAGTATCATTATCTAAACAGTATAATATTATAAAATCATAACATCAAAATATTATGGACAAAACTTCAGTAAGACAAACAACTTAGTAGAATAATTAACGTAAGTAATATTCTGAAAACTTCATCTAAAAACGTAAAATACTAAATATTATATCTAGCCAATTAATAAAGGAAGAAATGAGAAATATATACAAGTTGAGTGAAAAAATCATGACATAAACTACAGTAATACAGACTACAATAATATACCATAAAAATATATCATGGTACCACTGTACGTGCATGGGTGGGCGGGTTTGTCAATAACACTGTACGTGTATGGGTGGGCGGGTGGGTTAATAACACTGTACGTGTATGGGTGGGTCAATACCACTGTACGTGTATGGGTGGAAGGGTGGTTCAATACCACTGTACGTGTATGGGTGGAAGGGTGGTTCAATACCACTGTACGTGTATTTCAATACCACTGTACCTATAAAAGACAAAGCCCTGGCTCACTCACTCATCACTAATTCTCCAACTTCCCATGGAGGTAGAGAACTGAAATTTTTTACAATATTTCTTTAGGCATTAAATAGAACACCTAAAGTATTTTCATCTTGATAAAGTACCCCAAAGGGGTAAACACCACCCTTAAAAGATTGCTCCATAAGGACAACAAGGAGTTGATTTTAGTAAATTAATAACAGCTGTTTTGTAAATAAGTAAACATTTATATTTTGAATGTTTGACATTATACTATTGATGCATTTTTAGTATTTTACTATGAGTTTAATCTTCAGCTGTTAAACAAAATTAAATGCAATGAACATGCTTGAAATAAGCTAAATAGATAGCAACGCAATTAGTGTGAGTGAAATAATGTAACTAAATGTAATATTGTGATTTTACGTTATACAGTTAATCTACTATTTTTCGTATGGAATATTTACATGCCGAGGCCGAAGGCAGAGATGTATCGAGCGCAGCGAGCGTCGGGGTTGGCACGCGAATCGAGCAGGGGTGTCCCCTAATTACATTATCACGGACAAATAAATATTAGTTGGTTTTTATGTAGGTATACATATTGGTAGTTGTATCATCCGAAATTAAATGTATTCCAAATTAGTTCAATATTACAAAATATATTATGTTAACTGTATAGACAACGGATGAACTGAAGAGAATGTTTGTATGGTGGTTAATACAAATAGTTTCCTCTTAAGTCACATAAAATATACTATATACTATTTGTCAACTAAACTGTAACCACGGGGTGTAATTTAGGTGAAACTATCATACGGTGGGTATTTTTACGTGTGTGTATTTATAGCTCATACACAATGTGGGAAAAGTGAATCGAATTTCTTTCTGTGAATTTACAACTTAAGTCAGTTCGGCGTACGTGTATCGCAGTAAAACCTTTACCTCGAGCTGCTTTATGGCTTTACTGCAGGGGTTAACCACCCCCGGTGTGGTTTAGTGAGCCTTACATTGTATTAAGATAACTAAAAATGTTAGCGGCTCTTTAAGTTATTTTTCTACAATAGTTTTATATAGATACTAGGTGACAGGCCTTGCTTCTGTACGGGGTGGTTCTCTACGCTTGCTTACCTTTCCCTCCGTGGTTTTCTCTAAACAATCTCATAAAAATATAAAAATTCAACCAGCCACCGTTCTACAGAGTGTTTGGGATCTTTTGAACCTGCAGAGATACAACAAACTTTGAATGGGAAACTTCACTTACTTTTTTCTCATTAATAAAAGATGCATTCGGCGGTTTCCAAAAAAGCCACCATTTGCAAACTTATTTTTTTTGTTATGGAACGCTAAGTGTTTAATGATTGTTTCTAATAGAAAATAAAATTTTAAGACGTTTTTATTCTTTGCACTTTTTCCGTAATATTAGCAGTTTCTAATCACTCAAATAGTTAAAAAGGGAAACTTTTGACACTTCAATATTGAAATAACAGCCATGTTTTATTCTGTAATATTTGGATCTCAAACACATTAGTTATCACAATCTTAGAGAAGATAAATATAGTTAGCCCAAGACCTCAGGTTAGTTTTTAATAACCCAGTTTCTACTACTAATTTTTAAAACCTTTGTTATTTCCTTTTTCAACGTAGTTTCACAACTAAATATATTTTGTATGATAAATTAGCACTTAGTACAACATAAGTAAAGTATTGTGATAGGCATGTAGTCGCAATACAATCTAATGTGTATGAAATAAAGCCTAGATCCTAATATTATAGAACAGAACATGGCTGTTATTTTAATTTTGCAATGCCGTTTTTAACTATTTGAGTGACCATAGATAAGAAATTGTTAATATTACGAAAAATTTAAATAATAAAAGAGTCTTAAAATTACATTTTCTATCAGAAACAATTATTAAATACTTAGCGTCCATAAGAAAAGATTAAGTTGTCCGCCATTTTGAAAAATGTTGTTTTATTTAAACCGCTAAATGCATATTTTTACTAATGAGGAAAAAGTAGGTGAAGTTCCCCATTTAAAGTTTTTTGTATCTCTGCAGGTTCAAAAGATCCCAATGTTGACACACTTTAAAAAAATCACCCTGTATAATCTTGAAACCCCTAAAGTCTATAGATATTTTTGGAAATGCAAAGTAGTGCAATCATGTCAGACTTTGTACAAATGACCCTAAACATTTTACAATAAAAATAATGTTAGTGTCATGTTTTTTTTATCAGCTGTTTGGAATCAATTATTAAATTAATACTAATTTTACTCTTTTTAAAAAATGAAACGTTCAGGGGCTGTTTCCATCCCTTAGGTAAAATTTTAAAAGAACCCCTTTCTAAATGAGTCTCAAGACACAAAAGTGACTTCCCTCCAATGTCATCAGTGTTATCAGTGTGTTGCGTGATAAGTGTACATCGTTTTAAGATTTTATATATTCATATACAGATTTCATAGATTCATATTTTCACAGGTTTGGTATAGATTCATATTTTCTCTATCTGTAACAGTTTTCCTGTTAACAATCGTATGTACAGTGGGTGAGTGGGCAGGCCTGTTAGGTTCCATGAGATCCGTGCTATAATAAACATCTATTACTATTGTGCACAATAGAATATTATTTGTTAGTTCTGGAATACTTAAATTAAGACAAGTCAAAAGAAGAGGACGATTATTTATATTAACACAAAAATTAAATAAATTATGAGATAAAAATGCGATTTCAACTGAAAGGCATCGAATAAAGTGAAGATAATTTTAAAGTTTCCAACTAAATGTATTCATTGCTGATAGTATAAAAAGTCATTTATGAACATAGATTTCGTTTTGGTTTTTTTGCATATTTAAAGCACTTTTCAAGTTTGCGTCAATGCTTTGTTATTTTGTAAAAACAACCCAATTTATAATAAATGTACTCAAATATTAATATATATATTTCAGATAAAAATAAACAAAGTATAATCTACAGTCAAAAAACAATCAACAAGTTCAGATTCCATCACTTGAATATAATAAAATGTAATACTTTTGTATCTTCAGCAAAATCCAATTTTTGGAGTAGGATCAACTCTGCCTCACAGCTGGACTTTGTCGCGTCTTATTTTCTCAATAGAACACCACATATTACTGTTGTTGGCAGTATTCTTATTTTTTGTTATTTTATAAATTATTTCAACTAATATTATATTTTAAAAAACATCCTAGCTTGTGTAATCGGAGGCCTGAAGGTTATAATTATTTCACACATATTGTCCTTTTCACAGCACGGTATAATTAATGACTTACATTTTTAATCAAAATGATCGAAACACACTTAATGATTAATGGTTATTATTTCTATAAGATGATTTCATTTTAGATATTTTTATTAGGTAGTTTGTTTTATTTTTGGTACTTGTCGTTAATTAAAACAAAAACTTGTCAAATTCTTTATTTGCATCATAGATGTAAAAATACATTTCGATGTACGTCAAAAGAATACAATAATATATCGAATTTGACATTATTAATCAGTTATAAAATCAATCTCTATATTCATTAAACAGTACACAACTAGTGATATTACGTTAAGATTATTAAACAGTTTGACAAATTAATTTATAGTGAATGAAATAATTTTAAAGGCGTATATCGTATATAAATGCTCGGACAAACTATAGAGAACTCTCCAGGACAAATAACGTCTTAATTTTATTTTGAAATTCTGTAGATTCAAACATGATTTTATTTCTGCTGGTAACTTATTAAATAGACGAACACCTCGGTAAAAAACTGAATTCCTACAAATTTCTTGATTAAAATTGTTTGTCGTTAAAATTTATTTATTTCTAGTATTAATGTCATGACACAATTTTTTGAAAGATAATTGATTTTGGAAAATGTAAATAGATGAAAAGAAAATTACTAAAGATGGTACAGCTAAGACGTTATGCATCCCGAAGTGACCTCTACAGCTCTCAGCCCGACCAAGTCCCCAAACAATCCTTATCGCCGTCTTCTTTAATTTGAACACTTTCTAAATTATGCTTACTTGTGAAACCCCAAAAAATAATACTATAAGACAAAACAGATTCGAAAATTCCGTAATATGAAGATAAAAGACTTTCTCTGGTTCCAATACGGCTAAGTTGTCTCATAGCGTAGATGGACGAGTTCAGCTTCTTACAAAGTTTATCTATATGGATACAAAGCCATTTCATATTATTATGGATTAAAACACCTAAAAACTTTGTAGAATGTAGAGGATTTAGACAGAGTAATTGATTTCAAAGCCAGTATGCTGAAATTGTTGATTCGATTGAGCTGAAAATTGTAGTACGGTAGATTTTGAGCTATTAAGATAAAGCCTATTAAGTGAAAACCACTCCATCAATAGCAAAGAATAGAAATAGAAGGATTCCTTCAATGATTCTGGATCGGCAGCTCTAAATGAAGTACTCGTATCGTCGGCAAACAAAACAACGCGTGGAATAGTTGTTGAGGTAGGAAACAGACACAGGTAAGAAGGAGGTCATTTTTATGACAAGTAAGTTGTTAGTTTTAATCAGTGGTAGAATTGTTTAAACAATAAATGTAGCATAGACAATTATAAATTTGTCGAACTTGTTCATAAATACTTGTTACAGATGTGTTTAAACGAATCAAAGAGCTAATTTAAATCCTGGGATTAATTAAGGGACTTAATTAGACCAGTGCTTTACTCCTGGCAACTTTCACCTTTGTACGGGTTCGGAACTAAACTTTTGACGAAATGAAATTGTCAAGTTTTATTTTTTAACTAAAATTGTTATTACTTTTTAAGTTTAATGAATAATATTTAATTGAAAACTATTTAACGCTTATTTATATGAAAGATTTATAATTACTCGTATATTTTTATTCTTTGGAGTACTTTATCAATATTAACAAGTGATTAAGACACGCAACTAAGAGTTTGGCTAAATAGATCACTCAGTTGTTTGCTTCTCGGTTTTGTTATGTGTATATTGCATTATTTTTACAATTAAAAAATTGCATCACAACAGTCATATTACATAAAAATTAAAATTTCCCCCATTCCAAATTTCCCTTACAAACATACAATTTTGTTCACATATCCAGATTCCTACTGATTCGATAGTTATACTTCCTCAAATTTCTACTGTATTAGTTTTTAAATTCAGTAGCTTCCCAATTGAATGCAAAAAAATAAATAAATAACTTGTCTATTCAATAAAATGCTAGTTAAGATAAACATTTCTTAAATGCCTAGGGAGTTGAAGCATTTTTAATGAAGTCTGGCAGTCTGTTATTTATACGAATGCCCACCTCTGAGGGCAAAGTTCATACACTAGCATTCTATGATGTCCAGTTCGTTTTATATCCAGGCTTCTCATTCTATAAGTTTTGACATCTCTGACATTTGAAATGAATAAAAATGTTTTATCCATTGATGTATGAATAACGTAGATGACAATATAAATAAATACTGTTGCCAAAAGGACATAACTGGAACAAAGTTTGTACTTTTTTAAGACTAATTTACAGTCATGTTTCATAATGGACACTGTTTAAATATTCATTTTCAATTGAAAGCTTAGCTACATTTAATATTTCGAAAATCTGCCAAAAAATCTTTGCTAGTGTATTATTCAAAAAATTTAAATATGAATTTCTTTTAATAATAAATAAAATTGCGCATGTATTTACCATTTTCAACGATTCAAATATACTTTGCCTAGTATATAAAAATTCTATTAGTAGTACTTGTAATAAATGCGCACAGTTATTAATACAACATAACGACAATCCTAACTAAGTTAAAATTTAAAATAATTATATTATCTAATAAATAGGGGGTAGAATAAATATCAGTTTATGTAACCTAAAGCTAATTATAAAGTTAAAACTTTATAAACATCATATTAGCATGGGTAATAGTTAAATGAGAAAAAAATCCAGAGGTGGAGACATTGCTGACTAAGTTTAAACTGCAAATACCATTATGACTAATATAATGTATTTACCACAGTGGATTGTACTAGTTTTTAAAAATTAGGGTTAGATTAAAGTAAAAATTAGATATTTTATGTATTACAAATAAAATGTATTGATGAATACTTTATTTAAGAATGCCCCGACTTGAAATGAGCGCGGTTAGTGGCGTTTTAGCGTAGCTCTGACGCGCAGTGTTGCCAACAGTACTGCGTTAAACGTACGTCATACAATAATTACATGTTGAGGTAGTAATCCACTTGAAGAGGCATTTTCAATGGGCTCAAAAATAATACAATGGAACTTTATACAAGTAAGTAGTTCATTAAATAAAAAAAACTATTTATAAACAATAGGAAACAGATAGGTAAAAGTCAATAAAAACAGTAAAAATGTTGACGTTCATAATAGGTTTACTCACTCGCAAATACACAATATCAAACATGTAGGTTATAAAACATGTGTATTTATATAACTGAAACCTGGCAACAATGCGTTGTTATGGTTCCGGCTGGCTTACATCGTCACGCCATTGGTCGTATCACTCTCAAAACCCTCGTAACTACTACATCATTCGCTGTAACAATGCTCTGAACTCAAGTCAAGCAAGACATTCAGAAAACAAACAGTAACTTGTATTTGAATCCAAATAAATTCAGAGCATTCTTTTTCGTAATCGTTGAATGGAAATATAGATGGCTCTCCCTTGTAATAAGTCCAATGGCTCACTCACATCCCCTTTAAGGTAGTTCGGCCGGCATTAGGGACATCTGAATTCCGCTTGCAGCACTGGTTGTGCGTCTGACCACGAGGTACTCACACATAGACACTCGACCTTCTCTGGGGTGAATGGGGGTTGAGTGGGGTAGCGCCACCTGTCGTTGAAGCGCGATCCTGAGGGTGCGGGTGCTGTGTCTCACTGTATGTATGCGTAGAGATTTAATTGCAACATAACATTTGGGTAAAAGTACAACCACAAGTTGAGTATGTAAAGTTAATCAATTTTATAAATTTTGTGATATTAAAAAACATAAGACGCCAAACATGGCATTGTATTTATCGTCATAATAAAATAAAAACAAAAATATAACATTAACTATTTTAATCAGATTTGCTAATTTGCAGTAAAATTACGTAATTTAAAATAACTTATGAGCAAGATCAGTCCTGTGAGGGTATGTTTTTTGAATTTGGAAATATTCGGGAAAATAGTTTCTTAATTCTGCATGTACCAAGAAAGTCCAAATTTGCATCTTTGATGTGATGTATTTATAACTAAAAACATAATTTTAATAAAAGAACTACTTGGAAGGCGTTTAATAGCTGATACAAAGTAATTGAAATCGAAAAATTAAAAATTATTTTTGACCAAACATCTTTAAATGTTACAAATTGAAATTGAGATATTTATTCACTATCTCATTTTTTTTTTTATTAGTTTATTGTTAATGTCATAGATCACCTGATATTAAACACTTAATATCCAGTAGAACTTTTATGACAATATTCAAACTTAATAATTTCATCGAAATAAAGTTTTCCTTTATGCAGGAATACAAGTTTTTCAAAATAATATCAAAATAGAACATATCAGTCATAACGGTTATTATCGATAGAACAGATCCATCGATTACATCAACTAACGACATTCTGACACATAAACCGGTAAACTGATGTACTTAATGGCATTCTGATTACCGAATCATACTTAAGAATACTTTTTTGATTATTTATGAAAAATAAGAGAGTAATTTCTTTTTTAGAACGGTCTTAACTAAAATTGTAGCGCAGTGCTGTAGGTCAGCTACTTGTGGACAAAGTGCTGTGGTGAGTGTGGGCGACAGGTTCTATGCTCGGTCAATATCATTTGACACGGCGTCCACTTAATGGTTGCCATCAACTTGGACACTACTACAGAGGACTGGGGTGTCCATGTTGGGTGGTAGTCAGTGTTCAGATTGTTTTTATTTATTTATTTTTATTTTTTTAGGAAAGGGAACTGAGTATCTGACTAGCCAGTTAACTGAAAATCCCAATAGTACGTGGTTTGTATTCTACGTTAAGCCGTGAGCCTGTTAGTTGTCCTAGCTATTGGGCTATTAATAAAAATACTCTTTCAAAGGAACAGTCAACCTTAGTGGGTAACAATGACTACACTCATCACACTCATTTGCCCCTCATATTCACCGAAAACCCTACGATCTATGTCTTCATGATGAATAATAATGAATAAAAGTACCCTTCTATAAACAGCTATTTATTTTAAAGTCTTATTATTTAAATATTTGAAAAAATTTGTTCAAATTATATAACAATAGAGATTAGTTATATATATGATAAAATACATTAAAAATCAATATGGTTAATTTATTCTAATATCTATTTAAAGGGTTACAATAATTCATGTAACAAAAGTGCGGACATCTCTAAAGGGTAGTCGAGGGTAGGTGAATTTGTGGGGCATATTTTGTTAAATACCTAAAATGTCATGTACATTTGTGCGGTCTTCATTAAATAAATTAAGGGGTTTAATTAATAATTATACCCTCATGTGACAATTTAACCAAAATTAATTCGAAATCAGATTACACCTAATGTATTAAACTGTATTATTAATTGCTAAATTTATTCTTGAAATCACAAGAAGTTAACAAATGTTTATTAGAGAAACAGTTTAAAATTTTTGAACCAAAAAATAATAGAGAAAGGAAATATTGCTTATAGCATTAATAAAATTAATATTATTAATATTTATACTGTTTAAACAAAGAGCATACATTTTAAACATTACCTAAAACTATTTATAAAACACTAATTACTATGCATAATTATTATTATTAAAAGAAAGAAAGATCTATTTTGATTTTTAACAGTTATTTTAAAAGATGTTTTATGTACGTTTCTTTAAGTAATCACACTCCATACTTAAGTGTTCCATCGAGAACCGTTCTTATTCAGTATTCCTGGTTTCAGCTTTTAAGGAATGAAGGGTTGAGTGGTAGAAAACAGCTGAATAATACATGAAGTTGTTAGACAATAAATCTTTCAGGTTAACTCCTTTTTAAGCCCTTAAAAGCCTAAGCGGTTTGTGGACTCCAGTAGTCCTTAAAACTAAGGACTTGTTAAGAAAATATTATGTAACAGCAATTAAATGTAAACGATTTTGTTGATAATATGTTGAGTGTAACAGGTAATTATGAAGTTAAATAAATGTTTAGTTTATATAAATGTATTATTTGAGTTTTGGGTAAATGTATCTTTACATTTACCTAAGATTTTACATTTACCTAAGATTAAAAAAAGATTGTTAAAATGATTGTCTAGTTAAAATAGTTAATAAGGCGATATATACAATTATTATTAATAAATATATAAAATCCAAAAAGGATGTACTCATCACAGAATCTCCGGAACCACTGAACAGGCTTTAATGAAATTTGAAGGGAAGTTAATTTTTATCGTAGAGACGCCTAAGAAAGTATTTAATGAAATTCCATTCCTAAAGTGTATAAACAGCCCTTTAAAATTTCATTTTTCCTATACTAACATTAGGGTTAATTCAGTATAATCATTTATTTAAAACAGGTTATATAAGATAAGTATGGCACCGAAGCTTGGCTGATTTCGTTTTTATTGTAAAATATTTAAGGTCATTTCTACCAACTCTCACATTATTGCACTAGTTTGCATCTCTGTAAGTACATTATTTATAAGGTTTTCTCTACTACAAACCTTA
This sequence comes from Stictocephala bisonia, assembly GCA_035578905.1. Lineage (NCBI taxonomy): Eukaryota > Metazoa > Arthropoda > Insecta > Hemiptera > Membracidae > Stictocephala > Stictocephala bisonia. The sequence goes on along the minus strand of JAQJVL010000499.1, from coordinate 42,243 downwards.
TTTCTTAGGAGATCGACAACAGTCCTACCTTTTATGATGTGACTGTTTAGGAAAAGCCAGAGAAGGATAGGAAGTGAAGAGAACCAACTCGTAGTGATACAATGGCTGTCGGCTAGTAATTTATAAGGAAATAAAACGCATATTATTGCTGTTAATAAAATATCTTTTCTGGTATGAACTTACAATAACGGTTACCACAGTCATTGGCTCAATAAAACCAGTGATGAAACATTTTCATATGAAAATTTGTGTTTTACAAAGTTTTGAGGAACAGATACTTTAAACATTGTTTATCATAGTATTAATCAAGCCTTTGAATAAAAAAAAAAAAAACATTGTGACCTAAAAACCAATAACAAAAGGAGAACTAATAATATTGTTGAACATGTTTACCTGACATACTGCATTTTTAAGGAAACTTTACACGCTACAAGTTGTAACAATATAATTTTTACAAAATTGATTACAAATTCACATAAACGTACGAGAAATTGTTTCATTTCTCGTTCAATTAAATTACACGTTCCAACTGTTTTTCAACTGCGTCGTATCTTTCACCTTAACATCAAAATTGAATCTTTATGTTGGGGTCTAATTATAACACCTTCCTAAAGACCAAAGACTTCTAATGAAGCTTTTTAATTTAATCTCCCATATAACAAAAACACACTTTCTTTAGTTCTATAAATTGTTTAAAAAAAAAAAAAAAAAAAAAAAAAAAGAAAAACTCCCAAGAAATATTTCTTCAATCGGCTCATTTATATTAAATAATCGAATAATGTTTAGTTAGGGTGAAATAACAAAAAAATTGGATAAAATAACAAAAGAACCGTTTACAAAATAACACAATAAATAAAATAAAACATACTGATACACCCTAAATTACATCATGATATAGGCTCTTCGAGAAATAAGAACTAGAGAGGGTACCAAATTGAAGTGAGCTGTTTTTATTATACGTTTCAATTTCATGATTATATTGGAATCAAAAACATATTTAGAATGGGGCTCACCCACCCACTCATACACGTGCAGTGTTAACAGCCACCCACCCACCCATTAATGAGCAGTGATAAAGACCCTCTCACTCACACATTCAAGTTCCTAAAATGTATATATGCAGATATATTGGTTTAGTTTATCAACAAAAGGACTTTAAAGCCAGTGAAGAAACACTTACAAGTGGCCTTGCAAACCTCATATTTGAGAACGTGGAAGCTAAATCCTAACCCATCAAAGTTTACTTTTTCCACAAGTTAAGGTTGTTTTTTCCAAAAGTTAAGTGACCGAAAAGTTAATCGGAAGTTGAACCCCTTGGGGTAGGTTCCTATGCCATATCCATTAAAAATTAAACTATATGCATTTTATATTTTGTGAAAAACATCATGAATTAAAATTAATATGTAAATTGATATATGGATTAATTTGCCACATAAAACACATTGAATTTTTTTTTACCTAGTCCGTTCCTTAACTTCTGCCATTACTTTGGCAAGGTTATATTACGTTTGGTTAGGCTAAATTAGATCTACTTATGTTAGTTTAGGTTTGGTTAGGTTATATTAGATCTACTTATGTTAGTTTAGGTTATGTTAGGGTAACCTAAGTTATGGTTATGGTAGTGAATTAACGGAGAAGATAAGATTTTTTAATCCTTATCCGCTGTATGTATCGTAGATTAAATTTATCCCTTTTTTATTCGATTCCTTCCCATATACCATTTCAATAGCTAATCAAAAACAACTTGTATATAATAAAAACAAATAACAACATTGAAATAAACAATTAAAAGACATACACTGAATACAGAAAATAGTAAACCAACTTTAGATCAGACTGTCACTTGATGAAAAGTATTTTCAATATTATTTTAGAGAAAGAAAAAACAATGAGTGGTTTAAGAGGATGAGGAGGGCTCCTTACCGATATCAAACAACCTTTATTGACACTTTCAGGTTACCCCTCCGCCACCCTCCCACCTTTATCTCTGGGGAAATATTGCAATAAACTGGAACGTACAGGCTATAAAACATATGGAACGAAAATATATTACACAGTTGTAAAAATAGTAACAAAAATTGTGGGTCCATTATAATTCGCAAATGTTTACTGCAGGAAACATGATAACGTTATTACAGTTAGATTTGTATTTTATAACTCATATAAATAAATGGTTCCCAATAATTGGCACAAACTTTCCCCCATATTAAACACTAAAACATCGAAACTTTTAAAATAACCAGTTTGATTTCCAAATACATTTTTTCCATATCTAAAAAACAAATCAAGTTAGAGACATGTGATTTTTACTTAAATATTTTAGATAGTAATTGGCATCTTTTTTATGAAAATGTAATCAACATCGTTGGATGTGTTTTTGAAAAAATTTCACTATTGCATGTTTTTTGCCCATAAAAATATTTTTAAAAAATAAAATTTCAAAAACGTGGTCTGGAGATATTTCACCCGTAAAACATAAAATCCAAAAAGGATGTACTCATCACAGAACCTCCTGAACCACTGAACTGGCTTTAAGATATAATAACCTGTCCAATGGTTCCATAGAATTGGCACAAACTTTCCCCCATATTAAACAATAAAAAATCAAAACTTTGAAAATGTTAGTTTTTCATCTAATTTCTAAATATGCTTTTCCGCATCTATAAAACTAGTCATGCTAGAGACTTGTTTACTTAGTGGGGGGTTTTATCATTTTACCCCCACTGTACGTGTATGGGTAGGCGTGTGGGTACATACGATTGTAAGTGTATGTGCGGGTGGGTGGGTTCATAACACTGTACGTGAATAGGCAGTTATGTGGGTTCAAAACACTGTACGTGAATAGGCAGGTAGGTGAGTTCATAACACTGTACGTGTATGGGTAGGTTTGTGGGTTCATACCATTGACGTGTATGGGCGGGCGGGTGGGTTCATAACACTGTACGTGTATGGGTAGGCGTGTGGGTACATACGATTGTAAGTGTATGTGCGGGCGGGTGGGTTCATAACACTGTACGTGAATAGGCAGTTATGTGGGTTCAAAACACTGTACGTGAATAGGCAGGTAGGTGAGTTCATAACACTGTACGTGTATGGGTAGGTTTGTGGGTTCATACCATTGTACGTGTATGGGCGGACGGGTGGGTTCATAACACTGTACGTGTATACCCTTTGTTATATTATTGGCTAAATTCGCCTTCATACCAAATTTGATAAACAATGATACATCCATTTGGTCTGCAGAGAATTGCACATACACACAGACAAAAGCACATACGGACAAAAATCCAAATAAAGAAAAAACTTTTTTGGGTTCAGGTAACCCTAAAATGGATTTTTAGACCAACTTTAGAAAAATTTATTTTTGTACGATCATAGTACTTTCTCTATGCTAACGCATACGGGAGAAAGTAACAATTAACAAATTGGGGAAACTACAATAAACTACGAAAAGTAAGAATTTTTCGTTTACGTACTACGTTTAATTGTAACTGCCAAACCAAAAGTATAAAATTTGTAAAATATATCTTGACACTTTGATAAAGAAATGCGCATTTTATCCCCAAACTAACAAAAGTTAGTTTGCTTTCAACATGGTAAGAATCAAATTCCTAAAGAACCTAAGTTCATGAATCATTTTTATAAACCAAATAAAAAGCAAAATTGGGAATATTATGCTAAAAAATAAAAATTAATTGTAAAAATCGGGAAATCATATCCAAACAAAAGGAATTCGATAAAAAGTAACTGATGTTAAATGTATTCTAACTTGATAAAACTCACTAATTGCATCTATTGTTTCTAAGACTGCTGACTAGGATTATTTGATTAATTAAATATAATATAAGTTCCAGATCAAAATAGAACTCTCATATTTTAAGATATTTATATTTTTAATTGGTAGTCCATCAAAAGCTTTATTTGATGTTTGAACAAGTTGATTATATGTCCTTGAGAGTCAGACAGGTGGTCTTTGAAATAGAAAACTATATTATATAGATCATGTTGATGAAAAAAATTAATTTTAATATGCTGTTGGGGACAAATTTTTTAACTCACTTTTACATACAAAATAAACTTTAAAACACTATTTGAAAAGTGTTTGTCTAAATATAAGTGAATTATTTTCAATGTTTATTTTATCAAGCAATAAAAAATCAGTTTATTCTCTGATTAGTGGAATATTTCTGATAAATTTGATAAACCAGTACATGAGTTTTAATGATTTTTTTTAATTAATGTTCTGACTTTTTTTCAAACCACTCTTACAGGAAATGCTGGAACTATGTGGAGTTTGAGAATGCTAACGACCAATGGCGTGACGATATAAGCCAGCTGTAATCATAGCAACGCCTTTTCTTCTCGCATTGTTGCCTCGTTTCATTATTTTTATTTCTTATGTTTTATAACCTACTTCTTTCTTATTGTGAATTTTATTTGAGACTTTATATTATTGTTTTCAATACGCTATTGTTTGTTTTCGTACAATACATTTGTTGTTACATTATTGTTGTTCAATAAAGTTTAATTAATTCAAATCCTAAAACCGTTAAAAATAACCAAAAACATCCAGGGTTACTCCTAAACATGTACATGTGGAATGGAATAGATCTATTACGTTATAAAAGTTCCATGTCTTCTGGTATCAACCGAGTCAATTGGATATGTGACAATAGCGATCCTGAGGACACACATTTTTGTATAGTTCTAAGGACTGTAGAATTATTAGAAGTCTAATTCTGGGACTTTAAGGGTGTTCATCCAGGCAAAGTTTAGCACTCAAAGGAGTTTAGTTCTAGATTTAAGGCAACAGTCGATAGTAGCAAAAAGGCTGCCTTACTAACATACACACAACGTGCTTCCCCCTCCCCTCTCTCCATAACTTTTCTCGCTTGCCCTACTTCGCAAGTTTTGCAAAAGTACATAACTCCCTCAACCCATTGGTGAAAGACTTATAGTAAACTATAGCAATTAAGTTTTTATATATTATTAATCTACTCTTTCAGTCAAAGATAATTGAAGAAATTTCAATAAAAAAACTGTACAGATGTCATTTATAGACAAATAATTTTTTGAAGTTTTAATTTTCACTGGCTGATTAGTACATTTTCCCACTATACTGGATTCTCAAAATTGTAATGCAATATATCGCCCCTTTTCTTAACGAGTTAAGTTCTTAGAAAGGCCAAATTAGCTAATTTAAGTAAACATATCTCCAAAAAGAATTTAATTTTTTTCCCACCAACACATTTATCTAAATATATGAAAAGCCAAGTCCTGACTGATTCAAGATCGCCCAGCGAATACCACAAAAGATAGAGACATGAAATTTAGTACATATACTTATCTTATGCACTATGAGAGGATTTGAGGATTTTTCGGAATTGCATTCCTAAGGGCTACAAAATTTTCCCCTCACAGCCCCTCAAAATTTCCCTTTTCCCATAAGAATAACATTGGGTTGATTTTGGTAAATTAATAACAGTTGTTTTGTAAATAAATAAACATGTTTATTTTGTATTTTGAAATTATACTATTGATGTATTAAATTTGGGTATTTATACTAAGTAATTTAAGTGAAATACTGTAAATACATTTAATATTATGATTTTACGTTATTTAGTTAATGTACTATTATTTTTAGTCAAAAGTCACTTTTCGAGGCCGAAGGCTGAGGTGTATCGAGCACAGTGAGAGTCGGAGTTAGCACGCGAAGCGTGTAGGGGTGTCCCCTTGTTACATATAAGAAGACTATACTTTCAGTAAAGAACATTAAAAAAACAATTTTAGATCGGACGCCTTTAATACAAATTTATTTCAGCCCCGAAATGCGTCTGGATTTTAAATACAGGGTGGCACACGAAATGATCCAACATTTGTTTTGGTAGTATTTATTCCGGTTACCTATTATTACTGTGCTGTAAGTTGGCAAAACTATCATCTGTTTATGGAGATTAGTTCCCTCTGTTTCCGCTTCCGTTATTATTATTGTTGCAAGATGGCTGACAAAGGAAGATTGTCTGTTGATCAACGCATAAAGACTGTGTTGTTTCTTTAAGAAATAAAAAGTGCGGTGCTTACACAAAGATGGTTTCGTGCTCATTTTCTCGCTGGTCACCATCATTTAAAACTATTCGTAGAATTTATGAAAATTTTAATAGTGATGGCTCAGTATTAGAGGGAAAACGTCAACGGCCTTCCACTGTCCGTACTCCACAGACTGTTGAAGCTGTTAGAGCAGCTTTGGTGAGGAGTCCAGGCAAGTCGACTAGAAAAGTGGCAACAGATCTTCACATTTTTAGGCGATCTGTGCAGGGAATTTTAAAAAAAGATTTGAATTTTGTATCCATACAAAATTACAGTGTTACCTAAATTAACGATTGACAACAATCTTCAACGAATGGTTATCGCAGAATGGCATGTTAATCAAGACATATTGATTAACAATGTTTGGTTCTCAGATGAGGCACATTTTCACTTAGACTGTGTTGTAAATAAACAAAATGTGTGTTTTTGGGCTTCCGAAAATCCACTCGTGCTACATGAAAAAGTGCATCATGCTCCAAGAATTACGGTATGAGCAGCCATCTCGAGCCATGGCTAATAGGGCCATTCTTTTTTGAACATACTCTGAATAGTGAGAGTTATCTAAACATGCTACGTAATTATTTTGTACCTCCGACTTATCGCAAAAGAGTTTCAATTAGAGAACCAGTGGTTCATGCAGGATGGAGCAGGACCACACACGACTAATTTTGTTTTAGATTTTCTGCATGAAAATTTCAACCAAAATGTCATTTCAAGCCGATTTCCTAATAATTTTGCGCGTGGCCATAACTGGCCCCCAAACAGTCCTGATTTGAATCCGTGCGATTATTTTCTTTTGGGATTTCTGAAGGAGAAGATCTTCCCTAAACATCCTAACACACTGATGGATCTACGAGTGCTAATCATTGAGGCATGTAACGAGATAACCGAGGATATGTGTCGCAGAGTCATCAATAACATAGGCGTTCGTGTTGAAGCAGTTGTTAGACAAGAAGGTGGCTACATTGAACATGTAATGGCCTCAAACTAATGTCCAGGTATGCAGTAGACAATTTATATCAAACTTTACTGTATTGCATTCACAATAAATTTTCTTTAACAAAAATAAATGTTGGATCAATTCGTGCGCCACCCTGTACATTTGGAAGTGAATTCTAGGTATTGCGTATTTCACTTTATCAATTTTTAAAAATCT